>ML778583.1:45067-60654 GCA_009831015.1 Picea engelmannii
GCACCACTCAATTCATCCAGGAGGTCATCAATGACAAGAATGGGGAATTTGTCTTTGATGGTAAGTTTGTTGAGGGCACGGAAGTCAGGACAAATTCACCAAGAACCTTCTTTCTTCAGGACCATGACCACAGGAGAAGAGTAGGGGCTCGTACTAGGGCAGATACACTTGCATTAAGGAGTTCCTGGACAATTTTCTCAATTTCATTTTTTTGGGAAAAGGGGTGACGATACAGACATATATTGGGAGGAAGGCTTCCGGGTACCAGGGGAATAGAATGATCATGAACACCATGGGAAGGAGGGAGTCCTTGGGGAGTGGAAAAGACCAATTGATGTTTTGAAAGGATGGATTAGAGGTCTTGCGGGACCAAGGGTGTCTCTGTTGCTTGTATGGCATGGAGTTGGGCGATAACACCAGAATGACCTTTTTTTAGAATCTTTTCCATGCGATGGGAACTAGTGATCTCAGGTGAACCGACAGTGATGCCTTGGAACTTATATTGGTGGTCCTCTTGGTCGAATTGCATAGTTAAGTCATTAAAATCCATGAGAATGGGACCCAAAGTCCTTAGCTAGTCTGCACCCAATACAATGTCACAACCTCCCATGTCGATAGAAAACACATGGGATTTTAGGTGGTAGTCACCAATTTGGAGACACACATTTTCACAACACCCTCCACATTTCATGGAACCACCATTGGCGATCATGATTTGGAAATTATTGATGGCATGGATGTAGCAATGAGTTTCTTGGGCAATGCGGCGATGAATAAAATTATGGGTGCTACCACTATCAACCAGAATGATGACCTTCCGATGCTTGATGTAACCGATTAGCTTGAGGGTTTGGGGAGCGAGAAGCCAGTGAAAGCATTGAGGGAAATGACCGGTTCTACTTCGGGAGGGTCCGAGGGAGGGGTTATGTCAGTGGATTCACGTGGCTCAAACACAAAGAGAGTTTCTACATCCTCTTCCGAAATATCCTCGGAGATAGCCATAAAAATATTTTTTTCTTTACACTTGTGGCCCGGGAAATATTTGTCATCACAGTTATAACAAAGGCCTTTGAGTTGGTGTTCAGCCATTTCATCCCTAGTCAATTTTTGGATCTTTAGTGGAGCAGATGGAGTAGTGGGATTTACTGGTTTAGGGCGAGGGATAAAGGAGGGTTTTCGGTTTTGAGAAGATACAACCTGTTGTGCTTCTTTAGCTCTTTTAGTAGCCTCCACCCAACTTTGAGGCCGAGCCATGAGGACATGGGCCCGAATCTCATCCTTGAGGCCGCTGATAAAACACTCTCGGAAAAGGCATCAGACATTCCCTCTGTTCTAAAAGCCAGACACTCAAAGACAACTATAATGTCTTCCACTATTCCTAAATGTTTCAACTTTGTCAAATGGCCCAAATGGTTGGTGTCAGTGTCAAAGCATTCATAAAGCTTTGCCACAAAGTGTGTCCAAGCAATATACCCTCACGGGATTTTTTTCTCCATTGCCACCATTGCCAACGTTCTTGATCTAAATGGAGAACACCATACCGGAGTTTGGCCAAGTCATCTGTAATGCCGTATAAAGAGAAATAATGTTCCATTTGGGTTACCCAACTAGTGGGGTCCGAGCCAACAAATTTGGCCATATCCACCTGTGGAAGGCACAGGCCATGTTGAAAGTGATGGTTCTGAGAGTTATGGGAATGATAGGATTGGTCACCTTCAGTATGTGGAGGTGAGGAAGAGGAAGGGTTATCTGTAGGGATATGGAGTTTGGTGCATAGTGCCAAAAAGACTGATTCATGCTGGGTGGTGAGGTCTTGTTTGATTTCCTCCATTGAGGACTGCATGGTTGTATTGATGGCGACAACGTTGGAACTGAGTTGTTTCACTTCTTGTTGGGTCTCGATGAGATCAGATTGCAAGGTGTTGAAGTGAGCTTCCAAGTCTTGGCTACGGGTATGGGCCATGAGGATGGGGGAACTGAAAAGGGGCGGGCGGGGTAAAAAATTTTGCTGAAAAAATGATATGGATGAATGTGATAAGGGCGAAGAGATGAATCCAATGGAATAGGTCCCAAATAATGGTGAAAAAATTTCCATACTTTTTTTTTTACACCTGTGGAGTTATATTCCGGTCTGAAGAATACTACAGAGAGGAAATTCCCAAATGCTTAACCAGAAAGAAATGTGTATTTACTTGGCAACCTGAACACAGTTGCACGACAATATATCTTGTTTGTTTTAATTTGTTTATGTTTCTGTCCCCAAGGGTTAGGTATTCAAGGGTTCTACAGACAAGGGTTTTCCCTGTGCTATAGCTCTCTGATATACATGCGGGGTCCAACAGTAGTACTCAACCCAATATCTCAGGGCACTAACTAAGGAGGATAGACCGTACCCTTAGCTGTACTACCCGACTACCCAGGTACTAGAGAGTATCTTCCCGAGTGCTGTTCTCGGTGACACTATAGCAGTCAGGTGACCGATCAGTTTATCTAAAGAGGGCTTCAGGTAATCTAGGCCGATCCATACACAAGTGTTGTCTGATGCGCTACCACTCGAAGGGGTACCAACAGGGGTTACAAGGGTGGCCAACAGATGTGCGCTTAAGTACTGCTTGTATTTCTTGCGTGTATGAATCCCTCAATCATGGGTTTATGCACGAAACGACAGATCTCTGTGGCTTAAAGACGTCAGAATACGTCTCTACCCTGAAATTTTTTTTAATCCACACTTTCTGCCAAGGAAAGTGCTCTGATACCACTTGTAATATACCAGATATAAAATGTATGAAGAACACAAATGAAATGATAGTAATGGCAGAATAACAATAATATAACTAGAACATTCACCATAATAACACTGCAATGATATGAGAATAATAACATAAATAACACTTTGAATCTGAAAGCAATGTTCACGGGCCTCTTCAAGGGGGCAACCTCTAGTTGAGCAGAGCTTTATTACAATAATCTTCAACTTAGGGTTCTCATACCCTCGACTTCTATTTATACTAAAAAGAAGCATCTAGAGGAAGATCCTTCTAGAAGCGGAAGCTTCTATTAAGTTTTCTTACATCCGCCTTATTCTATTTTATTGAAAGGCCTTATTAATATTGACCTTTATTACATCCGAATATATTGTTCTACCTATGTGTGGGTTAGGACCCTAACATGTTCTTAACCATGTTCTTTTATTATACATTCATAGGATTCCTCCTCTTCCTTTAAATATTAGGATGGAGGGAAACTCAACCACTAGCTATAGTGGTTAGCAACCTGGACAAACTCGACATAATTCACACTTGTAACCTATAGACTCTCGTCGATGACATACTTTTGGTGGATGGTTCAATCTCTCTCTATATATAATTAAGCTCAATAAGTTAAATCAATTGATTTGAACATATTGTTTCAAGAAAAAGTTAATCTTGAGATCTCCTATTCTAATTTGACTATGGTTTAAATTTCACCGACTCTTACTGAGTTATTAGTTATTGTTAGTAGACGCTTGATTCAAAACCTTTTGAGTAAGGCACTAGTCTATATTAATTGATTTATTAAGAATGTCATCCTGAATGTGGACAAACATCCTTTAAATTGCTTTATGAAAATTTTCATATATAATGAAAGAGATCAAATTAATAATACATTATTATACCAATAACTTATAATTTAATATAAGCATATTATTTTGTGATTTATACGATATATAAAATTAATAATACTTCACTTTTACTTATTATTAAAATTAATTTTTTTAAAAATTATGTGATGATGCAGTAAGGGGTTTCTTATACAAAAGGGAATAATTAGATAAAGTAAGTTAAAGAAATAATGAGATAATGTATGAAATAAAATTTAATCAATTATAAAAGTTGAAAGTTATATATTTATATATAGAAAATAATTATTTATATATATTAATATTAATAATATATAATTTAGAAAAAGGTGAAATAAAATTTAATCAATTATAATGAAATAAAATTTAATCAATTATAAAAATTATAAAAATTGAAAGTTATATATTTATATATAGAAAATAATTATTTATATATAATAATAATAATATATAATTTAAAAAAAAAGTAAAATAAAATTTAATTAAGTTAAAAGTTATATATTTATATATAGAAAATAATTACTTATATAATAATAATATAAAATTTAGAAAAAGGAGCATGTAAAACTAATGATAAGATTATAATATTTTTAACCTAATTAAAATTAAAAGTATCATTTAAAAAAATTAAAAGTATCATTTAAAATTATATATCTATATGAGAAAATGATAAAAAGTTAAAATAAGGATTTAAATATAAATAAATAAAATAATAATGTATTATAGTTAATTATTGTGTTTCTTAGTAAGGTGGAGTGAGGAGTGGATGGTTTTATCATTTCACTTATTTTAATTGGTGTTTAAGTCCTACTACCACTTCATAATTGATTTATGTTTGATCCACTTCATTGTAGTAATGAAAGTTTCAAATATACCCATTGTCTTAGTGTTGTTGCATTTTTTATAAATTACAATTTTTTTTTAAGATAACTCAATCAAAAACTTGGTTAATAAAATAATGTTGAAAATGATAGAAACCCAACTTCTCAATGGTGTATTATTCTAATTATCATTAGTATAACTACCAAAAAAAATGATAGATATTATAAATTATTCTATCTAAAACAACTCCACATTAGTTAATCATCTATGTTGTATATAGATTTAAAACATCATTAACAGGAACCACAAAATAATGAATCTTAATCCTCTTAATAAAGTAAGTAATCAACTATATCAATATAGACACCAATATTCCAAATATATACATAGTCATCTAACTCAATTTAGATCAACTATGTTAATAGTTGTGTTAAGTATTATTATATTTCCAAGACTAGAAGAAGTGGATCAAACTATACCATACCTGAAGGGAAACTTAAAAAAAAACAAAAAAAATTATGATTTTTTTTCATTAATTTTAATCTATTTTTATGAAAAATTTAAACAAAATTTTTAATAAAAAAATCATACAGAAATGGAAACTTAAAAAAAAAATGAAAAAATTATAATTTTTTTTCATTAATTTTAATCTATTTTTATGAAAAATTTAAGCAAAATTTTCAATAAAATATCTTTACAACTTTAACAAATAAACACTATACACACCCATAGACATTATTTAATCTTACACTACAATATATTGTAACACACAAATTTATACATTTTTTTCTTTCTTAATCTCTACTTTTTCCATGTACACATCTCTAGTTAAATATACATTTAATTTGTGGACTTATACAGATATGTATTAATAGATGTACTTTACTTGACTCTAATTTAATATACATTTAATTTGTGCACTTACACACATTTGTATTAATAGATGTAATTTACTTAACTCACATATTTTCTAAAAATATTTGTTCACTCTAACACTCTTTTAATAAACATTTTATTTGTGGACTTATACAAATATGTATTAATAGATGTACTTTACTTTATTCTAATTTAATATACATTTAATTTTTGCACTTACATAAATTTGTATTTTTTTTTCCAATAAAAAATTTGCTTAAAATTATATTAGAGTATAATTCTTTTTTTTACATTTTCAAAAATCTTTAACCAAAAAAGATTACGGCAGATCCAATTAGTCACTATTCTATCCCAATAACTATCCAAAAATAGTTTCCTTACATATCACAATGGACAAAGCTCCAAAAAGCAAGCAAATTAAAATAGTTCATCTCCTCAAAATAACGAAACAAACTTGTAAGTTCCATCTACCAGTAGGATGGTAATCCTGTTCAGATTCAACAAAGAGAAGATTAAAAAAGATTTATATGAGTTTGAGGACCTCCAACCCCTCCTACCCATTGGAAATATGTTAATCTGCCTTCCGATTCCAAGAGAGTTTGTTTAGATAATTGGTCTGCCTCCTTATTGAATTCCCTATATATATGATCAAAGCTAATTCCTTGAAATAAAGTGGTTAATTCCATTGTTCTATGCTTCCATCCTTTGATGCCAATATCCTGTAATTTACCTTTATGATTTAGCCAATCAATAACTACCTTTGAGTCCCGCAGTATCTGTAAATTTTGAATAGACCAAATATTGGCAAGAGTGAGAGTAACCCAAACTCCCATAAGCTCGGCCTTTGTGTTAGTTCCTTCCCCACATTTGATATACCATCTATATACAGTCGACTCTGGAGATTTGATGACGCCACCAGCTCCACACAGTTTGCCACCTAAAATAGTCGCCCCATCAAAACAAGCAATAGTAAATCCTTCTTTCTGTATGATCGAACAAGCTCTTAAAGAGGGAGATTTATGTGATTGAGGCAGCCTGTTGAGAGATCCAAGTGTCTTATATACCACTATATAAAATGAAGGAGATTTCTCATCAAATATAACTTTGTTTCTCTCGAGCCATATGTACCAACATGTAAGTGCAACCAGGTTTTTTGAAACAAATTTGTCCTTAGTCCAAGAAGAAAAACAATAATTAAGTGTAGATCCTTCCCATGTTTTTTTAATCTGTAGGAAAAGTGTTAATCTGGTCCAAACTGACTTTATGAAAGTACAATGGATGAAAAGATGGTTAATATCTTCAGAACTATGTTTGCAAAGATAGCAAAAACCAGGTCCCTCCCATCTTTTTTTTAAGGGAGTCCCATGTAAGAATCTTGTTTTCCGCTGCCATCCATATGAATAATTTTATCTTTAGCTAGATGTCCCATTTCCATATATTTACCTTCCAACCATGCCAGATCAGGTAATCTATTGTAGATATAAGAGCGAAGAATATATTTTTAACTGAAATGATCCCTTATGAGTCCCCCTCGGTCCATAACAAAGTATCATTTGTATCGTGGAGCGAGACACCAACACCTACAAGCACTCTACAATATAAGTCCCAATCGGTATATAAAGTTCCCGCTAAACCCAAATCCTTGCTTCTTAACCAATTCTCAGATAAAGGAATAGGATCCCGGGAGATTGTTGCTTGTGCCAGTACAATAATCCTTTTCTGTCTTAAGTGTGTTATTATCGCATCTGAAAGGATGGATCTGTCACCTAGACCTAAGATCCGATCTCTTCCAATAGATATAAGATGTCCCGACCCTAGATGCCAACTTAGCCAATGGGTAATCACATGAATTGATCAAATACGACTAGTCCAGATCTTAGATGCTAATAACTACTTGTGGGAAGCCAACATGAACCAATTGATAACTGTTGTGTTGGGAAAATATTTATCCAATAATACCTTATTCCAAATAACATCCCGTGTCAATACCCTCCAAAGAGTATTTAATGTTAAGGCCGTATTAAAAAGAGAAAGGTTTCTGAACCCCCAACCACAACATTTCTTTGGTCTGGAAAGAATATCTCATCTGCAAAGGTGAAACTGCTGTGAAGTTTTATGACTACTCCAGAGGAAATTGAACATCATTTTTCGGATCTTGTTCTATACAGAGCGACGGATGGTCTTCATAGACATCCAATAAAAAAGATGACTCTCCATCATTGATTTTACTAATATGAATCTACCACCCAAGGACAACCACCTGTTGCACCACGATCCGATCTTCTTTTCCAATTTGGTCACCAACCAATTCCAGTCTTCTGCTTTATATGCCCATGTATTTAGAATGTATCCCAGATATTTGAAACCGATAGAGAGATCGATAAGGTATAAGGAAGAAACACCTTAAATGGTGCAAGTTCAACATCGGAAAGGCCTTCAAAATGTACAATAGTTTTAGATTGATTTACCATTAATCCCGAAGATTTACGGAATAACTTGATAATTTTTCAATTTCCATCCATTCTTGTAATGTTGCCTTTGTCATAATTAGGACATCATCCACAAATAGTAAATGAAGTATTTTGATCATTCTAGACACTTTTATACCTGGTAGATTTACTTCACCAATGTTATTTTTCAATAAAAGACTGAGACCTTCCATAACCAGAATAAAAAGTAATGGTGATAAAGGGAAACCTTGGCGCAAACCTCTGCCACTTTTGAAAAATTATGTCGCCTCGCCATTGAGTAATACAACATATGAAGAAGAAGTTACACAACTCATGGTCCAGTTTGTCATCTGGAGTCCAAAGCCCACTTTTAATAAGGTCATCCTTAAATGATCCCAATCTATGCAATCAAATGCCTTCCGCAGATCCAATTTCAATACTAGAGACTTTAATTTTTTTCTCTTTATGCTATGTAGACTCTCATGTGCTGTGCCAATAGCATCTTGAATACACCATCCTTGTAAAAGCCCCAACTATTCAACAGAGAGTGACCTAGAAAGGATTGATTTTATCCGATTTTCAATGATTTTTGATATCACTTTGTAACATAGGTTACACAATGATATCATACAAAAATCATCAAAGATAATTGGTTTATTTTCCTTTGGTATAAGCGTCAGAAAAGTTGAGTTTAGACTCCCACCAATAGAGACTTTCCATCTCGAATCCTCAACCATCTCAAGGAGATCCTCCCCTACTAAATCAAAGAAGAAGGTGAAAAATTCAGTCATCCAACCATTAGGCCCCAAGGTCTTATCTTTTCTGAAATGAAATAAAATGACCTTTAGTTACTCCATATTAACTGGGTTGTACAATGTACCACACTCGTCATCATTTACCATTCGGGGGAAAATATCAGTAACCTTGACTTGTTCAATAGTGTTCGGGATAATCATAGCCTTTTAAAACTTTTTCAAACAGTATACCACTTTCTCCTTTATTGCTCCCTGGTCTGTAATTGTATATCCATTTTCATCATTGATCTCCCATACATGTTTTCGAATCCTATTGTGACTTGCAAAGTTGTGGAAAAACTTAGTATTATTGTCCCCGCTTTTTATCCAGTATTATCCGATTCTAAAGTCGCCAGTTGGGCCTTGTTCCTGGCAATAATTGCTTTATACCAAAGTTTAGTATGAGATTTTAAAACCTTTAATTTCCACACTAATCTGCTATGTCTACCACCTTCAGTTAAGTAAATGGGATCCTTCCATATCTTATGAAATAAAACCATGTAATCAACATCATGCAACCAATGGGCATTTAATTTGAAAGGATATGCCTTGTAAATAAGAGGAATCTCCAGCTGTACTAAGACAGGGGCATGATCAGAGATATATGGATACTCAACCCAGGATCTAAATAAGCCAACAACAGATAATAAACCTTAAGAAATAAGACATTTGTCCAATCGCGTGGAAATGGCCTCATGACCATATCTCCCATTCCACCAAGTAGGAACTAGTTTTGCTGGTTTGATGTCTATCAACTTTTTGAAGAGAAATAAATCTCCGTAATAATCATCTGTCAATATGGGAATAGTGGAACCTCCCCATACCTCATCCGAAGAAAAAATTGTATTCAAATCGCCAACAATAATCAGATTGTTAATAGACAAAATACCACTATTTGCAACCAAACACCAGAATTGTTTTCGGTCTGAGCACGGGCCATATATATTAAGCAATGAGATCTCCCACTTGTTTATAATACACCTTCCTGTTAACATAATACCACCAATAGTAAGGTAAGAAACCAGATCACATAAATTTTGGTCCCAAGTAACTAATAATCCTCCCAAAGTACCCACAGAGTTTAGAACACTCGAAACCCAGGAAGGACGAATAAGGTGCATGAAATTTCTAGAGTTTTTCTGATGTACCAGGGTTTCTCAAAGGAAGAAAATATCCAGGCAATTTTGATCCAGTAGTCGTCGTATAGAGGAAACTTTGAGCGTGCCTCCAATCCCTCTTACATTTAAGGAGAGTAACAACATCACTTAGCCCTCGCTAGGGCTTTCATTGCTCTAAGAGCCCCACTATTAGTGGAGGACGAAACTGAGAGGATAAAACCACCATTTGTTTTCAAATGCTTTGAGTCTTAACTGGAGAGTGTTTGATGCCAAGGCCTCTGGACTAGGAAAATTCTTTCTGAGCCCCCTCAGTATGCTTTTGAGAAGTATTAGCCCCGGTTTCAGTAGTAGGATCAAGGATAGCTTTACCCAAGTAATTTGGTAGTTTTATAGATGCATTTGAGTCCCGAATGAAGGGGATCAAAGAGTCTAGTACAACACTGAGGTTAGATTCATCCACCTTAGATATCTAAACCTAGGCTCCACCAAATTATTAGCTAACAACTCCAGAGATGAAGGGGAAGATTTAGGTGTTCGAGCCTGGGTATTAAATAGTTGAGGTAATATATTTTGTTGCATCTAAGTAGGGGAAGGAACATGAGACTCAGTTAATATTGATGACAGTACTCTCAAAACAAAGGCTGGGGATGATTAAGTGACAGTCGGCCTCGCCGAACCCACCAAAACCGGATCAGTAGGATTAATGTCACCCTCATGAAGCTCCTTATCTATGGTAGTGGATAAAAAAATCCAGCGAGAATTATCCAAAGCCTCCTTCTCCCAAAGTGAAAGAGTAAAATATAAGGAAGGGCATAGAATTTTCAACTTACCAGTGAGAGTCGCAGAAGGCTTCATTTGGCTCCAATTCTCAATACCATAATGAAGAGTCTCACTCCCGAAAGATTTCGTTTCTGTAACGTAGTCGGGAGGATCCTTTTCTAAAGTAGTATCCTCCGATGACTCTTCATCCTCCTTACCAGTATAATCTCGATAGAGATGACTAGTTCTACGACACAGATTGCAAAAAAAGGGTATATCGAGATAGTCCAACTTCTGTATATATCTTTGTCCGCGCCATTCAATATCTAGGATGATGCAGGAGCATCGCCTTCATAGTCATCAGCGCACACGTGGAGGATAGAAGAATGACATTTCAGCAAGCCATAAATTCAAATCGAGCATTAACTCATAATTTATTTGGGTTGTTGAGATATTTTGTTGAGCAAATTTTAAAATCGTAACTTGTTTCTAAAGTCTCTAAGGACTGTAAGAAATCACCGACATGGAGTGTTGACCCTATCTAATAGTAATTAGCAGTTATCGTAATAGGACTGAGTAGGTAATAGTTTTAAGTCTGAATTGATAGATTTCAAGAATAGGACGAGAGAGCTCAGGGAGCCGGTCCTTAGAAAGTTTTCATTTTCATTGTAAGAGTAGATAAGGATGGATAGAGTATAATAGCACAAAGTAGAACATAATCGCAGGAACACCATGTAATTTTCGTTTTTTAGTAATGAATAAAATAGAGAGGAGATTGTCATATATCTGTGTTCATTTACTGTTTAAAGAAAAGTGCGTTGTATTATGTGTGATGTTCATATTTTCATTTTCATTTCCTGTTGAGAGTGGAAAGAATGATTGTATGATTCTATAACGAAACTGGATAAGTTTCAGTTGTTTTTATACTAAACCGTGTATGCAAGGTGTGAGTTAACTGGATCTTAGAACGATTTAGAAAGGGAGGTTCATAGAAGAACAAGGAGACTTGATATTCCAGGTGCAAGGAGTGCACAGAACTTAGAGCTGACTAAGTTCGAAGAAACAACAAAGAAGAACACCGGGAGGGCGTGAGGTATTTTCTTTTCAAGAAAATCCCTTCGAATTTGAGTTATTCGAAATCCTCGAACACAAGGTGTGTGTAGGAGTTCGAATATTTAAGGAGAAGAAACTCAGGAGGGAGTGTGTTTTCGTTCACAGAGATCTAGATGAAGAAGGACTGAAGATTTAGTCCTTGACACTTAGAAGATTTTCAAAGTCTGGGAAGAAAAGTTGCAGAAGCACTCAGGGGGAGACCATAGTAACCATCATATCTGAATGCAGAGAGATGATAGCCATTGGATATAGAAGAATGGTGAGGAGTTGAACGAACTGTGGAAATACTTCGAGAGGAAGTGCCGATCTTCTGATAGCCGTCAGATTTGTGGAAGTAGCGCGAACCTTAGCGCCTTGTGCCCAAAGGAGGATTTCAGCATTCGACATATGGTGGAACAAGGGTGAAGTTCCTTTGGAATCACGTATTGTGAAATCCCGATGACCATCAGATTTCACGGAAGACACTCGTCAAGTAGGGAAGAGATCGAGAGTTGGGACACGTGGTGAGTAGTCAGTTTTTGGGAGAATCATTGAAAGAATCAAGACCGTCCATCGTGGAGAGGTGAGGTGGAGACAAGATCTGATCGACCGAGGAATTGAACACTGGGGAACTCACGAGGAGAAGAGCGGAGGATTCGCTAGAAAGAAAACCACGAAATCATCCAGACTGTCCCTTAGGAAGAATAAGATGGAGGATCCTGACCATTGGTCAAGGGGCAATGGAGACCGTCGATCCAGTGTGAAAGGATTTTAGAGTTTCAACGTTCAGGGAACTGAAGGTGCATGACCTTTTGGTCTCGCAAGTTGCGAAACCCTGACACGCTTAAGGTTTGACCCTAGGTCACGGGACCAAGTCATATGGTGATCCACTAAGGGAGGCGTTAAAAGAACGAGGGGTCCTTTTGGAGTTTGGAACTTCGAGAGTCGAGAGGTAGGAGAGCATGTTCGTTGGTTTGCTGAACCACGAACTCTAATAGCCCTTTTGGTGTAGACGCGTGGTCGCAGGGCATGGTCACATGAGGTAGGAGATGAGAACCTTAAGCCCGTTAGAGATTAGGGATTCAAAGGGTAAGAGAAGTGCTTTTCACCGTGACTCCTCAAGTCGCGAAATCCGAAACACCCCTTGGGTGTAGGCCATGGTCACGTCATAGTGGTCGTATGGAAGAGGAGTAAGGGAAGAGGGATAGCGCTTATCTAGAGCCCCCAATCGGGATTCAGGGATTCAAGTTGCAAAAGAATGGGATGCTTGACTGTAGAAGTCCCGATCTATGAAAATCGCTTTTTGGTTTAGCGCGAGGTCACGGTGAACGATCACATGGACCGAGATTTAAGCACAGGCTAATCACCGTTAAGCTCTTTTCAACATTTGGTGGTTGAAGAGACAAGGATTTCTCCCTCAAGAAATCCTGAATCACGAAATGAGAAACACGTCTTATGGGTAAGGCCGTGGTCATAAGGACGATCACATGAAGGGGGAGCTCGCGCTTGATGTTGGAGTCTTCACACGAGAGTTCTAAACAAGAGGACCTGTGGATCTGATTTACAGGGTTCCAGTGAGGACTCGAAAGAGCTGTTCCAACTCGGAGTTAGAGGACAATCCAGTGACCAGGAGGTCACGGACCCCACTGGGGTAGGGGGTTTGCACCATAGGACCTCCGATAGCCCACAATGGATATCCAATTCCACTAATATTATTCCCACCTTTATAGAAGGAGTAACCAATGTCTGGTTATCGACTGAAATAAACTTACCCATCATGTCACCAATAGCCCAAAGAGATCCTTCATTCCACATATGTATAGGTAACCCCGGAAGAAGAACCCAAAAGTGGCAGTACTGAAAATGATCGGTCACTGGATCAAATGCAACCCACCAGTGTTTCAAAATCAAACTTCTACCCCCCAAAACCCTCAGAGAGCTCAACAACATGGTCACATCCTCTAAGGTTTTACAAATAAAACCCAACCATCCTTTAGTAAGATAAAGGACTTTAGGCGCATAACCTAGTATAGGAACCCAATTTTTTTCTATCCAAGCTGAGACAGGTCCCTTACTCAAATAATTATAGGATATTCTACCGACCAAACCAGAGAGGGCCATCCTAAAAGTCTCTTCTAGGACCACGTTCGAACCCAACATCATGCAATTAACCTTCCTATTTGATTTCTACAACTTCCTACGAACACTAGTCGGGTGTGGTTGTTTGTGGGGTTTCCTCAGAATAACCAGTGAAAACACTCCCTTATCACCCAAAGTAGCATCATGTACATACTTCATCCCTTTCACAGGTTGTGTAAGGCCCATAGCTACAAGGGGAGAAACACAAAAACTAGACGAAGGATCCGGAAGCTGGGCGAAAGTATTACTTGGAGTAGATGTCAAATCAAGTGCACAGGAGAGTAATGAGCATGGTGCCCCTCCCAAGGAATCAACCTTCGTGAAAAGGCCCCCCTGCTGCCAAGCTACCTCGTCATCAACACTCATAAGTGCCATGATGTTCCCCTCTATGTCAGCACCATTAAAGAACAACATATGACCACCACTTGTAAAGCACTGACCATAGAGATGACATAGTAAGAACCCCGGTTCAATTACCTAGAAAGGAAATTTATTACAGGGAGCTGGGCCCAAGACCCAAATAAACGCTGGCCAACAAAGTAATAAATCCTAATAATACCACTAAAAAACAAAGTATGGAATTCGATAGGAAGTTGGTAGTATGGGAAACTCCAAAAACGTTATCCGGATAGTTGAGTAAATGCAGTGACTTAACCAGAGCCGTAAAATTTTGGATCCAAATGATAGTCCATTTCAAGCTCCCTAATCACAATGGTACCAAGTGGCCTCCAGACTGGTAGTAGTGTCGAGTTGTTCACAACCGCTCGTGCCTCCGCCATCGATAGATCTAGTCCATCCTCGCAAATTCAAAATTCCCACCTAGTTGCAGAGCCGAGCTCCATCCTCCTTCATAACCTATGAGTATAATAAGAGAATTGTGCTTTGGAAACCTCGTGTTACTATTAACCTACACAAATTTGTATTAATAGATGTAATTTACTTAACTCACATATTTTCTAAAAATATCTATTCACTCTAACTCTCTTTTAATAAATATTTCATTCTTTTGTACACTATCTGTTTATACAATTCAAATTATGTTTCTTCAAGAAAGGCTGAGTATACTAAATTCTCTTGTATATCACAATACATTACATTGATTTTAGTTTTTTAATCATTTTTTCACAAAACAATAGTTACTTTAATATATTTTATTTTTACATAGAAAATAAGTTTCTTGTTATATTTATGTTGCTTTATTATCACATTTTATGAAAGTGAGTTTTTTTTTTTTTTTTTTGTTTTTTGTTTTTTTTTATCGCACTTAAATTCATATTAATCATATAACTTCACAAATTGCATTATACAAATCTTTTTATTCGATCTCTAAAGAAGATAAATCCATTGTGAGTTTTTTTTGTTACTCCATAAAACAATGCTTGATACAATTGAAATGCATAACACGTAGTTGATATTGTCATTTAGATTACCAACCGAATCCTAACTTGACATCATAAGGATAAATAAACTTAATATTATATATTTTACTGTTTACTACAAGGAATTATATATTTTGTAAAAGTGAATTAAATCTCTTATCTTGTGCAGAAACCAAATGGTAAAACTAATTTTTTTTATGCAATGTAAGCAAAAGTAAAAACTTGCAAGATACCTAATCCTAAGGATTATGGTGTCTTGTGAATATTGTAATTGATAAATGTAAAGAGTCATAGTTGAATAAAACCAAATCTATGTAAAGATGAAACTTATGTTTCTTTATTGTCACATTTTATGAAACTTATGTTTCTTTATTGTCACATTTTATGAGAGTAAGTTATTTTATTTTATTTTTATCCCATATTTCCTAAAATTCATCTTAATCATATAACTTCACAAATTGCATTATACAAATCTTTTTGTTTCGTCAATAAAGAAGAAAAATCCATTGTGAGTTTTTATTTTTTTTTTTCATAAAACA
>ML778583.1:60739-89744 GCA_009831015.1 Picea engelmannii
ACGTTGGAATTCCGCGCTGGAAACCCACTCCAGATACTTCCCCACATAGTGGCTGGTATGGGAGTGATAAAGCTTCGCAGCCCCAAGGGACACAGGTTTCGAACTCGTGACCTCTCCCCAAACTGGAAGAGTATGCGCACGTCATAACCAATTGTGCTATCCCATGGGACTAGCCCAGTCATAAGTTGACATCATAAGGATCAGTAAACTTAATATTATATATTTTACTCTTACTATAGCGAATCATATATTTTGTAAAAGTGAACTAAATCTCCAAAATCAATCTTCTGGCTCAATGTAAGCAAAAGAGAAAACTTGCAAGATACTTAATCTTAGGGATTATGGTGTCTTGTAAATATTGTAATTGAGAAATGTAAAGAGTCATAATTGAATAGGAACATACCTATGGGAAGACGAAATAAAAAATCATATCAATGTATTTATATATGGTTCACATTAATAACAAATATACATGCTAGGAGTTATTCAATAAAAAATATACATGCTAGGAGTTATTCAATTGTAGTATAAGAGTTTTAGTTCTTTTAGATAACTCCACAATCTTTCCATTTTTTGCTAATTTTTTTGTATCTCAAGGAATATGTTTTTTTACAAGGAAATGGGTAAGAGGGCTTACAATCATCCACCCTACAAGAGATCACATTGCTGCCTCTTGATGCAGGAGCATATCAAGTGAGCCAGCGCGGATGCCAAAGACAGTTGGAAAAGCGCCCAGCACAAATTTTGAAATATCTTGAACCATTAATGAAACATTAAGTGGAGGCGCACTTGTATAATGTAAACGGACCTTGAGCGATTTGCTCTCGTCCTTAGGAGATAGAAGGCATTTATGGTAGTTAATGCAAGTAGGTAGAATTGAATGTGTAGATTAGACAGTTTTAGAGAGCAAGAGGGAAACGGGATATAGACACCCTCATTGTGTATTGTAACATCATGGTGATTATGATGAAGATAATTCTGGAGAGCATAGAGGAGAAGCAGAGAGAGCTGTGTAGCAGACTCCATGTACAAAAGTTCTGAATTAATACAATAAAACTGTGATTCAGACTCATGGTGTCCATATATTCTCTGTGTATGCATCTTTGAATGTTATGCTCATGAATGTTTTACTCTTTCTGTCTTACAATTGATTTTATGCTATGTATGAATGATTTCTTGTTGAATGTTTGAAATCTGAGAGGAAAGGGAAAATGAATGAGTTTCAATTGTTTCTCTATCTGAGCAAGAGTTCCTGCAAGGAGTGCGTCGATAGGGTGTTCAGAGGTTCATCTCTGAAAGCTCAGGAGAGAAAGATTTTGTTCTCATTTCCACATAAGTGTAGTTGGGAATAGGAGCCGTGCAAGGTGTGCGCAGGCCGAGTGAAATATCAGGGTTGCGAACCTGAGCGAAGTATTGAGAGACTGTTGCTGCAGGTGTGCGCAGACTTGAAAGTGTTTGAAGATCTGGCACAAGGAGTGCGAGCATGAGTTTTCTGGAAGACTCGGAGTCGGAGAAAGTTCAGAAGGATTCATACCTTCGAAGGAGCCGAAGGGAGGAAAAAGGCCAAGTACTTTGAGGTTCCAAAGGAAAGTGTAGTAACGAGGGACCGTAGGAGGACAGATTCTTAGAGGAAGAACGGACGGTTAGAATTCTCTGAGGAGAAACCGTGAAGTCCCGTGAGCCATTCGATCTCGCGGAGGAGCAGGGAAGTTACAACGAGTGTTGTAAAAGGTTCTAAGCTCAGGAGGAGTAGGACCATAGATCCAAGCCACAAGGGCCGTTGGATTTGCACGTGGATTTCTATATCGGGGTTTCATAGGTTGAAGTCCCGTAAACTTTGCAATGGGAATCACGAAATCACAAAACGCAAAGTCCCGAAAGCTAAAAGGATCATGTGGGCCACAGAGGAGTCAGCGAGCGGACAGGTGGCGCACTCTCGACAAGGAGTCAATTCAGTTGACCGTTTCGGGGTTTCGTGGGGTGAAGTCTCGAAACCTTTGTATTAGGATTCGCGATATCACGAAGTCCGAAGTCCTGATGGAGTAAAGAGGCGTTGAAAGGTAAATTTTTTGAGCGCGTCAGAAATTCAGAAACTTGGGTTTTGGGAATCGTGGGAACAAGCTTCTTGACACTGCGACTGCCGAAATCGCGATAAGGAAAAGTTCGAAAGAGAAAGAGGAAGGGTCAACATTGACTATTTTTGGGCTTTGGAGATTGGAACCAAGGTGCTTGACCAACGGGATTCGCAAAAGTGCGAAGTCCGATCTCCCGAAGTATAAGGGGGAAATTCTTGAAGTTGATTGTGGGTGCAGATTTCCCGAAAGGGAAATAGAAGAGCCATTTCAAAGTTCTTCGGGCCAGTGTAAGGGGAAATATCCTGTGTTGATGTGGACCTTCCGACCTGCAGGTTGTGGAGGGTGCATGCATCACCACCTCTATAACCCTAGCTCAATATACCCTCCCATAAGACATATTGAGTAGTTAAACCGTGACTAGAATTTGGACCGAGCAACCCCTATATCGCTGAGCTAGCGCCTTCCTGGTACATAATGACTATCGTTCGACCAAGCTTCCTTGGGCCTCCTGCCAAGGAATTTGAACTTGGAATGACACAAAGCTTCTTGGGCATAGTTTGAGTAGTTTTCCCTAGTTTGAGTGGTTGTCCTTGCATCATACTGAAAGGATCACTTGGCCTTTTGCCACTTGTGCACAAGTTCCTTGTGATTTTCCAAATGCTCCTCTCATACCAATTTGAATCTTATCATCTCCAACGCGTGAGAGAATCTTGTTAATACAGAGAACATGGAATGGTTGAACACAAATGTTGCACAGTGGAATCTAAATCTCACAGATTTAATTAGCAACAAATAATCAAATATACAAACAAAAGAAATCACACAAGAATGAACACCATATTTACATGGAAAAACCATTCACAAGGAAACATCCATGGGGAAATGAAATTTGGTTTATTATGTTCAAGGGAGAATTACAATATCCAACATGTACATCAATCCAACCCATCAACCCTGCACATCTATCAACCTATATGGCTTACAACAGTTAGATACAATAAATGTGTCTCTAACAAAATATCTATGTTTAGTTGATTTGTCTCAACTAAAGGCTAAATGTTAGGATCTAAAAACCGCCCACATTCCATGTTGGGAAATTCGTTGGCACCGTTCAACAATCTCCACCTTAACAACAATTTACAATATCATGCCCAATTTTATTCATCACCTCTTCTGCAAGCCAAGAGAAGACAAGCACCATCAAAACTTCTCTTAAGTACTGGTTTTGTGAAAATGTTTGCACAATTCTCCTTTGTATGGACTTTTTCCCAGAGACACTCCTGTTTTGTCAACAAAATGTCTTACAAAATGGTATTTAATATGAATATGTTTTGGCTCACTGTGATAAGATGGATTTTTAGCCAAATGAATTGCACTTTGAATATCAAAAAACAATTTTAACTTGTCCTGCATCCTTCCAAACTCACCCAGTAAACATTTTAACCAGATTGCTTCTTTGCAAGCATGTGAAGCAACTAAATATTCTTCCTCTGTAGTGGATAAAGAAAAAATATTCTGAAGCTTTGACATCCAACTAATAGCTCCACCTGCAAGAGTAAAGACATATCCTGAATTTGATCTCCTCTTGTCTAAGTCACCTGTAAAATCTAAATCGACATATCCATAGACTAAATCACTACCACTATTATAGGTGATACAATAATTACTTGTGTCTTTCAAATACTGAAGCACCCATTTCACTGCTTCCCAATCCTCTTTTCCTAGATTTTCCATGTACCGATTGACAACACCCATTGCATATGAAATATTTGGTCTTGTACTAACCATCACATACATTAGACTCCCTACTGCATTAGCGTACGATACACAAGACATATTATCCTTTTCTTAATCAATACTAGGACATAAACTTGAAGAAATCTTAAAATGAGAAGCCAAAGGGATTGAAATTGGTTTCACATTGTTCATACTGAACCTCATAAGTATTTTCTCCACATACTTTTGTTGTGATAACCAAAGCCTACCCATTTTTCTATCTATGTGTATCTCCATGCCCAAGATTTGTTTTGTTGCTCCTAGATCCTTCATGTCAAACGTCCTAGCCACATGAGCCTTTAACCTGTTGATCTTTGCCATGCTGGCTTGCTACAACCATATCGTCAACATATAGCACCAAAATAATGAATATGCTATTATCCAACCTTTTGAAATAAACACAATGATCATACTCACTCCTTGTATAATTCTGGCTCACCATGAAAGAATCAAACTTCTTGTACCATTGTCTGGGAGACTGCCTCAGGCCATACAATGACTTCTTTAGTTTGCAAACAAATATTTTCCTACAATCCTGAACAAACCCTTTTGGTTTTTCCATGTATATTTCCTCATCTAAATCTCCATGTAAAAATGTTTTTTTAACATCTAGCTGCTCTGATTCTAGATTAAATAAAGCAACTAGTGTCAACACAACCCGAATTGAAACAAGTTTAACTATTGGTGAAAATATTTCATGGAAATTAATACCTTCCTTCTGCGAATAACCTTTTTCCACCAATATTTCTTTGTACCTCTCAACCTTATCATCGACACCCCATTTTAGTTTATAGACCCACTTGCAACCTACATTTTTCCTGTCTTTTGGGAGTTCTACCAGGCCCCATGTTCCATTCCTTTCTAAGGCATCCATTTCCTCTTTCATTGCTTCTTTCCATTTTACACTATGAGACACCTCCATTGCTTCCCAATAGGAAGTAGGATCCTCATTATTAGTAACCAAAGAAACAAATGAAAAAAAATCATCATACCTTATAGGAGGGTTCCCGACCCTTGTAGATCTCCTTAGAGATTATTGTGGTATATCCACATTTTCCTGATTATTATCCGCATTCACATTTTCACATGTAGGAACATATTCATGAACATCCTCATGAACCTCTTCCTGAAAATATTCATGTTCATCTTCTTCTGTAGAAAAACGAGTCTTGAACTGGATATGTTTAGTTTGTGGTACCTGTGCCTGTTTCATTTCAACATCTACATTTGATTTTATTAATACCGATTCATCAAATATTACATCCATGTTAATGGTGATTTTGTGGGCAGTAGGGTCCCACAATATATATCTCTTAAAATTCCATCACCATACCCAACAAAGATAAGCCTTTTTGATTTGGGATTTGATTTAGAACAATGATGCTTAGGTATAAGAGCATATGCTTCACAACTGAAAATCTTAAGGTACGAATAATCACAAGAGTGACCAGTCCATACCTCTTATGGAATCTTACATTCAATTGCAGTCGATGGTTATCGGTTAACCAGATACCAAGCTATACAAACTTCTTATGTCCACAACTCCTGCTACAACTTGGAATTACTCATCATACTCCTTGCTCTCTATAGAAGAGTCCTATTCATGCATTCAACAACACTGTTTTGCTTAGGGGTATAGACAATGGTTTTATGCTTCTCAATCCATGCTTCTTTGCAATAGTTTTTGAATTCCATAGGTGTGTATTCACCACCATTATTTGTTCTTAAACATTTTATCAACCTACCAATTCTCTTTTCAACCAAAGCTCTAAACTGCTTAAAGACAATAAAAGAATCAAATTTTCTTTTTAACAGATAGACCCACATCGTACTAGAGAAATCATCTATAAATGAAAAAAAATATGATGATCCTCTGTACAATATAGTAGGGGATGTTTCCCAAACATCTGAGTGAATGTAATCAAGGACACCTTTACTACTGTGTCTTCCTATTTTAAACTTCTGCCTACTTTGTTTACCATATATACAATGCTTACATAAATTTAAATTCAGAGACTTCAAAATTGGAAGTAACTTACGATCTACAAGTACCTTGAGTCCTTTATCGTTCATGTAACCCAAATGTTGATGCAATATACGAGTGGAATCACTTGCATTTTCAGATACTACTGCAACTACTTGATATGAATCAATTATTCCTTCAAGATGATAAAGATTCCTGATCTTGTTCACCTTCATGACCTAGAAGATGCCT
Source organism: Picea engelmannii (assembly GCA_009831015.1). Classification (NCBI taxonomy): domain Eukaryota; kingdom Viridiplantae; phylum Streptophyta; class Pinopsida; order Pinales; family Pinaceae; genus Picea; species Picea engelmannii. The sequence goes on from ML778583.1 coordinate 66,806, forward strand.
TTGAACACTTTCATCACTCCACCTTGAATTGTACACTTGTAACCAATAGAATATAGGACTCCCAAATATATCAGGTTCTTTCAAGTTTAGGTATGTTCCTCACATCGGTTAATGTTCTTATAGAACCATCATACATTTTAATTCTGACACTACCAATTCCAACAATATTACATGAAATATCATTTCCAATAAAAACAACTCCATCATCTATAGGTTTATATGTGGAAAACCAATGTTTATGTAAACACATATGATTTGATGCACCAAAGTGTAGCGACCAATGTTGATCATGATGTGAATCATTAGAAATAGACAGAACCTCATCAGTCATACCTAAACCAGAAGCTGAACTTGTTCCAGTTGCATTTGTTTCCTTTACTTCTTTTGTTGAGTCTTCTTTGGATGCATGTTGTCATTTCCAACAATCCTTCTTGAGATGTCCAGATTTTCCATAGTACCAACACTTAAGTTTACTCTTCCTCCTTCTTGACTTATATCTAGAAGAACCTCTCTGGTTTATCTCTTTATCATTGGATCACCCTCTGACCACCATTGCCTCAGAATTTGAGGTTTCTTGACTGGATTTTCTCCTCATCTCCTCAACCAATAAATCTCCCACAACAGTGTCATAATCTAGAACATCTGTTGAGCTAAAACTTATAGAGGTAACTAAATGATCTCAATACTCCAGTAACAAAAAAAAATAGTGCCACTGGCTTGTCTTCATCATTGAGTTTTACTTCCATACTAGCCAATTGAACTATAAGGGTATTCAAGGTACTTAAATGGTCAATGACTTTCGTACCTTCTTTCATTCACAAACCATACAACTCCATCTTCAAATAGATTCTATTATTCATGAAAATTTTCATGTAAATTCCTTCCAATCTGGTCCATAGGCTTGTCGTTGTTTCCTTTCCTACTATATTAAACAAAACATCATCTGTAAGGCACCAACATATAGTACTCAATGCTCTTGCATCCATATCGTCCCATTCATCATTCTTCATGGTCTTCGGTTCTTTTCCTTCCCGCCAAATCTTTTGACAAACCTTATTGCAAAAGAAAAAACTTCATCTTGGGCTTCCATAGATCAAAGTTGGTTTTTCCATTAAATTTCTCAACTTCAAATTTAGAACTTTGAACTTTATCCATTTTCTAAGACCCTCTGACAATTCACAGTCAAACTCTCTGCCAATTTTTTGCTTGGGCAGGCAAATATTTTCCCTTTTCCTCTGATGATAGAAGGGTGGCACTGCCTTAAGCTTCACATGGGGTGCCACATTTGATATTGGAGCTATCTAAGGTTGGCTTTAGGGTGCCACTATTTATATTGGTGCTCTTATAGTGTGGAAGGGGAGCGCCACCTTTTCAACGCTTCCTCACACTAGAATTGGGCACACTAAAGACCATATTTTTTCCTTTTCTTAAGTGTGATAACGTTGACACTCCTATAACACACCTAGGGAATGCCAATGTGGGAAAGGCCATTAGATCAATTCCCTTTGGTCATGAAAAATGTTCGGGAGACATGCTGCACTCCTCCATACTCAGACCCGCTCACCTTCACCTACTAGAACATGTCCAAGGGTTCTTGCGCTCACAAAGATCTGTAACCAATTCGACTTGGCTCACCTGTTGCATCTGATCCACCTTCTCTGATACCACTTGTTGTACAAAATAAGATAAATCACACATATTTAATTAGCAAAAATTAATCAAATATACAAACAAAAACAATCACACAAGAATGAACACCCGATTTACATGGTAAAACCATTCACAAGGGAAACATCCACGCAGAAATGAAATTTGGTTTATTATGTTCAAGGGATAATTACAACAACCAACATGTACATCAATCCAACCCCTCAACCATGCACATCTATCACTCTATATGGCTTACAACAATTAGATACAATAAATGTGCCTCTAACCAAACATCTATGTTTAGTTGATTTGTCTCAACTTAAGGCTAAATGTTAGGATCTAAAAACCTCCTACATTCCATGTTGGAAAATTCATTGGCACCGTTCAACAAACAAACATGCTAATGGAACACACTTGTTACAAGAAATATTAGATTTCGGGTAGCATTTTTTCTTAACATCTGGCTTGATGTCTCCCCAATCATTATAATTTACAACAATGAGCCAACTATTCAAAAGATAATCCCTAGTGCCATTACCATCTCCATCAAGATTATACATAACATTCCTTACGTCCATCGAAACCACAACATCAAGACTACTACCAATGGGAAAACAAGACCGTTGTCATATCCTTTCGACTGAGAGAAGACAGTTGGCATTATCTTAATGTTTGACATTCCTCTCTATCTCAAGACCGTTTCCCTCATGACCCATTGCCTGATTTTGATCATTGGTCATGATTCTTCAAGTGATTTGTATCAATATTGCACATTCAACAAAAAATGATGAAGGAGGATATCAGGGATTAAACAACAATAGCGGTAATGGGAGTGGTAATGGAGGGTATGCCATCAAAACAAGGGTTGATTCATACATTGGCAATCTCATCGGCTTGACATTAAAGAGAAAAATACATTACAAGGGAATTCTTTACACGATTGACACCCAAAAATCCAACATTTCTCTACAAGATGTGTGGTCCTTTGGGACAGAAGGACGAAAGAAATATGGTCCTCAAATTCCTCCTTGTGACAAATTTTATGATTATTTACTTTTCATGGAAGTGATATCAAGGATTTCCAAGTTAAATCCTCCTCTCCAACTCAAAATAATTCTTAGATACATAGTGACCCAACAATAATCTCCCTTTAGTCACAATCTTCTCATTCATCTCAAGTATCCAATGCATTTGGTTCAGCTATAAGTGGGTCCTTAATAGATCTTGGTTCTCATGGTGCACATTCAAATGTACCCATGCTACCATTTCAAGGTGGCACTCCATTGTACCCAACTACAAGGAACTTAGTATTATGGGGTTCCTCACCTATTCCTCCATGTGAGAATGGAACAAGTCTTGCAATGCGAATGTACTAGCAGGGATACCATGGACCCAAAACTCATCTTCCTAGTGTGAAACAAACCCCTTTTCATTTTCATCCATCCCTTGGAATGATACTTATTGCACAACAACATTTGCATCGATCTGTCATTCTTTCATCATTTCCTCAACCACTTTAGAGTTTATCAATTCTTTCTTTGAAACTGTATTACAATGACTATTTGAAGTCCCTCAATTTTGATTCTTTAGTGGAGAAAATTGCATATTGTGAGGAATATTTCAAGAATAATACAATTCATCCCACTAGAGATATTGTGTGCCTTACTCAAAAAGGGAAGAATAAATCACATGATCCTTCTAGAGTAGAAGGTAGTAAGAGAGGACATGGAAATAACTATTTTAGAGGCAAGGTGGGTAGACATAATCAAGGTGAGAGATATGATGTTCAATGTGTTCATTGTGGAAATAATGAAAATGATGCAAAGACATGTCAGGTGCTGTTATCGCGCAATCTGCACTTGCCTAAATCCCAAAGCAAGTAGATACAAGATTGGCGTAACAGGGGGTGACCTATCACTGCCACCTTAATAGGAAACCCCTTTCTATTTAGGAGTATATCAGTGTACCCTAGAGGAGATGTCCCCAATGACCCGAGGGTTTGAGAAGGCTAAGGAAAAAGAAAAATAAAGTCCCCCCCCCCTCTCACAGGTCACTCAATTTCAAAGGTTCTTTTAAGTCTTATAGAGATCAAGCAAATGAGAAATATTGTGTACCTTCCCAGAACAAGACAACAAAATAGAAAAAGGGAACTTTCCAAGTGCCAAAATGATATTAATGCTTCATAAGACAATGAAATTAAAAAAAATATACTAGCTGATATAAAATTGTAGTAGTACAACAGTTTACGACAACAATGATAAATTTGTAACAACCACAATAATTATGCCTCAAAATGCTTGAGAAAAGACTAGAAAAAATAGCTTTAACTAGGCAAATTGATATTATATAGTCACAAGCAAATTTAGCAATGTCTAGCTAGCAATATATGTCACTTTTGAGGTCAATTTGTTGTTGTTAGATGGATGTAGCAATATTTTGCAACAACGATAGGTTGGTTAGTGAATTAGGCTAATCTAAGGTTAGTAGGAGTTAGTGGATGTTCCAAAGAAGATAGTTTGAAAGTAGTTTGAACAATCAATCACTAGTAGTGAATAGACTAGTGCCTTCTAGGGTAATGGAGTCAATGATAGAAACAAAAACTCTTAGAGGAAAATAACAATGATAATACTTATTCAAAAGAGATGTAGAAGATGAGAGAGGTGTTGGTAACCCAAGGCCTCAAACATCTAAGTCCTAGAGATAATTTCTAGAAAGTAAGGAAACTTAGGCCCTAGCGATTTCTCTTTTCCTTAGACAATTTGAAATAAAATATGCAATATGAAATGAATTAGGGTGACTAGAGTGCTACAATGGTAGGGATCTAGTATCTACTTCTTGATAAGGTGCTCTTTGAGAAATTTAAACAAGTTGAAAATTATAGAGAAAAAGATAATAACGTTTGTCTTTCTCCTAGGGTTTCAAGAAATCAATTTCATAATCTTTAATATGAAACAAGTAAATTCACCATAAGCATTCATTCATAATAAATAAATGCATATTTCTACTTACTTCACCAAGAATAATCAAGCTCAAGCCCTAGTTGAAGATCTTGCACCATGAAAATAGCCAAGAAACACAAAAAAATATCCTCCTCGAAGAAGTGCCCCTAAAATTTCAGCCAATAACCCTAAAGAGGATGCAAATTTCAGACTTCACCACTTGTGTGATGAAATGACGATGAAAAAATGAGAGTTTTTCTCTCTTATTTATACGATACTTATGACCTTTAATTAAAATTAGGTCATCAAAAGACCGACATGGGAAAATTACATTAAAATCCAGTTTTTACATAAATGTCATTAATTAAACCCTAAAATCAAATCCAAAGGTGACTTCATGCCCTTCTAGGGTGACTTTACCCCCCTAGGGTTGAACACTAGGCCTCAGATGCAAAACGTTTGGCCTCCAAAGGCCCCAAATGCTTCCACACGTACCAAATAGCACACAACCGTCCTCATAAATGAAAACCATGATTGGATGATGTCTCGGGTCAAAATGATGATGTCATGGGCCTCTAAGGGTCAATGTCCAAGATGAAATGCAAGACCCCCCTGGGTCTAGGATTGCCAGAGTGTCCTTGGTCCAACCTCCTTCTTTCTTCCTGGTGCAAGCTTATGGTTTCTCTTTTCCCTCTTGTGGGGTTACAACATCAATCAGTTGGGATTTCAGCCCCATGGAGGTCTGAATGATCCAGGTGGATATCGGTGGCCACCCACCTTTTCCAACTAGCTCAAAACAATTTTGTAGCAATTTTGGCAATTTACTATTTTTAGCAGTTTTAACTTCCGGGGCCATTTTGAGGGCCTAAATGAAGGTTTTTTGGGATCGATCTTCTCAATGATAGACAAAGGCATGATTGATCCCCCAAAATGAATATCTTCGACGATGCATTTCCAACGGGCTATCATACGCCTAAAACGAAGATCGTATGCAAAAGTTACGACCCCGAGAATTTGATGTACTAACTTACCCAGATGGGGCCCACATGACTTTTGGTGCTTCATATCCTAGGGTTAGGTTTTTGGATGTATAGGTTTTTTTACATTCCTTTTTATTGTAAAAATTCCTTCAAAGCCTCATTGTAATCATCTTCTTGTGAATGCGAGTAGCCGTCACATCTCTTCTCAGAGATAAGCTGCCACTATTCTAGCGAGTCTTTCATTCTGTATTTTTACAGTCCCTATACATTTCTTTCATTAATAGAAATCATGTATTACTGTATATCTGGGTTTATGGTTACATCTCTGATACATTTCTGTTATATTATTGAATATCTGCGATATCTCTGTGCATTTATTTATTATATCTCTGCTCTCATTTTGTGCTGAAAATAATCTAGATCAGTGGTATCAGAGTAGGCTGCTCTTGATCATTTTTTTTAGTGCATGTCCCCGACGAGGTCTGAGTATAGAAAGTTGGGTCTCGAGCTTGTATCTCTTGAGTACATTCTCTCTCGCACACCCAAGAAACCGTCAATGGCAGAAGAAAATAAAAACGACGGAGCAGGCGATCCTATCAGTTTGTTGCTTGAGCAAGCCCTCACATGACAGAGGGATGAAATGATGGATAATTTTTCCCACATTCTTCAACGCCTGCCGATAGAAACAGACGCATCTTCATTAAACGACCACTTTGGAGGCACCTCGCCTTTCAAGGTACAAGTAAATTTTGATATTCCTATATTTGAAGGACAGATAGATGCATAAGCCCTAGACAAATGGTTAAATCTGCTAGAAGGTTATTACTCTGTTCACAATTTTTTCGATAGAGAAACTATCACCTTCGCACTCCTTAAATCTCTCCCTCATGTCAAAAATTGGTGGGAAACTTACTGGGAGAAAAGTTCCACAGAGGAGTCTGGAATATATGGGGCCGAGCCCACTTGGAATTTTTTTGTGGATGCGGTAAAGGAACAATATTACCTTGTTGGCAACTATGAGGACCAATACATGAGATGGACCACACTGAGGCAAGAGAGGGGCCAAGTAGTTCTAGATTTCACCAATACCTTCCCTACCTTGCGCACCAAGCTGGGTATCAAAGACTCTGAGCAACATTTGGTTCTGAAATACCACAAGGCTCTACACAGATACATCCAGATTGAAATAGATTTTCTGGACATCTCATCACTTGGTTCTACTTATCAATATGCTGTTAAAAGTGAGAAGAAGTTTAAGCACCAGAACAAATGAGAGTTCGGATATGAAAATATGCAACAACGAAAGTATGAGAAAGACGACCCTAACAAACAACTTTTTGAAAACCATTCTAAACCACAGGAAAAGAAGGGTCAGGGAAAGACAAAAAAGGACACCGAAAAATGGTGTGATTTCCACAAAATCCCTTGGCACAACACTGATGAATGTCACTCAAAATAGTCATTGGTGGCCGAGATCAAAGACAAGGAGCTGAACCCTAATTCAGAATCTGATTATGAAAATAATGGTAAAAGACAGATCATCGACGTAGACCCCACTGCTATTTTCGTGACCACAACAATTCAACCAGATGAACCAATAGATTCTGAATAGGGGAAGCAAATTTTTCATTCACAGATGTGGGTGAAGGGGACCCTGCTACATTTTATTGTTGATAACGAAAGCGAACAGAACCTCATCTCAGCAGAGGTCATCAAACAGTTGGGCTTGTCGACAACACCACACCCACAACCATACAACATCGGGTGGATTCGCCAAGGATGAGATCTTCGTGTTAGCCAGCAGTGTTGATTGTCATACGACATCTAGCCCTTCAAGGATGAGGTATTATGTGATGTTTCCCCACTGGATGTCTGTGATGTTCTCTTGGGCCAACCATATATGTGGAAGCACCATGATATTTATGAGTCTCGACTCCGTAGTGTCATTATTACTTTGGGAGGTCATCTCTACAGAATACCAGAGGTAGTTCAGACTATTGTTCCACCTAAAGAATTCTTCAAGGTAGTATCTCATACTACAAAATTCAACTTCTTCACAATCTATTCAAAAGGAGAACAAAAGGACACTGCAACCACTACAACCTCGCCCCAAGCACCTTCTATCCAACATAAGCAGGTCGAAAAGGTTGCAACAAAGTGCAAAGATTCCTTTTGCACACCATCCTCTCATGTAGCTCGACTTGTTGAACAACCTTAGCCTCAACAGGTTCGTGATAGACTTCCAAAAACTGAGCAACGCGAGGTCTCCAGCAAGGCAAGCAACTCACTAAGATGCAGATTCAACAAACGCTTTTCCCTCTCCCCCAGGAACTCAACACAATGGAGAAAATTGCTTCCTAAGGAGGGAGGATTGATCTAGGTAGATATCAGTGGTCACCCTCCTTTTCCAACTGGCTCAAAACAGTTTTTTGGCAATTTTGGCAATTTACTATTTTTAGCAGTTTTAACTTCCAGGGCAATTTTGAGGGCCTAAATGAAGGTTTTTTGGGATCAAGTTGCTGAATGATACCCAAAGGAATCATTGAGCCCCCAAAATTAATCTCCTTGATGATACCTTTCTAATGGGATATCATACGCCTAAAATAGATATCGTATGCAAAAGTTACGACCTCGAGAAGTTGATGTACCACCTTACCCAGACGAGGCCCACATGACTTTTGGCGCTTCATCTCCTAGGATTAGGTTTTTGGATGTCTAGTGTTTTTGGCATTCCTGTTTATTGTAAAAAGGCCTTCAGAGCCTCATTGTAATAATCTTCTTGCGAATGCGAGTAGCTGTCACATCTCTTCTCAGAGATAAGCTGCCACCATTCTAGCGAGTCTTTCACTCTGTATTTTTACAGTCCCTCTACATTTCTTTCATTAATAAAAATCATGTATTACTGTATATCTAGGTTTATGGTTGCATATCTGATAAATTTCGGTTATATTATTGAATATCTGCGATATCTATGTGCATTTATTTATTATATCTCCGCTCTCATTTCATGTCGAAAATAATCCGGATCACCAACCTAATCATTCCCCAATATGCACCTATCCATCGGGAAAATTATTGAAGAAAAAAAAAGTACGCCCTCCATGGGCTCATAATTCACAAGGATCATAGCAATGTAATCACATCTAATAATCAAATTACCCAAACATGTGCATCAAACCCCCCTTTACCCAGACAAATTCTCAAAGATGTTATGTAGCTCAACAAGTCAGGTTTGGAGAGGGTCTCAAGATGTCCTATTGGGCTAATCCTCCTTAAGTTTGGGGTGTTCCCCAGGTGATAGCCAATCTAGGTCATGTAAGTGTGTGAAATAGTGTAGGGGAAGTGTTTGGGCAGAGGGTGCAGTGATAACATGGAGATGTAGGTCTTGCCTGTGGGTGCCTCTATAGAGGGCGAGCTACACCTTATTGTTGGCCCTTGACCAAGTTTTGAGGAACACTTGGTCATATTTGACCGTTTTTGGACATCGACACCCTGTCAAAGATGGAGTTCCAGATGAAGCAGAGATCATGGGATCTCGGCCCACTTTTGGGGCCCTTTTAGGGTTTTGGATTAATGTAATGGGAAAGGGATGTCAGCCCATGGGTTTATCCATGTTTTAGGCCTATGATTTAAAGTATAAATAAGTAGCTAGGCAATGTAAGAAGTGTTGATGGCTTAGTGCTAGTAATTATATCTGTGTGATCGAATGTAAATTCTATGTGCATAATTGTAAGAGGCTTTTAAAGCTGAATGCAAGTGCTATAAGTGCTGAGTGCACAGATTGTAAGAAGGCTCTGTGCTAGATCTACTCGAGGAAGGAGGATCTAGAGAGGTGCATGCATATCTCCTGTCCTATGCAGAGTACAAGTTAAGCTCTGTGCTATAATTAGATTGACTAAAGCTAATAAAGAAGAATAAGACTTTGTGGATGTAGCCCCAGGGTGGGGGTGACCCATGTAAACCTGTGTGTCATGCTTTGTGCTGTTGCTTCCTTGTGTTTTCACTATCTTTCTAAGTGATATGCCATGATTAGATAGATTTGCTTATGCTTTGTGATTCACTAGATGTATATGAATAGCATATCTGATGTATATGAGGATTCTTAATGTTGATCTACAGGATCTAATATGTTTTGCAGTTGCTAAGAACTGAAATATCTTATATCTGAGAAAGTACTGCGATGTTCTGTCTTATCTGCGAAGTACAATAAGGGTGAATAAATGATGAATGAACGATGCTAAGTACTCTGTAAAGAATATAATCATAAATCTGTGTTCCAACTAAGGTTGCAGACACCTGAGTCTTGCAACCACCCTTGCCTCTACCTCGGGTGAGACTTCATTTGCTTTGCAGGTGTTGCCGAAAGGGCCGGTAGTTAGGGATTTGTTGGTGCGCTCTTGAGCGTTGAACCCTAGGTCTGCCCCTGTGCCAACACTTATCATGGATGTTATTGTTTCTTATCCCATTCAAATGCATTTTATTCTTAGTCTTATTACTTTTTGGTATTTTCTTCTTTTTAAGGGAAAATATTGGGGACACTGTCCTGATGTGGTGACCAGAGGTGATAGTGTTACCCACAAGCATTTCATGGAAATGAGAAGGATGGATCGTGATGGGACCCCCTTTCCCTTGGCTATGCCATCAAGAGTCACTACCATGGTTTGGTGACCAAATAGATGGTAATGTCATACCGCTACATGCCCATGGACCTAATAGGTTATCTCACGATGAGACCTTCCATCCACCAACTAGTACCTTTAGGTTTTTTTCATGTTATAGGTCCCCTTTTCTTACTGAGAAGCCTTTTACTTATTTCTTGAGAATCCCAGGGTGAAGCATCTCAAAGGCTTCATTTTGACTTTTAACTCTTTCCAGCTACTTTTACCCTCTGGGCCTTTAGCCCCTTCTTCCCACAAGGAAAGGTACAACCCTTCCTAGAGTGGTAAACCCAATGACCGAACCAAGGTAGGGGGGAGATGAGAGGAATAATGATGGAATGATGGAAAGTGGTAAGTATGGAGGGAATGTATGATGAGATTTCATAGACCCAAATAGTGGAAAATCATCCTAAAGGGGAACCAACTTACTACTGAATTATGTCACCCTCTGAGGTATGAACAAGTTAAAGAGCATAATTTCCAAGAAAACGTTATGAAATGAAGGAGAGTTCAGTGAAACATATTCAAGTGCTTCAAAAAATAGAGTGACACATACCATGATACCTAGACTTATTACCTCATGGAGAAGACTTAATGCTACCTCAGAACTAGGTTGGTGGGATGGACGCTGCTATTGCTGATAGGTGGGATGTACTGAAGAAAGATTGACCCTCCAGGGTCATTCTCAAGTCATCTGGATCTCGACACTCCATGTCAAGGACATGTGGGCCTTGAGACATGATTTCCTTAGTTATCCATAAGATGGGGGATAACATATGGCTCCATCTCGGGGACATGTGCTCACTGTAGAGCGCATGAGAACCTCAACATCTCTGGCATGATCTGTATCTACTAGATCTCAAAAATATGAATCAACAATACCTAGGGTGGTGATATCACCCCTCGCTCATATATGATATAGTGAAATAAAAATAAGCATGCATATATACAAAATGAAAGAATACAAAATGAAACTACACTACACTAGCATGACATGCATATGGTATATACAATGGATGAAAATGCCTAACTGAACTGTACTTACTTTTGAATTCAAGTATCCAACCCATGGTGGGGTTTAAGGAGGTGTCCACTAACCGGTAATGGGTGTTTTCTTCCTTCCAACGTGAATAAATAGTAGGCATCATTGACCGACTTCATTCTAATTCTGAAAGGTCCAAGCCAAAAGTGTGCATTCCCTTTAACATTAGTAGGTTCTCCTTTCTTCGTGTCCCACATCCATACCGTATCTCCCTCTTAATACTCTTTTGCTGCAAGCTTGGTTGCTTCTTATATAACCCTAGTATATTGTCTTGAGGGAGGAGGGTGGGATTCAACTATAAGGAATTCTTGTTGGCTTGGTTTGATCAATATGTCATCATCACCCTTCTTTAGTAATTTAATGGTTCCAACTTCTTTGTCCTTATACTTATCTAATAGTTGTTGATATTTTGGCCATTGTATCTCATCAAACTCTTCCTCTGAAGTGAAAGGTAAATCCTCTAGAGAAAATATAGGAAGGTATTCTTTGGTTAGCTCATGTGTTACATTGGTTTCAACATCATTATTAATTTCTTACACATGGGTTTTGTCCATTGGAATATTTGGAAGGCGTTCAATTGTCCCATTTTTCATAGGCACATTGATGTAGGTTAGGTCCATCTCTAATGTTCCTCCCAACATTGCAGCAAACTTCCTAGAAAAAATCATCCCCCACACATTAGGGACATCCACCACAACAATATCCATGTGGATCACTCTCTTGGGATATCTGCTATGGCGTACTTCAACATTCTCAACTACACCACGAGTGGGTATGACCCTGCATTCAAAACCACATACATTCCTATAAGTTCATGTGGCCTTCATGCCTAGATTCTCCATGACTCTCAAAGACATCATGTTAGCACCTGCCCCTGAATCAAGCATACAATTGTTAAGGCATTTGTCATTTACTAATAATGTGAGGAAGAAAGGTGGGTGTCCATCATACTGAACCCTAAAATCGTTTGCTTGTAACATGATAGGAGGGTCCATTAGCTCATCTGATACTTTGAAAAAAAATTTGAACCTTTCTTTTATAGATGGAACCTTGATGAAGTTATTTAGTGGAATGGTCACATGCATATTGGCCAATGCACCTTCAAGGTCAAAATTCAAATCAACCTTGTCAATTTTGGGAGCATTTCTAGAAAAAAGCATGTTCATAGGTGGAGGTCTTATTTGTGAGGTTGTAGGTCCAATAGAGAGAGGCTGGTTCATTCGTTTTTGCCTAGTATACACTTGGAATTCTTGTTTTCTCAACTTTTCTCTCGACTCTTGATCAAGGTTATTTATCACCTCCGTTATGTCCTTCTTGGTTTCTTCTTTTATACCTTCTTGATGTTATTCTAATGTGACATTAAGGAAAAATTGTGAGCCCTCAATGGTATGATTGAGAATATTGACTTGGTAATGTTCACCATTGTTCATGGGACATTCATGTTCCCAATGTGAGTCTCTACATTGCAAGCACCAAGGGTTTTCATCCACCATGTTTGTGGGGGATAAAGTATTAGGGACTTCTTGGTCATTATTTTGTTTGAAAGCTTGAGTCCCCCTTTGGAATTGTCCTTTATAAGGAACCCTAGGAGCTTGTTGCTAAGCTCTTTCCAAGTTGAAAATCCTATTCATCATCAATTATTGGGTTTTAACCATTCCATCTACAGTCAATTGTAGATTTTCCAAGCTAGCACCAATGTTTGATGTAGTTTCAACATTATGGACTACTTTGGGTTTAACATCTATTTTGACTCTTGGGGCGGAGAAAGGTTCAATTTTGGATGATGATAGATTGTCTTCAATATTTTTAGCCATCTCTTGGGATTCTTGGATTGTCCTAGGGGATTTGTCTATGAGGAGGAGGCCTATTTTTCCTGTAAATGCCTTAGTGTAAATAAAGAGAAGGAAATTGTCTAGAGGGTGATGGCTCACTAGGATCTTGTGTACCAACCTTTTAAATTTATCATGAAATTCACTAACAGTTTCATTCTTAGGTTTTGTGATGTTATTCATCCTTATCGATAGCATGTTGGGGTCTTCCTTGACACTCCATCGTTTGAGGAATACTTCCTCCAACTTGTCCATGGTTGTAATACTAGCATCAAGGAGATCGTTGAACCATCATCTAGCGCCATCATAGAGGGTAGAAGAGAAAAAATTCATAGCTAAATATTCAACATCATCACTGATAGGATGAAGCTGAAAGAAGGCCCAAAAATTACTCATATGATCTTCAATGACTACATCATTACCAGTGAAATTAGGCAACCATTTCTCATACCTAGTAGGAATTTGCCTAGGGTACCCTGGAATGTTTGTCATGTATAACGATTTGAAAAGTTTGGATGACCATTGTTTCTAGTTATTATATTGATTTGGATTAACAGTCTGATTCTAAGCATTAGACATTGTATTTAAGGGAAGATTACCTCCAAACAATGATTTTACTATAGGAGAGTTTTAGGGAGGTTTTATTCTATAAGACTTGGGAGGATTGGTATACCTCCCTGAGCATTGTGGAGTCGCCAGATAATTTTATTGAAACTATCAAAGGGATAAGGGGATTATCCTTAGTGGAGTCTCCAGGTAAGCTTTGTAAGATAAAGGATTTGAGAAAAAAGGCTCACCGAAAAAGTGTCGTCTTCAGGAATATTGACTCATTGTTCCCTGACAATGGTGCCAAAATGTTATCATGCAATCTGCACTTGCCTAAAGCCCAAATCAAGTAGATACAAGATTGGTGTAACAGGGGGTGACCTATCACTTTCACCTTAATAGGAAACCCCTTTCTCTTTAGGAGTATATCAGTGTACCCCAGGGGAGACATCCCTAGTGACCTGAAGGTTTGAAAAGGCTAAGGAAAAAGTAAAATAAAGTTCCCCCACCTATCACATGTCACTCAATTTAAAAGTTTCTTTTAAGTCTTATTGAGATGAAGCAAATGCGGAATATTGTGTACCTACCTAGAACAAGACAACAAAATAGAAAAAGGGCACTTTCCAAGTACCAAAATGATATTAATGCTTCATAAGACAACAAACTCTTGAAAAATATACTAGCGATATAAAATTGCAGCAATACAACAATTTACGACAATAATGATAAATTTGTAACAACAACAATAATTATGCTTCAAAATGCTTGAGAAAAGACTAGAAAAAGTAGATTTAACTAGGAAAATTGATATTAGATAGTCACAAGCAAATTTAGCAATGTCTAGATAGCAATATATGTCACTTTTGAGGTCAATTTGCTGTTGTTAGTGTTGGAAACACCTACCACACTTAGAGGGGGGGGGGTGAATGAGTGTGGGGATCTTTTTCCCAAAACTTCCTTCTTTCACAAAAATCATTAGTTAGCAGTCAACATTTACTCATTACTCATTGCTATCATTTATAACTAGTTAGATGTGAACACATATCAACAACATATATCAAAAATATATCATCAATAATTCATCACCACAAGGAACACAAAAAACACAAGATGTATGTACAATTTTATTTTTATTACGGACTACAATCCTTGGGGCTTTTCAACAACAACTGAATATAGTACAACTCTACAAGAGCACCAAATCTATAATGAAAGACTAATCTTACATCCTCATTACCAACTGCGATGAGGAAACAATTCTCAACAAATATCAATCTGCAACAGGTACGTGACCTGTCAGTAGTGCAACCCACGTCTGTATGCACTCTGGTTCACTACAACCCGCGTATGTACATGACCAGGGTATACAAAAACTTGCGTATACCTTCTGATCTATTAGGGTTTATCCTTCAAGATTAACTCAGATCCTCTGCAACCAATTTATCATTCTCTTCTGTCTCTCGCTGTCCATACTGACCACTAGCAAGCCACAACACATCCAATCTCTCCAATATCTTACTCATGCTCCACAACCAATCAATCTGAATGCTAACTCAATCATGTATAAGCAACTAGTATACCATAGCAATCATATCACCACTAAATCACAAGAGTACTTCTCACTCCATCAACCAACATAAACCACATCACAACAACCATACCAAGAATGTCCTAAGAATTCACAACACAACAAGCTATACTATCCACCAAGACAATAATATAATCATACCAATGTCTCAGTGACAGATCTGAGCCCATACAATGAAGATCTGGAACCTGCTTCAGTCTTCAACAGCTTGTCATCAACTCAACCACAAATCTCCATGATTTTATCCATTGTACACTCCCTATACACTAACAACCAACGTACTGTATGCACCCTGTACACAGGCAACTCACGTATACACACCCTATACACAGACATCCCGCGTACGCACAATAAAATAGGGTTTTTCTGTAATTCCGAGAATTTCGCCGTCATGATCTTAGACTTGCTGAAACTTCAATGTGTCCATGAGATCCTCCCAATATCCTCTCCCTCAGAATAGATCTTCAATCATGCTCAATAGATCCACAACAAAATGCTCTCACAAGAAGCTCTCCATCAATACTCCAAAATATATTCTCACAAGAAGCTCCCCATTGATCCACAAAAAGGATGTTTTGCAAGAGACCATTGCTATATTATTTATACTTTCATCCTCTAGGTCACTTAACTCATTTCTAGGTCACTTAACCGATTTTTTTCCTTTTTTTAGGGTTAACCACTTTCCATAAATAGAAATTTTTCCAATACTTTATCATTTAAATATTCCTTCTTGATTTTGTCACCTTACTTTATCATTTCTTGATTTTGTCACTTCTTTTTATTATTTAAATAATCCACCTTGACTTTGTCACTTTAATTTATCATTTAAATAATGATTTCTTCTTTTCAAGAAGTTTGACTTCTTTGACCTTTTGGGGCTTCAAGCCAACATGTAAGGGTCCTCCAACTTCGTAAGGCTACTCTCAAATCGTGAGGAGTTATGTGACATTCCACAGACCACTGGAAATGGCATGACAAGTACTATCCATATAGGTTTGTTTCACCAACAAATTCATTGATATTCATCTCATTATTCCACATACAAGCATGGGTCCTCCAACCATTCTTCTAGGATAACTCAATCCGCAAAGCGTCTTCCCGTGAGGGTTTTCACCATAAGGGGACCACTTTGGAGTTCATCCATTTGTGCACTTTATCAACTAATAATGAGTCATCTATACATTTTTCCAAAAATGCATCATATACCAATGAAACCACATCGATCCATCTTCATCATGTATCAATGACAACCCATTGATATATCTTCATCATATCATTGAAAACTCATTGATCCATCTTCATCTATGAATTTTCATCAAGGACAATACATATTACATTACATCAATCATCAATCAATCAATCCTTTGGCATCAATCAAACAATCAATCACTTGACATCAATCAATCACACCTTTGGCATCAATGACAACATGATCCAACAATATCCCCCTTTGGCATTGATGGCAATACCAACATTGATGTCAACACCGATTACCAATTATTGATGACAACATGTAGATAAGGCATGCTCTATATATATAGTCAATTTGACTATCTCTCCCAAATGTGACTATCTCTCCCAATCAATAATCATCAATCACATCAATGTGACTATCTCTCCCCCTTTGACATCAATGGAAAATGGCCATTCTCTTCTTGGGGCTTCTCCCCCTGCTTGAACTTTACTTGGGGCTGCTCCCCCTATCCAAGTGCCTTTGATATTCCTCTGAATAATCTCTCCCCTTTTGAACAAGGGATATCACTCTGATGTAATGCTGAAGATACATCGAACATACTCCCCCTATGACCATTGGTCCCCCTGGAATTATTCTTCTGTGCTCTTTCTTCAAATATAGGGCTCTTTTCTAGGTATGCATCTGATAAATATCTCCTCCTAGAATCATGGGAAGAATAATGACTCCCCATATGGGTATGTATCCCCTATCTTCTCTGCAAGATGAACAATGTGCTACCATATAACGATCCTTGGACTTGTACATGCATCAAACTCATGCGATGCCAAGCATCATGAAGCAAAATATATGTCAAAAATGAAATAAAGAATCATGAGCAAAATATCAACCAAGTACATCCTATACAAAAATGTGTGCTCATCATGCACAACACCTATGTACATCAACCATGTACATCAACATCATGTAATGTGCCAAAATATATCATCCATGGAATGTATCAATCATATGCCTCTATCAACATTGCAACATGTGCATCTACCAATATTCCAACCATGTGCATCCACCAATATGCCAACCATGTGCATCTACCAATATGCCAACTATGTGCATCTACCAACATGCCAATCAATGTATCATATCACTCATGATATGTCTCCATCATGAACCAAGTATCATAAACAAATTCCAATTGTTGTGATAATCAAGTAATACCAATGGTGTAGTATCATCAAGCATATGCCATATATGGGTGTACCAAAACATGTACACCACCATGCACCAATACTACAAAATGATGAATCCCATACATGTATGCCAAATCCTTCATTAAACATGTGCCAATCAACTTGCTAGTAGGTGCCTCTACCAGTGTTCTAGAAACGTACCAATCATGCATCAACTATAGATCATCAATGATGTACAACATGATCATCTCATAAACTCACCAACCACATGTCCCAATGTGTAGCCCATATTCCAAATGCATCAATCTTTCCAGCAAGTAAGCTTTCCAATACACCATCAAGATATATCACATAACCAAGGTGCAATAACTTCACTGTCATAACCAACATTGTTCTTCAACAGAAAATGCATCAATACATGTTCATGGGTTAATGCCATGCACCCAAGATTTTATTTTACATCATCACCTTACATAATCCAATATAGAATCATGAAAAACTTGCAACAAACAATCACAAAGTTATACCATCACATCAAGCTGCAACCCCTATGCATTGCCTTTTCCCCAAGGATTTACCACATGTACACGGCTTGCTGCACAACAACTCGCGTATGTACGTGACCTATACAAGTTCAGCCTACGTATGTACGTGATTGATACCACTGTCACCCACATATGCCCCAGTAGACGACACTTTTGAAATTCCTTTCAGTCTTTCATTCTGTTCTGGATGCTCTGTCTTCTTCACCCACTTTTGTAGATGTCCCTGGTTCTCAGAACTTGAGCTCCAAGCATCCATATTTTCAAATATGTCTCCCTTCCTTAATTCATTCCTTCTTCTAGCCATTCTATTTGAATTCCTCATCATGGACTTTCTTCTTTTGTTCCAACACTCCTAATATTTGTGGCCAAATCCAATACAACTGTAGCATCTCATGATGTTACAGTGAACAACAATATTTCCTACTTGATCACATCTCCAACACCTTATGGTGTTATATAATCTTCCATTATATCTCCTTTCATGATATATACATTCAAAATCTTTGTGACCATATTCATTACATGAATAACAATGCCCATGAAAAATAATTTCATACCTTTGCTTTGGTGTCCCAAAGATAGATTCTTGATGTCTTCCTTGCTTTGTTCTTTTGAAATTTTCTTTGCATTGTGTAGATGGTTGCTTTGCAACATTGTCTTCATTCTTTGATGGACTTACCTCATGCTTCTTTGAGGTGCTTTCATTAGCATGTGTATCTTCTCCTTTTTATCTGAGACCTGATTTATCACATGGTGATCTTTGACTTTCCAAGATTTCATCCAAGATTCTTGAGCTATTCAAGAATTTGTTTGACTTCTCTACCTTCTTTCTAAGGTCAAAAACTTTAGCTTCTAACTTATGACATGACTCTTACTTTTCATTTATTTGATGCTTCAAAATTTCTTCTACCCTTTTGGCTTCTTCAATTTGGGTCTTGAGATGAATAATAGTTTCAAACCTTTTGCTAATCTCATCATCTACCTTCATATCTTCTTTTTCATTCTTTAGTCTTGTGATATCTTCTTCCTTCTCTTCTAATTGAGTCTTACTACTTTATTCTAGTTCTTTGAGCATTTCTTTTAACTTCAAGATGTGCCTTTGACTCTTCTAGAGAAAATTTTTAGTGTTATCTAAAAGATAATTATAGTCTATAAATAATAATGGTCATTGCTATATTCATATAGACCTCTTTCAAATTTCTCTTTAAGCTCCAATAGTTTTTCCTTTACTTCTTCCAAGGGATAACAATCAATTGATTTTATCCAAACTACTTGTAGATTTTCTTCTTCACTTGTAGAGAAAAATTCAACATCATGACATTTTGAATTATTGCAATCAAGGGTTTGTGTAGATTATTTACCTTGATTTGAAATGTGTTCAAGATATTCCCTTTTGTCAACATCATCACATGATTCTTTGCCTTCATTTGAAATGTCTTCAAGATATTCCTTTTTGCCAACATCATCACTTTTAGAAATAATGTAACCAAGCGTTTTTGGAGATTATTTACCTTCATGTGTCTTGATGGAGTTGTCTTCAATGTATTTCTTCTCCTTCTTGCTTTGATATGTCTCCTCTAGCTTTAGCCATAGATCCTTGGTAGAAGTGCATTGCCCCATGCTTTCTTTGATAGGGCTTGAGACTCCACTAAGAATGGTCTTGAGAGCCAATGCATCATTCTTATTTCCTTCTCTTTGAGATGCAAACTTTGAATTGTTATTCAACGGAACTGATCCACCAATGGCTTCCTTCCAAATAACTGCTCCCATTGTCTTCAAATAAACTCTGATCTCTATTCTCCAAGTAGAATAGTTTTCCTCATCAAGGATTGGTATTTCATCATCCATTTGTGTGTCTATGGATCTCCTTCAATCTTGTTAAGGATTGTAGTGAAGGCCCGCTCTAATACCAATTGTTGGACACACATACCACACTTAGAGGGGGGGGGGGTGAATGAGTGTGGGGATATTTTTCCCAAAACTTCCCTCTTTCACAAAACTCATTAGTTAGCATTCAACATTTACTCATTACTCATTGCTATCATTTATAACCAGTTATATGTGAACACATATCAACAACACATATCAACAATATATCATCAATAAGTCATCACCAAAAGGAACACAAAGAACAAAAGATGTATGTACAATTTTCTTTTTATTACGAACTACAATCCTTGGGGTTTTTCAGAAACAACTGAATAGAGTACAACTCTACAAGATCACCAGCTCTATAATGCAAGACTCGGCTTACATCCTCATCACCAACTGAGATGAGGCAACAATCCTCAACATATATCAATATGCAATAGGTACGCGACCTGTCAGTAGTGCAGCCCGCGTGTGTACGTGCCCTGGCTCACTACAACCCGCGTATGCATGCGGCTAGGGTATACAACAACCTTCGTATTCCTTTTGATCTATTAGGGTTTATCCTTCAAGATTAACTCAGATCCTTTGCAACCAATTTATCATTCTCTCCTGTCTCTCACTGTGCATACTGACCACCATCTAGTCACACCACATCCAAGCTCTCTAATATCTTACTCATGCTCCACAAACAATCGATATGAATGCTAACTCAATCATGTATAAACAACTAGTATGCCATAGCAATCATATCACAACTGAATCACAAGAGTACTGCTCACTCCATCAACCAACATAAACCACATCAAAACATCCATACCAAGAATTCCCTAACCATTCACAACACAACAAGCTATACTATCCATCAAGACAATAATGTAATCATACCCATGTCTCAATGACAAATCTGAGCCCATAGAATGTAGATCTGGAACCTGCTTCAGTCTTCAACAACTTGTCATCAACTCAACCACAAATATCCATGATTTTATCCACTGTACACTCCTCGTACACTGACAACCAACGTACTGTATGCACCCTGTACACAGACAACTCATGTATACGCACCCTATACACATACAACCTGTGTACGCACCCGAAAATAGGGTTTTTCTGTAATTTTTATAATTTTTCCGTCATGATCTCAGACTTGCTGAAACTTCAATGCGTCCATGAGATCCTCCCGATCTCCTCTCCCTCATAATAGATCTTCAATCATGCTCAAGAGATCAACACCAAAATTCTCTCACAAGAAGCTCTCACAAGAAGCTCTCCATCAATACTCCAAAAGATATTCTCACAAGAAGCTCTCCATCAATACTCCAAAAKATATTCTCACAAGAAGCTCTCCATTGATCCACAAAAATGATGTTTTGCAAGAGACCATTGCTATCTTATTTATACTTTCATCCTCTAGGTCACTTAACCCATTTCTAGGTCACTTAACCTATTTTCCTTTTTTTAGGGTTAACCACTTTCCATAAATAGAAAGTTCTCCAATACTTTATCATTTAAATATTCCTTCTTGATTTTGTCACCTTACTTTATCATTTCTTGATTTTGTCACTTCTTTTTATTATTTAAATAATCCACCTTGAATTTGTCACTTTACTTTATCATTTAAATAATGATTTCTTCTTTTCAAGCACTTTGACTTCTTTGACCTTTTGGGGTTTCAAGCCAACATGTGAGGGTCGTCTAACTTCATAAGGTCATAACTGTCAAACCGTGAGGAGTTATATGGAATTCCACATACCACCAGAAATGGAATGACAAGTACTATCCATCTAGGATAGTTTCACCAACAACGTCATTGATCTTCATAACATTATTCCACATACAAGCATTGGTCCTCCAACCATTCTTCTAGGACAATTCAATCCACAAAGAGTCTTCCCATGAGGGCTTTCACCATAAGGAGACCACTTTGGAGTTCATCCATTTGGGCACTTTATCAACCAATAATGAGTCATCTATACATTTTTCCAAAAATGCATCATATTCCAATGAAACCACATCGATCCATATTCATCATGTATCAATGACAACCCATTGAACTATCTTCATCATATCAATGACAACTCATTCATCCATCTCCATCTATGAATTCTCATCAAGGACAATACATATTACATTACATCAATCATCAATCAATCAATCCTTTGGCATCAATAAAACAATCAATCACTTGACATCAATCAATCACACCTTTGCATCAATGACAACATGATCCAAAAATTAGATGGTGTTATCCACAATTTTCGTCATCGTGATGATGTTATGATGATGTCATGATGATGGAAGATCAAGCTCTTCACTAAGAATACTTTCCTGAGAAAAGTTGCACTTGTCTGTTTCCAGAAACTATGTTTTTCAAGAAGTTCGCAGGCTACTTATATACTTGCTTGCGAGAATGCCTGATTCTCGCAGGCTGCATTAAGCTAGGGTGCGAATAGTTCTCACTGTAACAAAGGCCAGGGTGCGAACATCTTATTAAAGAGGAAAAAGATGAAATTATCAAGACTTCTAGAAGAGAATATTCGAGAAGAATGAGTTGGCTAACGAATGGTTGTTCAAGTGCTGGCATTCCAGATATCTTGGGATCATTTCCTATCCAAGTAACTAAATTATCTTCTCCTATATATTGAGGAGATTACTCATTGGAGAGGTTAGGAGAAAACTAGCAAGAGATTGATTGGAGAATTGTTGAAAGCCTGTATGAAGGACTGATGCTACAACAGCAAGAGACTACAACAAGGTCATCACAAGTAGTTGATTTTCTTCATGCATGAGAAAGTGTGTGTGTCAGAGCTAGGAGCCATCGAAAGGAGACCTACGACATCAAGGCTCAGGTTGTAAGTTTCACTTTCAATTAATTCAATATAGTAATATGTCCCTTTCCCATAAAGATGAT
>ML778583.1:90557-142777 GCA_009831015.1 Picea engelmannii
CAGAGACCTAAGGAAAGCGTTCATAAGGTATGTCCATAATCCTTATCTCTTAGTTCATTCAATAGGCTAGATCTAGGGAAAGTGTATTATTCTGTCACGTTTTGTTCTAGATCCAGGTGGATCTAGGGAGATCGGTTTGTGTCTTCACTTACGGATTAATCCTGAAACAAAATTGGCGACTCCACTGGGGACTTATCCCTTTGTCTTTATGGTTTTTTGAACTTTCTGTGGCCATTTGCTCTATTGCTATTATTCTCCTGTTTTGTCAGTGTCCGAGTCCTCAGGATATACTGAGAGACTTTCTGGGTCTATAAGCCAGTTTGAATTTTGCTTGTAATTTCAAATTTTTTTAGTATCTTCAGGGATTCTCGCACTGTGTCCATTGACAGCCTGTGAGAACCAGTCAGGTTCACACCCTGCTTATAGGGTCCAGTGCGAACCCCTCACACTTTGCTTCACAGTGGCCTGTGAGAACACTATCTTCTTGCACTGTGTATTACTGCTTGCCTGCGAGCAAGATTTTGAAAATTTTTGAAATCAAGTTTTGACTTTCTCAATTGCTCAGAACAATTGATTTGTGTCTTTTTGGCTTACTGGATCATTGACTTACACACCTCTTGCTTTAGTTTGCTTGGTTGGAGAGATTTAGGGTTTCTAGGTCTTTCTTGCCTTTGGTAGCTTGACTTTCTTTTCTTGGCTCTGTTTGGCGTTTTCTTTCTCTCTGATTTCTGGAGTTGGATGTGTCTGAGTGGCTGAGAATCTGTGATTGCTAGAGAGTTAAGTTCTTGTGGTTTTCTCTTTTGCTTGATAGTTCGAAAGAACATTTTTCATTCGCATTGGGAAGACTCATTGGTTTGGTTTTTTTTTTTACTTTCATTGAAAGAATTGGTTGGGTTGTTTTGTTTGATTCGGTATGATTTGATTTTCTTTTCTCATTAATTGGAGTTCTTCTTGGAAAGTGAACAATAAGTTTTCTTTCAAGTTTTTGTTTTTGTCATTTTGAAAACACTGCAAAATCAAATTTTAGAGCTTACTGAAGTATTGAAAAGACATTTAGAGATTGTTCATTGATAAATGATTATTTGCATTGGCATCTGAAAGGAAATTGATTATTGCATTTGCATTGTAGTATTGAGATTGATTCGGAAAAATCTCTCTCTCTCCCACAACTAGGATTCATGGAATGAAAAAGATTATATTTCATCATTGTCTTTGCATTACTTGGGTCAGAGTCACACATCATGAGTTTCACTTCCATTACCTTTGAGTAATTAACAACCTTTAAGAACATTGTGTAATCTTAAAATCAATCTAGTAACTTTTTCTAAGGCTCTTTACACCAACATATTAGCTAGGCTAGTGCTTTGGAGTAGGAAGAGAGACACACTCTCCAAAAGCTCAAAAACAAACAATAGTATCTTGAGTTAGGGAGTGTTAAATTCCATTGGCAGCATATTGTCCTGGGACGCCCTTCTAACACAAGGGTCAAGCACTAGGTCGCATTGGTGTTGGCAGAGTTACTAATCCTGCTTTGTTGACATCGGTGTAGAGATTGCATGTATTACGGGGATCACTCTGAGGTATACCCACAATTATGAGTGGAATCCTTTGAGTTGGTTTCGGGCTAGATACCCTGCCCTTGCATGTGGATCAGATTGACGACTGTCCCCCCATGCTGTACTGTTGTTTGTGGTGACCTTAGTGGCTTATCTCTCTAGGTTCTTACCCAAGGTGAATGTGGAGGGGAAATTCTTCACAGTACCTGGAATCGACGTTGATCAAACTCACTCGGGATCCTTGGAGGGTATACCCATGATTATGTGTGGGAGCTTGCACCAGGGCGTAAGTCTGTTAAGCAGGTCGTCAACGTAACGTTTCCACCTTAGCCCCGCCCCTTCTCGTCTCGTTTTTGCGACGTTGGATTTCATCACCAACTAGTGGCTCCGAAATTAGAAAGTATTGTTTGCTTGGTGATTGCCTCTTAGTTTTTGTTTACTAGTGTGTGCTGTTTATTTCTCGAAGTTGACCATAGGATTTTTCTCGCGGAACTTGTCACTTGTTTACAATTGCTCCCCCGCGACATTCTCGTAGAATGCAAGGATTATCTCCAGAACATCTGGACGATCCTCAACCTACTGGTACACCTGAGGGTTCACCCCATCAGACTGAAGTCCCTGTGGTTACTTCACCACAAGGGGAAACCAATGAAGTTCCGGTTGTCACCACACCACTTCCACACGTCGAACAAACTGATTCTCTAGACGATTTTCGAGTTACCAATACTATAGAAGACTATCACGTTCGTCGTGGTGAATGACCTTCTGGACGATTAAACCCTTCTAACGAAACCCTTGTTACATCTTCTGAATCAACTGTTGGGCCTTATCACGGTGTAGTAGGCCAAGATCCTTTTTGGTCCGGTAATTTCTGACGAGTTCTTTTCGATACAGAGTCATCCCCTATTTACGAAATCAACCCTCCCGTGTCTCCTGAGACTGAGACTACACTCACGACTACTACTTACCATTTTGTTCTTCCTCCCAAGATGGCCCATCTTGCAATTACTACGAGTGTCCAAACCGAGGTTACTGCAGCTACTCTCCCTCCTATCAATACCTAGCGAACCACTGATGTCATCCCGACATTACCACTTGGTTACCATGCGCTGAATGCTCTGTTGAATCCTCCTAATCCAACACCTCCGCAAACCCCTGCCTGTTCTCCAGGTGGTCCTGGGTATGAGGTTCCTCATTTTATTCCGACACTCCCACCTTTTCCTCCTGGTAATACTAATCCTAGTGGCATTATTCCAACTGTTGCACCCACCACGCAGATTCCCGTTGGTGGAAAGGGTGGTACGGTTACTTTTCCTTTTCCCAAACACAATGCAGTTGCTACACAACCTACGGTTGGTACACAACTTCTGGGTGGAAATATACCTACAGTAGGGGTACCAACCTCACCTTTTGGACATAATATACCTCCTGAATTGGCCCAGTATTGGACTCAACTTTTGCAAAACTTTCCTCAGAGTACTGGGGGGCAGCAAGCTGTCCCTACAGTTGGCCAACCTTATCCAGGAGTAACTAATCCTATTTGGGGTTCGAGTCAGACTACTCGACCCCAGGTCCCTGCTCAGACTCAAGGTTATAATCCTTGGGGTTACTATCCTATCCGCCCATCACCGAATCAGCCAGGAGCTTCCCTTTATGGACAGTCTGCTTATGCTCCTACTGGTTTGMCGACAGGGCTTCCACCCCAAAGCCACTAGTACCCACAAGTAAACCGACAATTGTCGTTTCTTGCTACCTTGGACTTGCCAGATTTGTCTAGGATCCTGAATGATCCTATTCGTCACTCTCCTCAATGGCCTGCTATCCCTGCCAAACTTCCATCGGATATTCTGAAATTCGATGGCAAGCCGGGAGAGGACCCAAATAATCATGTCATGACTTTTCACTTATGGTGTTCTTCCAACTCTCTCATGGATGAATCCATTCGTCTTCGTCTTTTTCAATGAACCCTTACCAGTTCGGCTGCGAAGTGGTATATTGAACTGCCACGAGGTTTCTTTTCTGACTTCAACACCTTGGCCATGGCCTTTCTCATGCATTACCAGTTACCGATCCATTACGATACTGGGACTGAGATCCTAACATCTTTCAAACAAATGAAAGGTACTCACATCTCAGATCATATACATGAGTGGAGACGTAGACGACGTCTCATCAAACTTGAACTCTCAGATCGGTTACTGGCAGAGTGGTTCACGAAATCTTTTGTGAACGAAATTGGAAAAGACATTGCCATGGGTGGTGTTGTTACAGAGGAGCAGGCTATAAGTCGAGCTCAGTATCTTGATCTCGTTTATTCGCAAACGGGAACACTCTATGATTTACTGCCCGAACTACCTCGTCCTGGTACTTCCAACACTTCTATTGCTCCAGCTGCCTCACATGCGGCTGATGGTGTGATTGGGACTACTCCTACCCACTCACATTCCGTTTCAACCACAACCCCTAAACCCACCTCTTCTAATGTTCAGAATGCCCCGTCTCCTGCTCCTCCCATCGGTAAAACCTCAGAAGTGAACGTTCTTCAATCTACATCGACCGGTAAGAATAAATCAAAGAAAGGGAGAGGCAAGAATAAGGGGGGTAAAAATAATAATCCAACCGAACAAACTACAAATGCTCATGTTGAAGAGTGGGATAAACGCAAACCACGGTATCCTTGCTTTATCTGCGGTGACGATTACTATACAAAGGATTGTCCTCGACGTGCCGAAGTTTCTAAGTTCCTTCAAGGAACACCGAAACCACCTACGCCGGCTGTCTTGTCTCAACCCTTCCCGTCTCAACAACAGGCCTCGTTGGTCATCCATGACCAACCTTATACTTCTACCACATCATATGTTTTGATGTGCACCGATGATTCTAAGAAGAATGACGTTGCAATCGCAACTAGAGCTAAAGACTATACTCCTTCTAAGGAGAAGGTGGACGATTTACCTCCTGATCTGGTACAAGCCTCTCCATTGAATCCACCTACGAACGGTCCTCTTCATCTCGAACGACCAAGTCTTGATACAGTCCTACGACCCCCTAAAGGTGTTGTTCGCAAGTCGGCTTTCAATCCTCACGCTCGTGCGGCCCAGAACTACAGTATTGTGGAAGATCTGGCCCAAGCACCTTCANCGATGTCTGCCCTTGAAGTCCTTCAGTCTTGTCCTACGCAACGAAGGGCTCTGTTGAAAGCTATAGGTGGAATCGATCCTACAGATTCGAACTTGATAGTCTTTGACTTGGACGAACATGTTCCAAGGTTACCTCCTCAACTTGCTTTTTAGATACAAGTTATTGTCGCTGACAAGAGCATTTTTCGGACAATTGTTGATGAGGGGGCCTCTACGTGTGTAATGTCTCTTACTTGTTGGAAAGCCATTGGCTCTCCTCCGTTAACAGAATCACAAAATAATTTGAAAGCCTTTAATGGCTCTAGTTTTAAGCCTTACGACGTTCTTTCCTCGTTGCCTGTCACTCTAGAAGGTAAGACCGTCCAAGTTGAAGTGGAAGTTTTCAATTCTCCTTTAGATTATAATATTCTTCTTGGTCGTAGCTGGGTAGATTCCATGCGCGCGGTTGTGTCCACACTTTTTCGAGTCTTACGATTTCCTCATCGGGGAAAAGTTGTTACAGTTGATCAACTTGCCTTCTTTAATTCCGATACTCGCACGGGGAACGTACCATTCATAGCTAAAACCCCACCGGGTTACGAGAATGTTGGAGTCGGTCTCTTGAAAGACTTTTCGTTAATGGGTAGTTTTCCCATACCACCACCACCCGATATTCTACGCCCATTAGTTGCTTCGATTAATATGATCTCCGCCATTCCTCAAGAACTTCCGGTGTATCTTGACCCTTGGATAGTCCCTAATCCTTGAGATCATGCTCGTTTCGGCGACGTCATGCCGTTAAGTCCGGTTGAGTCCGCTTATCATACGATTCAATCGGCAACATCTTATACACCCTCTCTAGAGGATTTGTCTCCTGATACTTTCCGTGTCGTCTTTCCCATTGACGAGATGATCATGTCCGTCATGGCCGATACACCTTGGGACGATGGGCATCATCGTTCCGTACTATTTCTGGAACAACACACTCTCGAGAACTATTAGCGGATTTCGACTCCGTCGACTGTTGTTGTCACAATGACCGTTCCTGGATCTACACATGATGTGTTTGCAGAAGGGAACCTCAGTAATATTTCTCCTACGATTCCCATTGATATTTCAGTCAAACCTGGGATAGTTGAAAATGTTCACATTGGAGCTTCGTGTTCTCCAGAGGAAATTGTTACCTATACTGCTTTGTTCAAGGAATTTCGTGATGTTTTTGCCTGGAGTTACGAAGAGATGCCAGGTATCGACCCGTCTATCGTTGTGCATGAGATAAAAACGTACCCTGGATTTAAACCAGTACGATAGCGCCTCCGTCCTGTCCATCCACGTAAAGCGGCAACCATTAAACTCGAGGTTGAAAAACTTCTTAAAGCCGGTTTTATTTATCCCGTGGCTTTGATAGAATGGGTTTCCAACCCTGTACCGATTGATAAGAAAGGTGGTAGTATACGTGTCTGCGTCGATTATCGGGATATTAACAAATCCTGTCCCAAGGGCAACTTTCCAACCCCTTTCGTCAACCAGATCGTCGATGACTGTGCCGGTAGTGAGATCTTTTCCCTCATGGATGGATTTTTCGGTTACAACCAGATTAACATCGCTCCTGAGGACCAACATAAAACTACTTTTATTTGTCCTTGGGGTACTTTCGCCTACAGAAAACTTCCCTTCGGTCTTAAGAACGCAGGTGCAACGTTTCAACGTGCCATGTCTTATGCGTTTCACGATATAAAGCATATCGTTCAACCTTATTTGGACGATTTGCCAGCTCATTCCTTACGCCGATTCGATCACCTCAATCATCTTCAAGCAATTTTCATTTGTTGTCGGTTCTATCGCATTCGTCTAAACCCTCATAAATGCATTTTCTGCGTAGAATCCGGCCGCCTTCTCGGGTTCATTGTTTCACGTTAGGGGATCCAGGTAGATCCTATCAAGGTTGAGGCAATTCTCAATCTTCCTCCTCCTTCTTCACTGTGCCAGTTACAAAGTTTGCAGGGGAAAGCAAACTTTCTTCGTCGTTTTGTCCCGAATTACACCGAGATTACTCGTGGTTTCACGCGTCTTTTAAAGAAAGGTTCTGAGTTTGTTTGGGATAAAATTGCCAACAACGCTTTCGAAGCTTTAAAGATATCCCTAACTAAGGCTCCACTTCTTTTCCCTCCTGATTATAGTCGAGATTACTTTCTTTACCTGGTTGCTTCTGAGTATACCATCGGCATGGTCCTCGTTCAAGAGGATGATAACCATGATGAACATGTTATATATTACTTTAGTAGAAGTTTATCATCAACAGAAGTCAAGTACCAACATGTTGAGAAACTAGCTTTGGCTGCTGTTCAAGCAGTTCAACGTTTTCGTCATTATATTCTCTCCAGAAAAACTACAGTGATTTCACATTGTAACCCCATGCAACATATATTGACACGTCAATTGCTAGGGGGCAAGTACTCCAAGTGGATTGTCATTCTCTAGGAGTTCGACTTGGAATTCGATTGCGCCACGTCGAAGAAATCCTTGGTTTTTGCTGAGTTTATTTGTGATTTTCCCCACTCTGCCACGAAAAGTGTAGCAGTTGGTTCGTTACCTGACGAATCACTTTTCCTTATCAATATTGATGAAATTTGGTACGGAGATATCATTATCTATCTCCAAACTCAAACTTTTCGACCTTCTTTGTCTAGTAATGAACGACGTCGCATACGTTATCAGGCTCACCAATATATTATCCTCGGCGATATTCTTTACCGTCGAGGCATTGACTCTGTCTTTCGACGTTGTTTGACTTTTGAAGAAGCTGAGAAAGATTTGAATGAATGCCATTCAGGAGCATGTGGCGGTCATATGTCTGGGTATGCTACTGCCCAGAAGATATTACGTGTAGGATACTTTTGGCCTTCTCTGTTCCATGACTGCATCACTGCTGTCCAGAAGTGTCATGCCTGCCAGACCTATCAACAGAAGATTCGGTCACATCCCGCTCCCCTTCACCCTGTAGTCTCAGTAGGTCCTTTTGCTAAATGGGGCATTGATTTCATGACATGTCACCCTCACTCGGTCGGGGGGCATGGCTATATTATTGTAGCTGTTGATTATTTTACAAAGTGGGCTGAGGCAATGCCGACATTCGATAATACTGGGAAGACTACAGCGTTATTTCTTTTCAACCATGTCATCACCCATTTCGGTGTCCCTCAGGCTATCGTTACTGATCACGGTAGTCATTTTAGGAATTATATGATGTCAGAACTTACAAAGAAGTTGGGCCTTCGTCATGATAGCTCAACACCCTATTATCCACAGGCCAATGGCCAGGTCGAAGCCATCAATAAGGTTCTCATAACTATGATTCGACGGATGATAGGAATACATAAAACCAGCTGGCACATGATGTTGTTTTCGACATTGTGGGCATATCAGACATCTGTTAAATCCTCCACGGGATTTACACCCTTTCGATTAGTTTATGGCATGGAAGCCATTCTGCTGATAGAATGCGAAATACCTTCTTTGAAGCTAGCTGTAGAGCTCTTACCTAATACTTCTATTGAAGAAGAATGTCTGTTGTATTTGATGCGATTAGAAGAGACCCGATGTGATGCCACTTTAGTGATAGAAGCCCAAAAGAAACGCGTTAAGGCACAATATGACAAGCATGTCAAGCCTCATGTTTTCTCTGAAGGTGATCTTGTTCTTCTGTATGAACAAGATAAAGATGTCCTAGGAGCCGGGAAATTTGAACCTATGTGGCGTGGTCCCTATATTGTCAGTAAAGTTTTGGAAAAAGGAGCGTATGAACTAGTTGATTATGATGGTGTGCCTTTGAGTGAAGCCCGGAATGGGTTGTACTTAAAGACGTACTATGCATAAGTTATTTGTGCATGAGTACTTGCATTTTATGTATCATACTGCGTGTGTGTGTTACTTTATTTTGTTTTTGACGTTATCTGGTCTCTGCCCTTATGTGACGTTGTGTTTGATTGCCAGATGTCGGAGTATTCGCTACCTTATATTGGCTTCGCTGATGGAGCTAGTCGTAGTATTCGGAACCTAGCTTCCGCTGCATGGGAAATCTATGCCCCGACAAATGAACTCATATCTCTACGAGGTATATGTCTTGGCTGAGCAACCAACAATATCGTAGAATATAGCGCCGTTGTTGAACTTTTGGTTGATGCTATCTCTCTGGGAATTCGTCATTTGGTTGTGCGACTTGACTCGCATCTTGTAGTACTACAACTCAGTAATGTATATTTTATTCGAAGTCCTACTTTATTAAGGGTATATTTGCAAATTCCCCTCTTGGAACGATATTTTGATCACATTGAATATCAACACATTCCCAGACGTCTTAATACATTAACAGATGCTTTAGCTAATTATGTATTGGACAGGAATTTGAACAATTTATAAATCAAACACGTTAAAAATGTACACAATGTAAAGTAAGCTGGTAGTAACCATGTATATATATATATAACGATCAAAGTTTGTTTTTACAAAATGGTTGTCCGAAGACCAAAATATAAAAAATTGAAGCTCATGGATTCTACAAAATGACATCACTAATGATGTTCACGATAACAGACTAATGTCCTAGCAACTCTGCGGAGCAAGTGACACATATATGCAGAGAATCCCACGGTGTGATGCTGATCGCGTCGAGGAATCTCCTCTAGGGGCATATCTGGAACATCGGCCATAAGGCCCTCTAAATTTTGATCCACGGTCAGGTAGTCCTCGGCGTACTGTGGAACTGCTACTGCTGCCTCTCCTCGATGCTGGACAGGAGAACTACCAGCAGGTCTATATGCTCCAACGTCTGTGTTATCAACAAAATTTTGGTGTTAGTCTTCAGATAAATCTATAAACAAAAACATTTAAATATATCAAAAATACAAAAACATTTAAAAAAATTAAAATTGGTGTACTTCTTACCGAGGTCTCCCCACTGTGTATCCTCAGGTAGGACAATGTCAGGATTGCCACGAAAATCTAAACCAGCATATGCATAATCCTCTATCATCAGCACCTAGCCTTGAAGCCAATCAAAGAACATGTCGTCATACCAGACGATCGGTCCTGCCACATGTCTAGCCATGAGTCGGCACCATCGTAACATCCTTGGGTCCCTGGGACCCGGAAAGAGCCACTGATCCTGAAGCCTAAACACCAGGACGCTCTCACAAAAGAATGACACTAACAAAGATCCATACCCGAACTATTTTAGATCTCCACGCCTGCATTTGGTCAGTTGTTTTTTAAGACTGCGAAGAACTGCATCAGCCCAGTTGAAGGCCCGGGGCTCAGTACACTCGATGGCATACTGAAAATAGCTCTGCAGAGCCATATGTGGGGCAACACTTCCTTCCATCCGAGCGATAGTGAAGGGAATGGTACAGATATTTATATCAATCACTCCCCAAATGGCCACTTTCCCTTTCTATCATCCAGCTTCAAGCACACAGTACTGGGTGCAACACTTGCTCATTTTCAAACCACCCCTTCGGCTGCCGGTCAAACTGACATAGGACCCTCGTCTGGACAACCCAGTCAAGAAATAGATGTCCTCGATGTCTATAGTCAAGGTGTGAGCTCCCACGGTAAAGACTTGTTGATCCGGGTCCCACATTCGGATCAAGTACTCTAGCAATCGCACTTGGGCTCTCATGCCCAGAATTCGGAAATATTTCAGGAGACTGCAATTTCTTAAAGAAGCAATGGTTTGAGGGTGATTTTCGGCATTGGTATTGTCTTCCTCATGTTCCTGTTCTCTCCATTCGAGCACCATGATGATGGTTATTAACCTACATGGCAAACATATAAAGATAATTAATAATCTTAAACATGGGAAAAATTCATTTTATTGGCTAAATGTTGCATAGATTTTTGAACTTTGCACTGTTCGCAGGTGGCCTATGGCACACAGTGCGAACTTCTCGCACCCTGACTTAGGCCCACCTGCGAGAATGAAGCATTCTCGCAGGTCCCGTATGGGCAGCCTGCGAGAATCCTTCTACACGCATAGGGTTTCAAAAAATAACTTAAAAATTGAAATTTAACCAATGAAATCATGAATTTAAATCATGAAAAGCTAGAGAAAGGAGAACTTACCAATATGATCCAGACGGCTCATGGAATGATGGCCTGAAGCTCCCGAAAATCGATGATGAAGGTGAAGGGTAAAATGGAAATTTTTGCACTCAAATGGTAAAAAGGCAAATGATATGGTAAAATGTGTTGTAAATTCATTTTTATTACTTTTTTACTATGTCAAAAATAGGGTTTTTATATTTATTCCTTATTTAACCCTAATTGCTAATGAAGAAATGAGTGAAATACATTGCAGGTATGAACATGGAGGGTCATGGACGATTTTTTCTATGGTGTGGTATATTTTTTTTGTTTTTTATGGTTTTGATATAAGACCGCGAGCGCCTTTTATCCGTTCTTGCGCTTGTCAAAAATCTAAGAACGGGATCGAGCATTGTTTTATCCCTTTTCCGGGCTCGCTGTGGTCACACGAAAAAGGAACCCCCCTGGAGTTATATTTAAGCTCTTTTCAGACTCTCTAAACAGGAAAAGATTGCCGAGTGACCTTGCTATTTTCACGCTCAATAAAGTATTTGAAGTATGAGTCCTTCGAGCGATAGTTTAACCCTTTTTCAGTCTCGTTGGACTATTGTACGAAAAAGGAACTGAGAGAGTTCTCTTTTTAAGCGTTTTTCCAAACTCTATAATCTTGAAAAACCTCCGAGTTTACTATCTCTTGACTCGTTAAACAAACATTGACAGACCTGTAATTGGACCGAACCATTCCTTCCTAGGGTTCGTTAAAAATACTCCGAGGGACTTGTCCGAAGGATGAGCTTATATCAACAAGCATATGTGATCCTCTTCAAGCTTGCGTAAAAATAAAGAGGTACTTGCCAGAAATAGTGGGGGAAAATTTGGAAAAGGGATATGTTTCATCTTTACATTAATTGGCAGTAAGAGTCGCTCTTGAACATGACAGTCCCTATTCATCATCTGAAGCCGGTTTGGGTAATCCATTTGTCTCTCATTCGATTTGATAACAAAGTCTTTTCATGTGTCGTATTTGAGTCAATGCTGCCAAATCATTGGTCGTGTTGTTCATATGTTCAAGAGCAGTCCGTCCAAAACCTCTATTTGAGTCGGCCATCTGCAGTTATCCATTCTTTTCGTGTCGGCCTTCCCTGTGTCCAAAGTCCAATTGTTACATGCTCTGTTTCACTTTCAAACTCTGTTACTCATTTCGTGTCATTGATGGGGGATACATCAAGGCGCTCCTATGACGAGTCTTGTTCCGTCGACATCAACACATTATCCAGGATTAAGACTTAGAAATAATTCAGTACCTTGGAGTTTGCATGCCTCAATGGCAAGTTTCCTCGCTTTCGACAGTGGGTTTACATCATTGACCCCTGATCGAAAGATTCCGTTGATTGTTCGACATCAACTCATTTATTCACAATCGATGGATTGTACTTTAGTACCTTGGGAGTCATTGAAATCAATGGTGATTTCCCTCACACTTGTTAACGGTTACATTAATGACCGGTAATCAAGTGGTTTCTGCCATGTTCGACTTCAACACTTGTAATCACATGGTTAGATTCGTACTTCGGGCGATGAGATTGAAGACCCTGGATATTGTCTTAAGTGATCCAGGTTGCGATGGAGTATGTATAATTTATGACACATATATCCACTGTGTATGTTTCGTGGCTATGTCATCTTGATTGAAAATTTGTCGCATAGATCCACAGTGTATTCAGGTGGCTATGCTGTATTATGACTGCATGGATACACAGTGTATGATTGGTGGCCATGATCTTTGTTTATGCTATCATCAGTCTATGATCTGAGTATGGGAATGCCTACCTCAGAAGGGATACATATTATATTCTGCCGATGCTTGGATGTTTGCAGGTTTCCGATTAGATGTGCTCTTGGTTCTCGACACAGACATGCAGCTTACAAAGTCCGTCGACTGTCACTGATTCCACTCACAGACTTTGGGGGGCATTCTGTTATCCACAATTTTGGTCATCGTGATGAAGTTATGATGATGTCATGATGATGGAATATCAAGCTCTTCACTAAGAATACTTTCCTGAGAAAAGTTGCACTTGTCTGTTTCCAGAAACTATGTTTTTCAAGAAGTTCACAGGCTACTTATATACTTGCCTACGAGAATGCCTGATTCTCGCAGGCTGCATTAAGCTAGGGTGCGAATAGTTCGCACTGTAACAAAGGCCAGGGTGTGAACATCTTCTTAAAGAGGAAAAAGATGAAGTTCTCGAGCCTTCTAAAAGAGAATCTTCGAGAAGAATGAGTTGGCTAACGAATGGTTGTTCAAGTGCTGGCATTCCAGATATCTTGGGATCATTTCCTATCCAAGTAACTAAATTATCTTCTCCTATATATTGAGGAGATTAATCATTGGAGAGGTTAGGATCAAACTAGAAAGAGATTGATTGGAGAATTGTTGAAAGCCTGTATGAAGGACTGATGCTACAACAACAAGAGACTACAACAAGGTCATCACAAGTAGTTGATTTTCTTCATGCATGAGCAAGTGTGTGTGTCAGAGCTAGGAGCCATCGAAAGGAGACCTACGACATCAAGGCTCAGGTTGTAAGTTTCACTTTCAATTAATTCAATACAGTAATATGTCCCTTTCCCATAAAGATGATGTCACTTTATTACATAATTCCTTGATCATATGTATAGACTAGATATTGAATATATTAATCTGCCTTCACTTTGATTGGTTTGTGCTGTTGTGATCTGAACGGTGCAGGAGCATTGGAGCGAAGCTTGGAACAATAGAGACCTAAGGAAAGCGTTCATAAGGTATGTCCATAATCCTTATCTCTTAGTTCATTCAATAGGCTAGATCTAGGGAAAGTGTATTATTCTGTCACGTTTTGTTCTAGATCCAGGTGGATCTAGGGAGATCGGTTTGTGTCCTCACTTACGGATTAATCCTGAAACAATGGTGTAGAAATATTTTGCAATAGCGACAAGTTGGTCAGTGAATTAAGATAATATAAGGTTAGTAGGAGTTAGTCGATGTTCCAAATAAGATAGTTTGAAAGTAGTTTGATCAATCAATCACTAAGAGTGAATAGACTAGTGCCTTCCAGGGTAATGGAGTCAATGATAGAAGAAACAACTCTTAGAGGAAAATAGCAATTATAATACTTAGTCAAAGGAGATGGAGAAGATGAGAGAGGTGTTGGTAACCCAATGCCTCAAACATCCAAGTCCTAGAGATAATTTCTAGAAAGTAAGGAAACTTAGGCCTTAGCAATTTCGATTTTCCTTAGATAATTTAAATAAAATACACAATAGGAAATGAAGTAGGGTTACTAGAGTGCTACAATGGTAGGGATCTAGTATCTACTTCTTGATAAGGTGCTCTTTGAGAAATTTAAACAAGTGGAAAATTATAGAGAAAAAAATAATAACTTATGTCTTTCTCCTAGGGTTTCAAGCAAGCAATTTCATAATATTTAATATGGAACAAGTAGATTCACCATAAGCATTCATTCACAATAAAGAAATGCATATTTTCTACTTACTTCACCAAGAATAATCAAGATCAAACCCTAGTTGAAGATCTTCCACCATGAAAATAGCCAAGAAACACAAAAAATTACCCTCCTCCAAGAAGTGCGCCTAAACGTTCAGCCAATAACACTAAAGAGGGCACAAGTTTTAGACTTCATCACTTTTGTGATGAAATGATGATGGAAAAATGAGAGTTTTTATCTCTTTTTATATAATACTTATGACCTTTAATTAAAATTAGGTCATCAAAAGGCTGACATGGGAAAATTACATTAAAATCCATTTTTTACATAATTGTCATTAATTAAACCCTAAAATCAAATCCAAAGGTGAAGTTATCCCCCTAGGGTGGAGCGCTAGGCCTAGGATGAAAAACGTTTGGCCTCCAAAGGCCCCAAATGATGCCACACATGCCATCTAGCAGACAACCATCCTCATAAATGGAAATGCTGAATGGATGATGTCTAGGGTGAAAATGATGACATCATGGGCCTCTAAGGGTCAACATACAATAGGAAAGGAAAGACCCCCTGGGTCTAGGTCTGTCGCAGCGTCCCTAGTGAAACACCCTTCTTTCTTCCTGGTACAGGCATGTGGTTTCTCTTTTCCCCTTGGTGGGGTTACAACATCAATCAGTTGGGATTTCAGCCCCATGGAGGTCCGACCTAATCATTCCCCCATATGTACCTGTCCACCAGGAAAAGTTTTGTAGCAACAACAAGTACACCCTCCATGGGCTCATAAGTCATAAGGATCATAACAATGCCAATCACATCTAATAATAAAATTACCCAAACATGTGCATCAACCCCCCCTTTACCCAGACACATTCTGAAAGATGATATGCAGTTCAACAAGTCATGTTTGGAGAGGGTCTAATGATATACTATTGGGATATTCCCCAGGTGAGAGCCAATAAAGGTCATGTAAGTGTGTGAAAATGTGTAGGGGAAGTGTTTGGGAAGAGGGTGCAGTGATAACAGGGAAATGCAGGTCTTTCTTGTGGGTGCCTCTGTAGAGGGCGAGCTGCACCTTATCATGGATGCCATTGTTTCCTATTTATTCTTAGTCTTATTTCTTTTTGGTATTTTGTTATTTTCAAGGGAAACACTAGTGTTGGAAACACCTACCACACTTAGAGGGGGGGGGGGGTGAATGAGTGTGGGGATATTTTTCCCAAAACTTCCCTCTTACACAAAAAACCCTTAGTTAACATTAAACATTTGCTCATTACTCATTGCTGTCATTTATAATCAGTTAGATGCGAATACATATCAGAAACATATATCAGCAACATATCATCAACAAATCATCTCCACAAGGAACACAAAGAACACAAGATGTATGTCCAATTTTTCTTTTTATTATGGACTTCAATCCAGGGGTTTTTCAACAACAACTAAATAGAGTACAAATATACATGAGCACCAGCTCTATATTCAAGACTCAACTTACATTCTTAGCACCAACTGAGATGAGGCAACAATCCTCAACATATATCAATCTATCAACATAAACAAGTGCATCAACCATGCACCAACCTGTGCCAAACAACCTGTAATCAACCTGTACCATAAACAAGTACATCCAACCATGTAACAAGTATATACCAATCATATGTCAACTATTCATCAACAATTATGCATCAATATGTACCAACATCATCAACTATACACCTCATGTATGTGCCAACTCATCAACTGCTTGTCTCAACCATGACTAGTTTTGGATTAGTCAACAACCCCAACTTGAAATAATCATAACTTTGTACCTGTAATGAATAAAGATCTAAAATTGACACACAATGTTATTCAGTGTGTTTTATGCAATTCATCCAGGTGGCACTACTTGGAACCTCTTATAAAAGGAGTTATAGCAAAAATGACATACCATGCTGAATTCTGGCTTATTCTAGAGAGCGACCTTATAGAGCGTGCACCACACAAAATATTCATTGAATTGATATGAAAATATTAAAAAACATACTGCAAAATGTACCCTAACTAACACATTTTGTCTCACTGAATTTGGATCTGTTATGAAGAAGTTATGACGTTTTTACCCGAAACACCTGTTTTTGACTAGTTTCAGGACTAGCCATAAACCCTATTTTCCACGGAGTGTAACTCCCAAAATACAACGACCCACAAGTTGAATTTTTTACCACATATACTTGGGTATGTTTTCTCAATGGAATATCAATTTCACTATTTGAATCATTATAAAAAAAACGTTATAGTGAAAATGGTGAGATGACCTGTAAATAACATACCTTAGAAAACATCATCAAAAGAATTTATCCCCCCTTCAATTCCAACCCTCTTTTCTTCACCTTCCTTATGAAATTAGGCTTGGATATCCTTGGTTACCTCATTCAACTATAGATATTCAATATTATCAAGTGTTCCACACCAAAAATGCTCAATAAGCTCTCACAAGAAGCTCTCACAAGAAGCTCTCTGTCAATACTCCAAAAGATATTCTCAGAAGAAGCTCTCCATTGATCCACAAAAAGGATTATCTACAGGAGACCATTGCTATCTTATTTATACTTTCATCCTCTAGGTCACTTAACCCATTTTTAGGTCACTTAACCCATTTCTAGGTCACTTAACCTATTTTCCTTATTTTAGGGTTAACCACTTTCCATAAATAGAAATTTCTCCAATAGTTTATCATTTAAATATTCCTTCTTGATTTTCTCATATTACTTTATCATTTCTTGATTTTTTCACTTCTCTTTATTATTTAAATAATACACCTTGACTTTGTCACCTTACTTTATCATTTAAATAATGATTTCTTCTTTTAGGTCACTTAACCCATTTCTAGGTCACTTAATCTATTTTCTTTATTTTTAGGGTTAACCACTTTCCATAAATAGAAGGCTCTCTAATACTTTATCATTTAAATATCCCTTCTTGATTTTGTCACCTTACTTTATCATTTCTTGATTTTTTCACTTCTCTTTATTATTTAAATAATCCACCTTGACTTTGTCACTTTACTATATCATTTAAATAATGATTTCTTCTTTTAGGTCACTTTGACTTCTTTGACCTTGGGGGATTCAAGCCTTCATGTGGGGGTCCTTCATATTTGTAAGGCCATAAATCTCAAACCATGAGGAGTTATGTGACATTCCACATACCATCAGAAATTTTATGACAAGCACTATCCATCTAGGATAGTTTCACCAACAATTTCCTTGAGCTTCATCTCATTATTCCACATACAAGCATGGGTCCTCCAACCATTCTTCTAGGATAACTCAATTCGTAAAGTGTCTTCCCATGAGGGATTTCACCATAAGGGGACCACTTTGGAGTTCATCCATTTGTGCACCTTATCAATCATGATAAGAAAATAATGAGAGCAAGGGTCCTCCAACCATTCTTCTACGATAACTCAATCCGCAAAGCGTCTTCCCATGAGGGTTTTCACCATAAGGGGACCACTTTGGAGTTCATCCATTTGTGCACATTATCAATCATGATAAGACAATAATGAGTCATATATAGAATTTTCCAACAATACATCATATACCAATGAAACCACAATGATCCATCTTCATCATGTATCAATGAGAGTTCATTGATCCATCTTCATCATATCAATGGCAACTCATTGATCCATCTTCATCTATGCATTCTCATCAAGGAAAATACATATTATATTACATCAATCATCAATCAATCAATCCTTTGACATCAATCAATCACTTGACATCAATCAATCAAACCATTGGCATCAATGAAAACATGATCCAATAGCTGGGGGACACTGTCCTGGTGTGGTGACTAGAGGTGACAGTGTTACCCACAAGCATTTCATGGAAATGAGAAGGCTGGCTCGTGATGATACCCCCTTTCCCTTGGCTGTGCCACCAAGAGACACTACCCTATCTTGGTGACCAAATAGATGGTAGTTTCATAATGCTACATGCCCATGGATCTAATAGGCTGGCTCATGATGAGACCTCCCATCCACCAACTAGTACCTTGATTTTTGTTTCATCTTTTGGGTCCCCTTTTCTTACTGAGAAGCCTTTTACTGATTTCTTGGGAATCCCTAGGCGAATCATCCCAAAGGTTTCATTTTGGATTTTAAATCTTTCCAGCTACTTTTACCCTTTGGGACTTTAGCCCCTTCTTCCCACAAGGAAAGATATAACCCTTCTTAGATGACTAACCCAATTCCCGAACCAAGGTAGGGGGCAATGGGAGGAATAATGATGGAAAGTGGTAAGTATGGAGGGAATGGACGATGTCCTTTCATAGACCCACCCAGTGGAAACTCATCCTAAAGGGGAATCAACTTACTAGGGCATTCTGTCATCCTCCCAGGTATGAACAAGTTAAAAAGCATAATTTCCAAGCAAATGTTTTGAAATGAAGGAGAGTTCAATGAAACATATTCAAGTGCTTCAAAAATCAGAGTGCCACATACCATGATACCCAGACTCATTACCTCATGGAAAAAGACTTACTACTACATCATAAACATGCTGGTGGGATGGACGCTACTACTGTTGATAGGTGGGTTGTACTGAAGAAAGATGGGCCCTCCATGGCCATGCTCAAGTCATCTGGCTCTCGACACTCCATGTCTAGGACCTGTGGGACTCGAGACATGATCTCCTTAGTTATCCCTAGGATAGGGGATAACAAGTCCCATGGTATAATATCTAAGAACAACAAGAACAAAAGGAAGAAAAAGATAAATCTCCTAAATCCACTCATTTTGTTATTACTCATTGCAATATTGGCATAAATGAAGATTTTTTTAAAAATTCATTGCTTCTTGGAGAAATGCTTGGTTTCTTGACATTGGTTCTAATTTCCACATGATTTTTTGAAGAGACTTATTTGAGGAATTGAATGACAATCTAGAGGGTGCAATATACTTTGTAGATAGAACCAGTTTCAAACAGTACTGGTGTTTCTACCATGTTCTAGTTCTAGTTCAACCCCGGTAAAGGGTTACTGTGAGGTACTACATCATAGGTGGTATGTGCGGTACTGCATCATAGGTGGCCTAATTCAAAAAATTACAGGCTTCCATATGGAAGAGATTCAATGCCTAAAACTTCCAACACAATCGACTAGATGTAGTACCTCACAGGGGTGACCTAAGAAAACAATTCCAAGGTTTTTCTCATCAACAAGGTCACTGAGAAGCATTCCAAATAGACATGTATCATTGTTTCATTGTGCTTCATCACTGTCAGTTGGGAATCATATGTTAAACTCAGAACGTTGGAACCTATTGGTCTAATTCGGGAAAATTGTTGGAACCTATTGGTCTAATTCAGGAAAATGGGGCAAGATTCAACTGGTGGGAGTACTTAGGAAATATTATCAAGAGTAACTATAAATATTGTTAGGATCATGGAAGAGAAATTGAATTCCCATCTCTCCTCATCTAGATATCCATGATTCAAATAATTCCAATTGACGAAGTCATCTTTACATAAAAAATAATGCCAACTATGGAGAATTATCAAAATTTTGCACCTGGTGCAACAGGTTAGTTGGATTCCCTCCTGGCCAATGTAAGGTTCAAATATTAGGTCCAGAATCTTAAGAATGCCTCTCATATAGGCATGTTCGAACATGTAGTCTGAAAAACACTACCTCCATCGTGCAAAGATGATTCAGCCTCAACTTCAAAAGACTTAGCCTACTAGTTGACATGAATGCAAATTTTTGAAAAGTTAGAAAGGAAAACTATCATTGAATTTCCAGTCCCTCAATAAGTCTTGGAAGCAGATCCAACCCTCATAATTCCACTCTTAGATGAAGAAAGAGAAGAAGAAAAGGAGGCTAAGCTATATACCATACCTTTCATCGACAACCTATAAATTCAAGTGGGGTCCCTTATGAAGCAAACTCCAATAAAAAGAAAAAATAAGAAATGGTAGCATAAACAAAAATAAACAACTGATTGAGTCGAATGCATAGCCACTCGATGTCGAGTAGCAAGGAATTTTCAAATACTAACAGTCGATCAATTTTGATGACCCAACAATACAAGTAAAATTTTCTAATATTGTTGCAAAAATACTCTTGTAGGTTGAAGACAAAGGAAAAGAAAATCAACGAGAAGAAATCACAAATCATCAAATCATGAAATCAAGCATTAGGACTGCATATAAGGAAGCAATGGATCAAATAAAATAAAATCATACTAAAGTATCAAGAGCTAACATATCCA
The DNA here is from genome assembly GCA_009831015.1 of Picea engelmannii. Lineage (NCBI taxonomy): Eukaryota > Viridiplantae > Streptophyta > Pinopsida > Pinales > Pinaceae > Picea > Picea engelmannii. The sequence goes on from ML778583.1 coordinate 111,055, forward strand.
TAGAGAAACAGGTGGAAACAAGGCGACAAAAGAAGCAAATGATGTAGGATCAGTAAGATTTAAGAATTGGTTAGATGAACCCTACTGGACATGGTTGACCAAAGTTGACTCACATAGTTTATCCCACCAACCCTATTCCTATAAATAAAAAAACAATGTAGTCTACCATTGAATTGAAAAGAGAATATCCACCGGTTCAACTGACCATGATTGTAGAAGAGAGAGGGCCATTCAAAAATCCCCCAACACAATAGAGTAGAAAAAGGAAGACAAATATTGAAGTATATTTTAAAGAGAGAGTGTCAGATCAAATTGATAAAGTAAAGGTTGATAACACGAATGAAGTATTTGATCCAGATATCCCCAAATTGCAAGAGGATGAAGAGTCAAATCATACTAACATAATAGAACATGAGCAATAGAACCACCTAGTTAAATCGACTCACACATATAAAGAAAAAAAACAATAGTCGATTCATCTCGATGAGTCGACTCATATCAACAGAACATGGAGGGTCAAGGATATTATCATCATCAGGGATTAGATTAGACCCATTTATCAGGACAATAAGTCCTCAATATAGACCCAATACAATTGGCATCGACTAAGATAGTTGTCTCCTATTAGACCAACCGAGAAGAAAAAAAAAGTAGCAAACTGAAAAAGAACATAAAAAAGACTGAGCCTAGTAACATACAACAACGCACTCAAATTTTCAGGAAAAGGGTGAAACTAATACTAACCAAGGGCCGATGGATGAGTCAACTTCCCTTCGAGAACAATTGATTGGAAATCAAACACCTGGAAACAATCATGGGAAAGATACTGAAAAAAATACAGAGAAATATTTTGAGAAGAGCCTTGAGCAAGATCCTGAGAAAATCCCTGAAATAGATCATGAATAAAATTGTGATAAAAAACCTAAGAAGGATTCGAAGAAGGATATGGAAAAATACATAGAAGACATAAGAAGAACGATATGGAAAAATACATAGAAGAACGATTTGCAGCAAAAACAATCAAAATCAAAAGGAAAGAATAAAAGAATGAAAAACAAGATGGTCCACAACAAAGAAACCACATCCATTGTTACAACATTTACAATTTTCAATCCCATCAGAGCAATTGACCCAATAGAAGAAATGGTATTTGACACCCCCATAACATCCGACTATAAAATTTTTGATATGTATATTGAATTCACAAAAGAGTCTATAGCAAGATGGAAACACACGATGAAGGATGGGGATAGGATGACAAGGAGAAAAGATAAAGAACATGAAACATCGAATTTTTTTTTATCATAATATAAAGTGCATATTGTTGGTCTCCCTACGAATTTGTGTTTTCTTATATCTATGTATATGTTTGTGCTTGTATTGTAGTGCGTTGTGTATATTTCTCTGTGTGATGAACTAGTGGTGACATCTACATACTTTCCCTATATTACAACAGGAGGCCTCTTCGGCTCATATAAATGACATCTAATGCCAAGGATCAGTTGATACTCACTCTCTCCATGAATTTAACTTCAGAATTCCCTTTTTTAAAGTTTGAACTCTGACCTTTAAATTACTAATTTGAAATTTCCCTCTCTATCCCTTAATTGCTTCATTTAAATTTGTCTCTTGTCCACCATTTGATCTAGTTTCAAGGAGGAATGATAATACAAACATCAATAACTTGACTTTGAATTTCAATTCCTTCCCCATGTCAAAACTACAAACATTTTTTATGTTGGAAATCGTTTCCTTTTCCATCCATATAGGAACACATTCTATCCTCATCCACAAATACAAAATCACGATCTCGTTTGAAGGATGGAACTATGCTTTCTCTGATTTGGTTGATGATTCTATTAATTGGCCACAGGGCCACCGAGGAAACAAAATAAATGCACTTTTTAAAGTTTCTTCCGTTCCAGTTGATGGACTTTACATAATGGGAACAACAATTATTCTCTATCAACAGAAGGCTCTGTTAACCAGGCACCGAACCACCGGGAGAAATAGGATCACCAAACCACCAGAATGTAAAGCTACCAAAAATTTTAAGATGATCGAGCCATCAGAATAATAATAAGCCACCGGGCCACTGGAATAGAAAGACACCATCCACTAGAATAATGTAAATCTACTGGGCCACTAGAATGTAAAGCCATTCGACCATTGACACAATACTCATCCAACTCCCTTTTGTTTATTATGAATCTGGTTCGGTTTAACCACTTCATTTAACCAGACATCAACCACTGAGAAGTTTAGGAATTGTCTTTTTGAAGGATATAAAGCCAATCCGATTGAACTTGAAGCTATGATAGTTGAAACCTTGAGATCTTGGAATTGTGTGAATGGATGCACACCGATGTTGGAACTCTGCGCTCCACATTCCTTCCTTATCAAAACATGTTATATTAATATGAATTCTACGTACCATAACCTTGAAGCATGGAACCTTTAATCTGGATTTCTGAACCTTGTGCACACTCTGTAATTCCACTTCAATCTATCCCTCGATCTTGACTTTGATTTGGCCCGATTTACTCACAGTTTCACAATTAACATCACAGTCTCTAACCTATTCATTCTAATTTTTCAAACACACATTACCAGGGTTTGTAATCTTTCAACATATAGAAATGGATTGTGCTAATGTATAGGCATTAATAAAAGTTAACTAGAGAAAGGAGAATATCTAAACAATAATTGGGCATGAAACTTTATAACTTTATTAACAATCTAGAAATATCCTTCTCTGATACAACCCACACTCTACACACACTCTCTGCTTTTTGTCTCTCATACTCCAACTCCAATCTCTCTAATATTTCTATCTATCCCTCCATTTTCATGCTTACACTAGCTCATTTATACAACAACTAGGAAAATGACTCGAACCTTTAAGATAGGTTCGTACCTTGTTATAGCAAGATTTGCCTCACCCTATGCAATATTGCACAAAAGGCCTTTTTCCATTTCTCCATGAAGACTTATCATCCTTGTTTGTAAACCCCATAACTAAAAATATATATTTTTCCACATGTACTCATCTTTCCTACTATACAACATGTGTATACGTACGCTGCACCACTACAGCCTGCGTACGTTGGGATTTGTGCCCAAAAATAAAAATTAATGTCGGGTTTCGATGTCACAACAAGAGATCTATGATCCTTGGCCTTCCATATACTGGAAACGTTCCGACTCGGCCTTTCAATTCCATTTGAAGGCTATAAATGGGACAATTCCGAGCTATGGAAAAGAGGAGAAATAATTCAACTTTGAGAGCAAAGTTACTCAATATGAAGTAAATAATTTTCCCAGAGTAACTTTGCTCTCAAAGTTGAATTCTTTCTCTTCTTTTCCATAGTTCGAAATTGGCCTATTTATAGCCTTCAAATGGAATTGAAGGGCCGAGTCAAAACGTTTCCTGTATATGGAAGTCCAAGGATCATAGATGTCCTGTCGTGACATGGAAACTCGACATTTATTTTCTTTTTTGGGCACAAATCTTGATGTTTGCGGGCTGTAGTGGTGCAACCTGCGTATACGTATGCTGTATAGTAGGCAAGGTGCGTACATGTAGAAAAATATGTATTTTTAGCTCTGGGATTTACAAACAGGGATGATAAGTCTGCATGGGGAAATGGAAAAATTCCTTCTATGCAAGATTGCATAGGGTGAGAAAAATCTTGCTATAACATACCTTACATTCTTAGATAAAATGCTAACAAACTCTTGTTGGCTCTAAAACTATTCAACTTCTCTGAATTCATGTAAAGATAAGATTTTTTTTATATTACATGGCATTTAAAAGAAAAACAAACTTCCCCCACATACACCAACCTAGAAACTTCTAAAACCCTATTACAAACTTAGGAAAAATAAAATTGTACATGATGCTCCTACATTAGACTCCTAGGGAATAAAAATTTTCATGGACTCTTTTCCATGAGTTATTCAATATTCCTATCATTTATGTAGCTTTCACTCGAAATTTAGAAATAAACTTAGGTACATGTGGAAAAAATAGAATGATTTCTTGAAATATTTTCCTCTTGGATCCCAAGGTCTGCACGCTATATGTAGACCTTCTTTTCTTCTTAATCATACTTTAGTTCTTTCATATTGAAACTTGATTTCCTCTTGAACTTGATTGTCATAAAAACTTAATAATCTCTTATGTATAATTGAAGTCTTCCCATTATTCATTTCTTTAGTTTTCATCTTCAATCTCTCCTTATCTTCTTTTGTCAAGCCTGCACATGAAGCAAACATATTAAAGAAAACAATTTGTTCATTAGGCCTTTGAATACCACTTTCAACCATAAAAATGACTATCATATAGATAACTAACATGAAAAATTGATAGAAAGTTCTCTTCTCTTTCTTTCCTTTTTTCTTCCTTTCTTCGATATATGTACAGTTCACTACCTCATTTTGTGTTTGATATGAATGAACTTGTACCTGAGTCACTTGTTTCTTCTCTTCCTTTATGGAACCCACAAATACGTTTCCTTCCACAATATTCTCACAACAATATTTACCCATACTGTTTTCAACATAAAATTGAGGTTTCGCGCACAAAACCTTCTTGTTGTCTCTTAATATAACCTCTTTCTCTTTATCCTCATGTCGTTCACTTGTTACAATTTCTTCACTATTGTATTACATCACAACTTCTTCTGTAAAATTCTCTTCTGCAATAAATTCCTTTGCCTCATCTATGATTTTTCTTGTCAACACTTCATTAAACAAATCATTAGTCATCACATGCTCATGCTCATTTAATTTTTTTTTTTTTCTAGAGGCAAATCAATTACCTCGAAATATGCAACAATTTCCTCAAAATATGCAACAATTTCCTTTTCTTTTTCAAATAATTTAATTGTTGAGAAAATGTCATTGATGTCAAAGTGGCAGTGATGTTGATGATGTGGGAGTGAAAAAGGGAGATTGTTTGAGTATTGAAGCCATGAAACCAAGTGAATAAGCCTTGAATCCACGAAGCCAAGTAAAGAATCCTTGAATCCATGAAGTCAAGAGAAAAAGCCTTGAATACATGTTGATGAAGCCTTGAGAAGTCAACATGAAGTAGTAAACCCATGAGGACAAGTCAACGTGAAAGAAAATTGAAGAAGCCCTTGAAGCAGTGATGATGTGCCCACTTGAAGAAGCCTTGAGGAGCCTTGACATAAGTCTATGTAACTCCAAGGTGGTCCCCTTATGGAATAGAGTTTAAAAATGGACCTCACAAGATGAGATAACATGTGGTTTCTTCCATATGACCACTTTGAGTTGTACATAAATGGAGCCTTGAAGAATCCCTAAAACCATGTGAAGAATCCCCTAAAAGTCAAGTGAAGAAGATCCTAAAACCAAGAGAAGAATCCCCTAAAAATGGGTGGGGAAGACCCTAAAGACAAGATAAGAAGCCCCAAAAGTAAAGTAAAGAACCCCTTAAGGTTGACCATCCTTAAGGAAGAGGTGTGACCCTTGGTCGCACCCCCTCATATGGAGAAGACTCATATAAATAAGAGGAGCCTCATTTGACATTTGAATCACATCAACTTGACCTAGCCAAGGAAGAGGAGTGAATTTTAGAGGGAATATGAAGTGAAGAAGGGTGAAATTACAAGATAGTAAAACTTGGGATTTTTATAAGACAAATCAAGGTACCTATGGTATGAATTTCAGCTTTCGGGTCATTCTACTTTTGGAGATACACTCCATGGAAGATAGGGATTTTGACTAGTCCTGTAACTAGTATCAAACATACGTTCTGTGGATGATTCAAGGAGAAAAACTTGGAGGAATTTCAGAGAAGATACTGAATAATATTTTGTACAAGTTTCATATCCTGATTCATTATATATTTAAGAAGTGATTTTGGGATTGTATTTATAGGTTGTGATGCTTCCATATGCTCTTCTATGGAGTTGTGATGTTGCCATGATATTTATGTGAGTGGATCTTTCCATTAATGGATGTTATCATGATTTGATGTTACCATCATTGGATGTTGTCGTTAGTGATTACATTCTGGGAATGATGCTATGAGGCTTTCCAGGGTTTGAAGGATTGTCTACAGAATGAAGCATGCTGGTGAAATCAAAAGTACTTTGTGTATGAAGATCTTGGATTGGTGATATCTTATTGAGTTGGTGCTCAGTTGAGAATATTGGTGTCTTCATTTAACATGTTGGTGCATGTGTTTTAAGCAGTGTGTGCTTCCTTCCAGTTGGAGCTGGTAAATCCAGTGGGTTGGTGCCTCCTTCCAGTCGATGTTGGTAAATTAGGGAGTTTGAGATTCCTTCAGGTTGGTGCCTATAAATCAGGTGGTTGGAGCCTCCTTCCAGTTGGTGCTGGATAATCTTGGAAGTTGGTGTTTGCTATAAATGTAATATTAACATGATATAAGAAAATCATTCCATGGTTTTCTCCCGTTTGGGTTTCCACGTAAAAATAATTGTGTTCTATGTATGGTTTTTATGATGATTAATGGAATTGTTAATGGTTAATGTTTATATGATGTGATTAAGGTTAAAAATGGTAAAAAGTGCTTAATACAGATTCACCCCCCCCTCTCAGTATTGGTGAATATTCCAACATATTCTACATGTTCTTTTCCATGTTTCAAAAACTACTTCTCACTCATCATCAATATTTGATTACTAATCTATGTTTTTGCACCTTCATCCTTCACTGGTAAAAAAGTGTCCCTCTCACCATTATTTTCAAAGGAATAAATATTTTTTCTCCCATCATAAATTACTCTTATATCATATTGCCAAGGTCCTCCCAACATAACATGACAAACAACCATGGTTATTGCATCACAAAGCACCTTGTCTTGATAGATGCCTATCTTAAACTCTATTTTGCATTGTTCATTTACTAAAATATGATGTCCTTTGTGTAATCATGACACTTTATAAGGTGTAGGATGAACAAACCCTTTCAAACTCAAATTATCAACCATTTCAAGAGATACTAAATTATATGTTCTACCACCATCAATAATCATTTTACAAAACCTACCTTTTGAATTGCAAGTTATCCTAAACAAATATTTCTTTTTAATTTTCTCTTTGATCTCCTTACCTGGCTTGAGAAGTACCCTTTTTAACAACAATGATAATCCTAAACTTTTTTCATATTAAGCTTGTACAATATGATTAGTATGATCTTCATGTAGAGAATTTGGACATTCATAAGATCTATGACCATATTCATTACATTTAAAACACTGAACCCAAAAATATTCACCTTCTGAATGTGATGTTCTTCTTTTGTATGAATGAACTTCCCTTGAAATTTGAGTTTGGATTAGATGAATTCCTTCTCTTCCTTCATAAATCAGGATTGAATTTTTTTCATAATGTTGTCTCTTAGCTTTGAAATAGTTGTTTCTGTCTTCTGGATACTAAATTTGTTTCTTGGAAAATGTTTCTTCTACTTTGAGTGAAAATTGATAGGCTTCCTCTACTATTTTAAGAGATAATAAACTAATCTCATCCTAGATGTTGAACTTTAAACCATTTATATACCTTGCTACATATTCCAAATCTTCTTCTATGTGAGTTGCCCTTATATTGAACTTGTAAAATTCCTCTATATAAGATTTCACACTCATTTCCTCCTATCTCAAATTTTTAAGTCTCCTAGACAACTATGTGAAATAGTCCATTAGCATGGATTTAGACTTTCACTTAGCTACCATTATATCCCATGATGTGATATTTTTATTTCCTCTCTTTCTTCTATCATTCTGAATGCTATCCCACCATAATGAAACATGTCCTTCCAATCTAGTAACAACATAATTTACCTTTTTGTTATCTGCTACCTCCTCATACTCAAAATAATTATCCATGGATGCAATCCAATCAATCAATTCTTATACATTAATACTTCTTTCATACATAGGAACTTATACCTAATGTTTTGAGCTTACCTTCATGATTGCATTTATGATCCTTTCTTCTACACTTTCTTGTTCTTCTTTTACAACCATATCCTCTGATGGTTCTTCTTCATTACTCATATCACCTACTTCAATTCCTCTTCTATGAGCTACCTCTATGGATTGAAAATGTTCTTGTGTGTTCCTTATCTATGTCATTAATGCCTCTATTATTGGTTCCCTTCTATGACCTCTTCTAACACCTTTGATTTTAAGTTCCATCCTTGCAAGATTATTTTTCATAGCTTGTTGTCTTTCTTAGATCATTGGTCTTTCACTTTTTCTATGGTATACCCTTTCACTAATCCCTTCATTTGAATGTCCATAGTCTTCCTTCTAATAATTACTATTCTCATTGTGGGTTTCAATAAGCCTCTTCCTCTATAACAACTCTTTTTCACCCTCCTAAAACAATACCTCACCAAGGTTTCTCTCCTATGAACTTGACCTATTGGTATTTCTTGTTATTTCCTCTTATAACCTTCCTCGGAGATTCCTCTTCTCTTCAGTTGTAATACATGTAAGGATTATGCACCTTTACACTTTGTTAAGAGCCTATGCTTCTCTTCTTCCTTCATGTTTCCATCTTCAATAGTTGTAGTGTGTATTCTGCGCACCACTTCTCAGTCTTATGAATAACAAAAATCATACATTCTCCAACAGATTTGCAAACATCAATGTTTTTTGTACACTTGTCTCTCATAGTTCCTGCAATATTTTTATCATTTCATTAACACTTGCAAACAAAAAAATATGAAACTTTTCTTAGAAAATATGGACCATCTACAACTGGAAACAATATTCTTCAAGATGTACAACACAATAATCAATTTTCAACTAAACCTTTTACAATCTCTTTTTCATATCATCCTATTCTCTGATACCAAAAATGATGCCAAGGATCAACTGATACTCACTCTCTCTACATGAATTTAACTTCACCATTCCATTTTTAAAGTTTGAACTCCAACAGTTAAATTACTAACTTGAAATTTCCCTCTTGTTACAACAAATTTTGCCTCACCCCATGCAACTTGCTTGGATGGCATTTCTGTTTCCCTATGCAGACTTGAAGTCCCCTTTTGTACCTTCCATAGCCAAAAAATAACATTTTCCCACATATACGCACCTTATAAGTTAGACAACAAACATATATGTAGGTTGCTCGACTACAACTTGCGTACATCAGGTTTGGTGCTCAAAATTAAAAATTATGTCAGGTTTCCATGCCATGTCATGAGATCCATGATCCTTGACCTTCAATATAGTGGAAACACTTTGACTCAACCCTTCAGTTCCATTTGAAGGCTATAAATTGAGCCATATCCAAGCCTTGTAAGAGAGAATTCAACTTTGAGAGAAAAGACACTTTGGAGAAATTTAACTTCATATTGAGTCTGCATCCCTTTATCCTTGAAAGTATGAACCCCTTGTTTAGCCCCTAAGCTCTTCCTTCTTTGTGATGGAGAATCTCATTGTCTCCTTTATATGAGCTTGCCTTTGGTGGAGGATTGAAGTGGTGGAGGCCCAACTAGTGGGACTTGGTTTCTTGGTTCTGATATGTGCCGTTACAAATGTTTGTCACCTATATACTTCTGCTGATCATTTTAATAGAAATACTCTTTTCTTATCCAATTGATATCTTGCAAATATTTGAATTATTATTCCATGGGAATATTTGTCATGTATGTTAATGAATTATGATAATCTATATTATAAAATTATATATTGTCACCATATGGTTTTGTACCTTGATTGTTGAGGAAAAGTTGCAGGTATAAATCTTTGAATTGCGTGCTCAACGATGGTCTTCATCAAACGTCTGGACGAGGTAGGATCTTGGCCTTGTCTTGTTAGCATTTCATTTATATATCATATTTGGGATTATATTTGATTTCTACATGTCATTCTATCTATTGTGGTTTACCCCATTCCATAGAGAGATTTTCCTCATAACATAATTGGCGACCATACTGGGGATTGATCTTATTTTTTTGGGGTTTGGAGTGTGTTCTCCTTGATTTTCTCCGTCTTAGCCCGAGTTTCCTTGCCGCCTAATTAATTGAAAGCCTATTTTTTACTTTGCATCTAAATTTATTGGTTTAACCCTTTCCTTGCCAATGTTTTACTATATATACACGGTTTTTCCCTTGACAGACGTGTACATACATGAGTTGTCCTTCTGTAGGGTGTGTATATACACGACTTTTGCTCAAACAGTCGCATACATCATCTCTTTAGTATTTTTGGTTTAGTTTGGTGGTTTCTGGGTGAGGTTGGTTGGTTGCTGAGTCTTCTTGGGTCTTTGTCCTGAATGTTAAGTGCTTACAAAGTGATAGGAAACCTTCTTGTTGTTGAATTTTCAGGCAATATTCTTTCTTATCATATTTTTCACTGGATGTCCTTCCACATTGGTCTGAGTATTTAATTCTTGGTATCCTACTTGGATTGTCTCTTTTTTCTTGTAGTAGGGTCTGCATGTGAAGCTACTATTCAGTCCTTGCATTTTATTTTCTTTATATCGAAAATACAAAAAACATTTTCTCATGTTGCATTATGGAATTTTCTCTTTTGATTACTTTGCATTGATTTTGACACATGTGGAGAGATTTCATTTCATTGAAATTGTAGAGATTGCATTGAAAAGTTGCATTTAGAAGCATACCATCTCTTTAGAATTCAAGATTAGTACTTAGCAGTGTTTTTATATTCGCTTATTTTATATGTTGAGTCGTAATACCATCAATTTCATGACCACACCTCTTGAGTAAGAATACAACATTAAAAGTAATGTTGATTACTTAAATTGATTAGAAACAATTTTATTTTTCATGGTACACAAACAAGTATAGGACATAGGGCCTTGTAATAGGATTTTGTGAGTAAAATTCTCCAAGGCTATTAAACTAAACATATGTGTTTGACTAGGGAGTGGTGAAACCCATTGTGTAATTAGTTACAATAGGAGGCTCCACTCACACTAGATTTAAGCACGAGGTTGCACGAAGTTGGTTGCAGAGATAACCCTCTAATACCTTCTTAGTGTCAGAGATATTTTTGGGGTTCTATTCATATTTGGGGGTCTTTCTAGTACCTTTACCTCCGTGAGAGGCTATTCTTTCAATATTTTTGGCTTTTTTACCCTGCCCATATGGTGGAATAGACTTACGATTGTTCTCCTGTGCATTGGTTATATTGTGGTGATTATGGTTTCTTGACATAGGTAGACACATAGGTTACTTGAATGGGTTATTCTACAGGTACCCCGAGTCAGATAAGGGTTGGAAAGCACACAACCTTTATGGAGGATTACCTCTCTGGGGGGATTTGATCGACTATGCTGTTTAGCCCACGAGGGCCCTTATAACTGATTCAGATACCTCCAATCTTTTGAAGGGAGTCTTAGAACTCTGTTGGGCGATACATACCTACTTTAGTGAGGGAGGCCCCTTTTCAGCCATTATATCATGTTTTTGTGCATTTGGCCTTTTTTCTTTACTCTGGTGCACTCTCTGATTGTTAGTTGGCCCTAGGATTTGGTTTTGAGTCATATTGGAGAAAGACCAACTTCCTTACAGGTCTCACCGCTTGTTGAAGTTACCACCACATATTGATTCTTTAACGAAGTTTCCTTCTAAAAGGCGTAAAGTTAATAAATGTGGTACATATATCTCCACCTCCTAGATGTGTTGTTATCGAGTTATGAGTATTGAGTCAAACCCAAACCTCACCGGGAGTCCCTCAAATCCTAAATCTTCCCTGATTAGTGGTATTCCTTCAACTCCTTCAACCTCGATGTTTGGGGTTCTGGATATCCCCACCCATACTGCTACCCAACTTGTGGGTTTTAATTGATGCATAGGAACAAACCCCTTCAGGTCTCTTTTTGGTACGCCAGGATACAATTCTCAGTCAATACCTTCAGTCTCTAATCATTTTTCTTTTGGTATTCCCAACATGACGTCGCAACTCTCATCTTATATTCCAGTGAATAATGCAAATCCTAGTTTTGGACATGGGGGCATGGCTCCTCTGTATGATCCTCTCTCGTTTGGTGGAGGTCATATTACTCAAACAAATCCTGTGGTTGGAGGTTGGAATCCTTTTTCTTTCGGGCCTAATCCTAGTCTCAATGCTCCTGGATGGAGTGCCCAATTGGGCGGACAATTCACTTCCTATATTCCATTATTTACCCCTTCTTCCTCCATGCCGATTCCTAAAAATTCATTTATTATGGAGAATCCCCCTTTGTCCTCCAGATTTCCATCCAGAGGGAGTCAGTTTCAGGCTATGGGAAATCCCCATCCCGGAGCTCCTCTGGCTGGGGGAAATGTATATAACCCTCATTATGCCGCTTCTGTAGGTATGCTTCCCATACAACCTTTTATGAATCAGTTTGGAGGAGGATATTATCCTACTGGATAGGGCCATGGTATATACTAGAAACCTGGATGACCTACAATCCCTCAACACCAATATTTCTCAGGAGCATAGGCTCAGACATTGCAACCCCGAATCCCTTTTCTGGCCACGCTTAATATGATAGATTTTTCAAAATTAATGAATGAAATTGTGTGTCATGATCCATTATGGCCTCCCGTCCCCACCAAGCTCCCTTCCGAAATTCCAAAATTTGAAGGAAAGAACGGAGAGGATCTGGGTGATCATGTCGCTATTTTTCATATTTGGTGCTCATCCAACTCCCTTAATGACCATTATATTCATTTGAGGCTATTTAAATGCACCCTCACGGGGGTCACCGCAAAGTGGTACATTGAGCTACCAGGGGGAACATACATAAACTTTAATCATATGGTTTTGGTATTTCTGAACCACTTCTAGTTGTTGGTTCGTTACGATGCCGACATAGAACTTTTGTCGACCTTCCGCCAAGATAAAGCCACACATATCTTGAACCATATATAAGAGTGGCATAGACAAAAGAGGTTGATCAAAGTGTACATTCCTCCATAGTTTCTGTTGGAATGGTTCCTTAAGTCCTTATTTCCTTATATTTTGAAGGATGTCTCTACATCTAGAGTAATATCTGAGGAAGAAGCTATTTTCAAATCCCGACAATTGGACCTCTTATATGCTCAATCTAGGATGTTGTATGAAATTATTACTGATGCACCACAGTCGAACTATGACCCTAGACAAAATCTTGGGCCTCATGTCGATGGAATCATAAGCTCCGCAAATGCTAAGTCTATAGATTTGGTGATGAACTAGTTGAAAGATTTGTATCTAAGCCAACTTGTAGTAGGACAAGCTTTGGCTTCATCCTCCACTCCCACTCGATCGATAGATGTGCATTATGTATAGTCTTTGACCAACCAAAATGGTAACCAATAAACAAGAGGGATTAGAATGAAAGGACGAGGTAATAATCGTAAGGGTGGGAAAAATAATAACAAAGCCAAGGACGACACTAACAATGATAGATTGAATAATAATGCTGGTGAGGGAAAGAAAGAAAAACAGAAGGTGAAGTTTCCTTGTAAAATTTGTAAACATGATCACCTTTCCCACCTATGCCACAAAATCAAGGAAGCCTCGAGGCTCTTATGAAATCTGCCCACTATGCTGAAAAATCCATTTCCACATAATCAACACATGGCCTTGGGGGCCCCAACACTAGAAATGTGTCGAGCGGGAGTCAAAACCTCTCAACACACAAAGGTGGCCATCTATGTGTCAATATAGTCAAGTCTCAGATTGATGTAGCTACTCGATCTCGTGATTACTGTTCTTCATAGACTATTGTAGGTCCAAAGTCTCCTCCTCCTCCGAAAGCACCCTTGCATATCGAAAAACTGGAACCTCTGCCTCGTATTCCGAAAGGAGTACTAAAACACTCTGCCCATAATCATAATGCCAGAGCTTCCCAAAAATATTTGATTGTCGAAGATCTGGGTGAAACCCCTTGTGCGATGTTGGCTTTGGAGGTGCTCTAGATGTGTCCTTCATAGAGGAATGGATTTTTATATGCTTTAGGATCTCTAGACCCATGTGGCTCGAAGGTTATTAAGTTTGACGTCACAAATGTTAGGCCTCACTTACCTTACCATGTGGCCTTTCAAATCCATGTGGAGTACACAGAAATTACCATCAAATGCACTGCAATTGATGAAGGTGTTGCGACATGTGTGATGTCCCTAACTTGTTGGAAATACATTGGCTCTCCGACTCTATCTCAATCTGTGACTATATTGACCACTTTTGATGGGAGTTCATTCCAACCCAACACAATTCTTACCACTTTTCTAGTCCAGTTAGGTGGAAAGACAATGGAGGTTGATGTTGAGGTGGTGGATGTGACACTTGACTATAATTTACTACTAGGGCGTAATTGGACTTATGCCATGACAATACTCGTGTCGTCTATTTTCTGAACTCTATGTTTTCCTCACAAAGGGAAAATAATGATGATTGATCAATTTTCCTTTGCGCACGCTAGTCCTAATGCATCAGTTGGACCTTCGATCCCAATGATTGACAATTATCAACATGCAACTAAGGATGTTGGTGTCAGAATGTATTCCTCTCTCATGGGTAGATTTGATTTTGTGGCACCAATTCATCACATTGATGCCATTTCTAGTGAGTCTTCGTCATCGATGAGGTCTATTCCTTTCCGTACTTCATATTTCAATGATCCTTGGAAACTACCTTCCCCGAATATGTCATACAAAGGTCAGTCGTACATTGGGATGGAAATGCCACTTTTAGAGACAAAGGTTTCATATTAGGTTATTATTAATGCTACTGCTGACCTAGATCCTCTTCCCTCACTGACGAATGAGGAGGATCCTGTTCTAGAGCCCGTATGGGCCGCTCAATCATTTTGTTTGCATGATTTCCTCAACGATAGCTTACCTTCATATGAAGCCATACTAGAGGCCATGTATGATCCTGATAAGCCTTGGGATGACATGCATCATCACTCCTATTTCCTCCTAGAGCTTGTTAGGATTGAACAAGATGACTTTAGATATACCTTGAGAGATATGGTCGGTAACGCTGTGGTTCCGCTAGATACACATGGTATTTATGCTGAAGGAAACATGGAGAATATTTCTCCTACCTTCATGATCAAAATCTCTCGAGTTCCTGGAAAAATTGAGAACGTATATATTAGTGCATATTTTTTTCCTCGAGAAATTCAGATCTACACCAATCTTTTCAAAGAATTTCATGATGTATTCACTCGGTCATATGAAGAGATGCCAGGGATTGACCCCAAAATTGTCAAACATGGGATCAAGACTTATCCAGAGGCTATACCTGTTCGACAACATCTTAGATCTGTTAATCCTAGGAAGGCCCCTGCTATTAAGGAAAAGGTAGAGAAGCTACTTAATCTTGGCTTCATCTACCTGGTTCCCTTGACTGAATGGGTGTCCAATCCCGTTCCCATGAATAAAAAAAAAGGAACCATCCTCTTATGTATGGATTTTCGAGACTTGACAAGGCTTGTCCTAAAGATAAATTCCCGACTCCTTTCGTTGACCAAATTCTTGATGAGTGTGCGGGAAGCGAAATATTTTCTTTTATGGATGGATTTTCAAGGTATAATCAAATTCAAATCAAAATCAAGGATCAACATAAGATGACGTTTATTTTTCCTTGGGGTACTTTTTCATACTGGAAAATGCATTTTAGCCTTAAAAATGTTGGATCAACCTTCCAACATGCCATGACCTTTTCTTTTCACGATCTCAAGCATATTGTCCAAGCTTACCTCGATGATCTTTCTGCTCACTCTCGCAAGAGAGTAGATGACTCCACTCACCTTCAATTAGTATTTGAGAGATGTCGTTACAATCACATTCGGTTGAACCCTCACAAGTGCATCTTCTGCTTTAGGTCTAGCTGTTTTTTAGGATTCTTAGTATTTGAGCATAGGATCATGGTATATCCTATGAAGGTTGAGGAAATACTTCGATTTCCTCCCCCACACAACATTCGACAACTTCAAGGTTTACACGGGAAGGATAATTTATTGCATCGGTTTATAGTGAACTATTCCAATTTAACTAAGGGTTTAGCGCATCTTTTGAAGAAGGATACTCCATTTATATTGGATGAGTGAGACCAATAATCCTTTGATGCTATTTATAAATATTTGGTATCGACACCTCTACTGAAGCCTCTAGACTACAATAGAGATTATTTTATTTATGTCACCGTATCCGAAGGGACGGTTGGTATGGTTCTGGTTTAGGAGGACGATGAGATCCATGAGCACATTGTCTACTATCCCAGTCAAAACATGGTCGGTCCCGAACTTAAATACTCTCATGTAGAGAAACTACTCTCGGCCGCTGTAAATGCAGTTCAAAGATTACATAATTATATATTACTTTGAAAAACTACCGTAGTTGCACATATCAATCCATTTCAATATGTACTAACCATGTGTATCATAGGGGGGAAATACAATAAGTGGATTTCTATTTTGCAAGAATTTGATCTCGATTTTTCTTTGGTGAAGTCTAAGAAATCACTAGTTTTTTCCAAGTTGATATTAGACTTCCCTCGACTAGATGAGGAATTTTTTCATGACAATTCATTCGCGGATGAACATATCTTTCTTATCTCATATTCAGACCCTTGGTATGGAGACATTCTAATTTATCTTCAAACCTTGAATCTATCCCAACATATGTCGAGAGACAACCGATGACGTATATGTCATCAAGCT
Source organism: Picea engelmannii (assembly GCA_009831015.1). Taxonomy (NCBI): domain Eukaryota; kingdom Viridiplantae; phylum Streptophyta; class Pinopsida; order Pinales; family Pinaceae; genus Picea; species Picea engelmannii. The sequence goes on from ML778583.1 coordinate 127,728, forward strand.
AAAAATTACCTTATCATCAACGACACTTTGTATCGTCGAGGAATAGATAATATTTTGCGTCGATTCTTGACTCATGGGGAAGATGAGTCTGTTCTCAATGACTGTCACAATGGATATTTTGGTGGTCATTTATCTGGGCTTGCAACATCCCAAAAAATATTGCGAGCCGGTTAATTTTGGCCATTAATTTTTAAATATTGTGTTGAAGTGGTCAATAAGTGTCACCCTTTCCAGGTGTTCACTCAACAAATGTGCTCGCACCCAACCTCTCTTCACTTAGTCATCATCGTTGGTCCCTTCACCAAGTGGGGGGTAGATTTTATGGACTGTAACCCAGATTCATCTGGGGGGCATCAACATTTCATTGTGGTTGTGGATTAATTCACTAAATGGGAAGAGGCCATGCCTACTATTAAATATGATGGTAAGACTACAACATTTTTCGTATTCAACCAAATTATAGCTTGGCTCAGAATCCCAAAGATATTGTCATTGATCATGGTAGTCACTTTCATAATGAAATGATGAAAGAGTTAGCATCAAAACTGGGGTTTAAGCACAGTCATTCTTCCCATTATTATCCCGAGGAAAATGAAGAAGTAGAGGTGGTGAATAAATCTCTCAATACCATCTTGCAAAAAACTATCAGCCAAAGTAAGTCCGACTGACATCTGATGCTTTACCCTACACTTTGGGAATATCGAACCTCAGTAAATAATTCTACCGGTTTTTCTCCTTTTCAGTTAGTACATGGTGTGGAGTCGATTATTTCGATTGAATGTGAAATCCCTTCCCCCAATTTGGAAATTGATCTCCTTCCTGACACATACGATCTTTGAGAAAGCCTTGTGCACCTAGATTGTCTCGATGAGCAGTGTCGATATGCCTCTACATCTATCGAAGCAAATAAATGACGTGTTAAGGTTCAATACGATAGGTATGTCTATCCTTGACAGTATGATGAGTGTGACTTGGTTCTCCTGTATGACCAAGACAAAGAACTATTGGGGGAAGGAAAGTTCAACTCCATGTGACACGGTCCTTATATTGTGCGACGTGTTTTAGAGAAAGGAGCCCATTAATTATAAGATTATGGAGGGAATATGCTGGATGAGCCCAAAAAGGGCTCTACCTTAAAAGGTATTATGCATAAGCCCTCAATCTTGAGTGTGGCCTTCTATATACTAGTGTATATTAGTGTATATATATCTTTCCCTTTGTGTCATTGGCTTCCTTATCAAGTTTTCCCTTGTTTGGAAGATGTCAACAGAGTCTTTATTTTACTTAGGATTCATTGACAGTGCCAGTCGTCATATGCGGAACATGGCTTCCGCTGCTTGGGTCATTTACTCACCTGAGGGCCAACTGGTGTCTTCAAGTGGCGTTCATTTGGAGCCATCAACGAATAATGTGTAGTATTCCAGATATAAAATAATATGGAGAACATAAATATTTTAGCTAGAAATGGAAGAGAAGTAATGATATAATCAAAACAATATGAGAATAATACTATAATAAAACCATAAAGAGCACTTTGATTACTAATAGCAATGTTCACTTGCCTCTTTGAGGGGGAAACCTCCAGCAAAGCAAAGCTCTATTACAATAATATCCAAGACAAAAATTCTCATAACCTCTACTCCTATTTATACTAAATATGTTTATCCAAAAGAACAATCTAGAGGAATATCCTTCTAGAAGTGGAAGCTTCTATTAGGTCTTCTTACATTTGACTTATTCTTCCTTATTGCTAGGCCTTATTAATATTGGCCTATATTACATGGAAATATATTATTCTACCTACGTGAGGGGTTTGGGAGATTAGGTCCCTAACATAATGTGGCTGAGTATAACAATGTTATAGAACTATTACACAATGCCTTTTCACAAGGTGTTAGGTCTTTAGAGGTTCGCCTGGACACCTAGTTAGTCGTATGTTAGTTAAACGACAATTATCGTGTGTGAGACCCTATTCTACTCTGATGATTCCTACGGGTATGATTTTTGGAACGATACTTTGATTTTCTTACTTATAATCACATACGTATAAGTTCCAATCATGTATCTGATGCATATGCTAATTATATTTTAGATTGGCCTTTGTCACATAACTAAGAAAAGAAAACACATTCATGCATGTACACATTGTAACATATATAAGTAAAGTCGAAGACCAATTTTTTTTATATTTCATCTTTTCAAAAAATATGGTGTCATAGTACAAAATGGGGCTCACACCTTCAAAATAAATATATGGTCAGTATATAATATGACTATGGAATCTACGCCTATGGCGCTAAATGCGTGTGATGATAGCACACTACAAAGTTTGCGAGATGCTAGAAGAATCACACCCACACATGAGGTACAAACACAACCTGTCGCTACATAGCCTCTGGTAGATCCTCCACTTGAACCATAGGAATCATGTGCATCAATCAAGACATGTTCCCCTACACATTCTACAACACTCTCTTTGCATCTCCTCCCACATGCTCATCTCCCCGGCTCCTCCGCCGATGTTGTGGGAATCCCTCTAGCTGTTGCGGACCTACATCTATGTGATAAAGCAATTGTTAATACTTGATACTATTGTTACACATTATTTTGATCATCTTAATGATCCATTGACAAACATGTGTTCATGTTCCTAAAAGAGCCCATATTCATGAGAAATGTGGTTGGATTTCTCTTCCAAAAAACCTTATTAAGGAGGGTTGTCGCAGGCTACATCATAAATAGGATGTGATGATGCTTGGTCGTCATAGGCTTCCCTAAAAATTTTTTGCGATGTCTCCGCAGGATGTTGTATAGCTGGGGTGCGACGATGTCAAAATGCTAAGAAAAGGTCGAACTTCACGAAAGTTCTAGAAGGGGATATTCTAGAATATGTGGTGGCATCCGTATGGTTGGGATCCTACTCGATTCTCTAATTTGGTGGGATCATACTAATCTCTTTAACCATCTCTCTTTCCCCTATATAAAGAGGGATTTCTCATGGAAAAGGTTAAGCAAACAGGCAAGGAAATAATATTATTGAAGGTTTAATTGGCTAAGATTGTATGGAGAATTATGCATTGGATCATTATTGAGAGCATCATTTTAGTTCATTAAGACATTGTAGATCTTCTTTATTCAATATTGGAGCAAGTGTTTGTGTTGGAGAAAAGGGTCATCGGAAGGGGACCTTGCAACATCAAGGCTTTGGTTGTAATCTCCACTTTCATTATTATATAATACAATGGTATGCTTCTTTTCCATAAAACTTATTTCATTTTATTGTATGATTCCTTGATCACATATATAATCTTTCGTTGAGTATACTATTATTGCTTTCACTTTGGTTGGCTTGTGTTCCCTTGCAGATCTAATATCAAAGGAGCACTAGAGTGAAGATAGGATGACAAATACAAGAGGAGGCGATATTTAAATGGTATGTTTCACATCTCTTGTTTTATAGTAAATTCGATGATTAGAGCTTAGGGAAAGCATCATGTCCTGTTCTGTTTTGTTCTAGATCTAGGTGGATCTAGGGAGATCTGTTTATGTCCACATTTACCGATTAATCCTATAACAAAATTGGTGACCGTATTAGGGATATGACCTCCTTTTGATTTTTTTCTTACCATTTGCCTTTAGCCTTCTTTCTTCTGATATTTTTCATTCTCTGAGTCTGTGGGTGATCCATTTAAACTCCCTAGGTTTAGATGTTCTTTTGGATTTTTTTGTCTTTCTCCCAAATTTTCAAAATTTACAGAGATCATCACACTATACCTTACTGAAATCCTACAACAACCCTTTCACATCACCCTCTACCTAGCCAGTCTAGTGCAAAGTCATCACACCCTGCCCTATCAGTGGCTTGCAATGACCCCTGCTCATCGCACTGTGTCTTATGCCCAGCCTACGACGACTCCTGAAGGTTTTGATGGAGTGAGTCATTCTTCCTTTTACCACCCAGAGTTTCCTTAGAAGCCTGGGGTGAGCTTCCTGTGCCCATGATTGATTGATTCTCGAGTTTGGAGCTTGCTTGTGGTTGGTTTTCAGTGATTGAAAGTCTTTCTTTACTTTTGCAAGTTTTTTGCTCATCCTCATTGTCACAAGGATATAATCTCGGATTTGCATCTAAGTGCTTGTATGACAAAGGATGTTTGGTTTGTTGTGAGTTTTGTATTCATTCTATTTGTCATATTTCTTGTTGATTAAAAAACCCTTTTTGCTTGCTTGTGTCAAAAAGTTTTTCTTGTCTTTTTTCATTTTTGTCTTCATTACAAATTTGGTTTGGGAATTATGTTGGGAGTGCATTGATTTTCTTGGATCACGTTTTCCTTTCATATTTATGTCTCTGATTTGATTTAGGAAATGAAGAACTCAATTCATTTATTCTTTTAGTAGTCCCTCATAAGAAAATCTTTACATTCGAAATATTTATAAAGAGAAAAATTGGAAAATTTGTAGTTCATGATTATTTGAAATTGTTTTCATTTAGAATTAAGGAATTGCAATTAGTAGCTTGCTGTACTTCGAAAGAAAAATAAATTCTCCCTACCGTAACTAGAGTTCATTGAATTGAAAATTGCATATTCATCTCTTTTTTCATTTGTTGGGTCAAGGTCAAAACATCAACAATTTCACGTCCATCTTCTTTTGTGTAAGCAACAACCTCTAAAATACAACGTAAATCTAAAATTTAATTAGTAACTTTTATTTTCTAGGGATATTTTACACCAACATTAGCTAGGATAGCACTTTGGAATAGGTTGTAAGGAACACTCTCCAAAGCATCAAAACACACAATAATATCTTGTGATAGGGAGAGTTCAAATTCAATTGCTACATTTTGTTCTGGGAAGCCCTTCTCACACAAGGGTCAAACCTGAGGTCGCATTAAGACTAGTAGATTTACTCACCCTGCTTTGTTGGTCTCGGTGTAGATATTTCACATATTATGGGGGTTGCTTGAAGGTATAGCCACAATTATGAGTGGAATCCTTTCAATTTGATTTCGGGCTAGATACCCTACCTTTGCGCGTGGATCAGACTGTCGACTGTTTCCATAGGAATCACTGTTGTAGTTGGTAACCTTAGTAGCCTATTTATTTAGGGTATTTGCACGAGGTGACTATGGAGGGGAAAGTCTTCACGGTACCTGGAATCGACGTTGGCCAAACTCAATTGGGCTCCTTGGAGGGTATACCCATGATTATGTGTGGGAGCTTGCACCAGGGTGTAATTCCATTAAGCAGTTCGTCAACGTAACTTTTCCACCTGCTTTGTCCCAACCCCTTCTTGTATTCACTTCGTGATGTTGGATTTCATCACCAACTAGTGACTTCAAAATAAGAAGGTTTGTTTGCTTGGTTTGATTCTTAGACTTTATTAGTGAGTGTTGTTTGTTTCCTCTAGTCGGCCATAGATTGCTTTCATTCTTTTCTTATTTCAAGCAACATCGGCCTTCATCGTTCACGCAGAATGCAAGGGCTTCCCCTGGAAGACCAGGAAGGTTACCAACCCTTACCTCCTAACTCAGCAAAAGGCTCTTCGGAGGGAGTAGTCAACAACGAGGTAGCTTCTGAAGTTGGAAGCACACACTCTTTAGAAGAATTTTGAATTGTTTCAGACTCTTTATAGGCATTCAGACTTCCCCTCCTTAGACCAGACGCGCATATACTTCGCATGAACTTGACCAAAGAAATTGTTGTTGTCAATAATACTAGAGTACCTACCAGACCTAACACAGGATCTGGAGTAGAGAATCCACTTTTTCAAAGTGAATCATTTAGGACCCCATATCACACTGTTGGAACTTCTGGTTTTGGTTCTATCCCTTTCATAGTACGTGATCTGTACAAGAACCTAGGAGTGAGCCCTAATCAACCTACGCCATCACAAGTGCCTGAGACGTTTGTTACCTATACGGTACCTTTAGACCAATTTACTGGTACTACCAGTAACGTCACCACTATTTCAGACCAAATTTTGATTGGTTTTCACTTGATCCCTACTCTCTAGATGGCCCATTCTACTATGGTCCCATAAGCTACCGTAATTCCTACTGTGAATGTGGTTATCTTCCAATCCCCAATTGGGACCACTTCCATATAGACCGAATCCATCATTTCCACCTGGGTATAGAGCTTTGAATTCTTCCATTACTATTCCTACCCGGGTTCCATCCAGAGTTTTTGGACCTTTTGTTCCCCCTGGGTACAATGCTTATGCTAGTTTTGTTCCTACACCTTCCCAGGTCCTCTCCAGAGGGTCTTATCCACCTTTTCTTGGAGGATCTGGCCCTAGTGGATCCAATCCAGTTGGAGGCATCGGTTATTTATTCACTTTTGGTTACTAGATTCCTGTTGGAGGTCAATCTCAAGCTGGGGGAAACCTCAATTTGGGGGTCAAACTCAAATTGGGGCACAACCTCAACTTGGAGGGAAACCTTAGGTTGGAGCCCATAACCCATTGTATGGACAGAACACACCTGGATCACTATCCTGACTTTGGAACCTTCTTTCCCAAGGAAATCCACAATCGTCTAGGGGACAACATCATCAATTTAACTCTTTTGTACCCCCTAACTTCGGCCAACTGTATCCAGGTTCTTTGAATCACGCTTGGGGTCCGAATTTTCACTCTAGCATTCCTTTTCAAGGGAACATCTCTAATAAACCCAACCCTATGGGCTATATGCCTCCAAATCCTCCACAACTGAGTCTGTCAGGACTGTATAATTATTTATAGACTTCTTACAGTCCTACTGGTATACGTACAAGACTCCCTCCTCAAAACTACTAGTTTCCACAAGTGAAATGGAAGTTGCCTTTCCTGGCCACTTTGGATTTACCTGATCTGTATAGGATTCTGAATGATCCTATCTTACACTCTCCTCATTGGACTGTCATACCGGCCAAGTTACCATCCTACATTCCTAAATTTGACGGTCGAGCAGGAGAAGATCCTAATAATCATGTTATGACTTTTCATTTGTGGTGTTTGTCTAACTCCTTGATGGATGAATCCATCAGACTGCGAATTTTCCAACAAACTCTCATGGGTTTGGAAACAAAATGGTACATCGAGTTACCTTGAGGTTTGTTCAATGAATTTAATACCCTATCCATGGCCTTTCTAACACATTACCAGTTACCAATTCGATATGAGACGAGAACCAGAATTTTGAGCTCTTTCAAGCAATCCTCATCCACTCATATTTTTGATCACATCCATGAGTGGATGAGGAGAAGACATTTAATCAAAGTTCCTCTTCTTGATCAACTATTAGTTGAGTGGTTTACCAAATCACTCATTGGACCTATCACTCGTGATGTCTCCATGGGTGGAGTTGTCACTGAAGATTAGGCGATTAGTCGTGCTCAATATCTCGATCTTGTTTATTTGCAAATGAGAACACTTTACAATTTGATCCCTGACACTCCTCGTCTCTCAACCAACCCTACCCGAAAACCCCCAACAACTTCTCATGCTGCTGATGGTGTGATCAACACTTTCCATGCTGAGACCCAGTCTGCAGACACCGGTCACACCAATACCAAATCTAATAATTCTAATGCAGAAAGCACTCCTACTCCTACTCCTTCCACTGGAAACACTGTCGAGGTTAATTATGTTCAATCCACACCTGCCAGAAAGAATCCAAATAGAAAGAAAGGGAAGGGTAAGAACAAGGAGGACAATAATAACAATCCACAATATGATAAAACCAAAACACAAACAACTGATGATAAAGATAAATGTAAGCCTCGTTACCCCTGCCTTATCTGTGGTGACGACCATTACAGGAAATATTTTCCAAGACGTGCCGAAGTTACTAAGTTACTCTAAGGGATTGAGAAACCTTATACACCTGTCGTTTTTTCACAACCTTTCCCTTCAAAGCAGCAAGCCCAACTGGTCATTCATGACCAATCTACCCCTTCCACCTCTCCCTACATCCTTATGTGTACTGGTGATTCTAAAAAGAACGAAGTTGTAGTTGCAGATCGAGCCAAGGATTACTCTTTGTCAAAGGAGAAAGTTGATGATATACCACCTTCGTTGGTTCAATCTTCTCCCCCAACTCCAACTCCCAACTATCCTCTTCATCTTGAAAGACCAGGTCTCAATACAATCCTTCACCCTCCTCCCAAGGGTGTTGTTCAAAAGTCTATGTTTAACCCTCACGCCCATGCAACACAAAACTACAACATTGTATAAGATCTTGTGCAAGCATCCTCCACGATGTCAGATCTCGAAGTCCTTCAAAGTTATCCTACTCAACAAAAGGCACTGTTAAAGGCCATTGGCGGAATTAATCCCACAGATACCAATTTAATAATGTTTGACTTGGAAGATCACGTTCCAAGGCTCCCTCCTCAGTTATCATTTTAGATCCAAGTTGCAGTTGAAAACAAGAATATATGTAGAAATTTTATTGATGAAGGAGCCTCTACTTGTGTCATGTCTGTCACTTGTTGGAAAGCCATTGGATCTCCTACCCTCACCGAATCACACGATACACTTAAGGCCTTCAATGGTACATGATTTAAATGCTACGATGTTCTTCAGTCATTGTCTATTCCGTTGGAAGGTAAATCGGTCAATATTGAAGTTGAGGTCTTTGATGCACCTCTTGATTATAACCTTTTACTTAGCTGTAGCTGGATCGATTCTATGCGTGCAAATGTGTCTACCCTTTTTTGTGTGTTACGTTTCCCACACCAAGGAAAGGTCGTTACTGTTGATGAACTGGCCTTCTTTAATTTTGATTCCTGTACTAGCAACATTCCCTTTATCTCAAAGACACCCCTTGGTTACGAGAATGTTGGAGTGGGTCTCTTGAAAGACTCAAATTTTATGGGTACATTTCCAATCCCAACACCTGATATTCCCCTCCTTTTTCTGCCTCTATGAATATGATATCCACCACTATTCATCAAACCCCTGATTCATATGACTCTTGGGTAGTACCTAGCCCTGGTGATTACTCTCGTTATAGCGACAAGATGCCTTTAAGTCCGGTCGAATATGCTTACCAAGCCATTCAATCGACAACCCTTTCCCCTCCTTCTCTCTGTGATTCATCTCTCGATCCGTTTCATGTGATATTTCCTACTGATGAGATGATAAAGTCATTCATGTATATGGAAGACACCCCCTGGGACAATGGACATCATCGATCCATCCTCTTCCTAGAACGCGATACCATAGAGAGATACAAATGAATTTCGACCCCGTCGACCATTGTAGTTATTTCCTCAGTTCTCGAGTCATCACATGATATTTTGTATGAAGGGAACTTGAGAAAAATTTCACCTACCATCCCTCTCTACATATCCATTAAACTCGGAGTCATCGAGAATGTTCATATTGGAGCCTCCTCTTCTACTGATGAGGTCCATGAATATAAAACCCTTTTCCAAGAATTCCATGCCGTTTTCACCTGGAGTTACGAAGAGATGCCAGGTATCAATCCTGATATCATTGTACATGAGATTAAGACATACACATATGGTAGACCCTTTCGACAGAGACTTCGTCCAATGCACCCACGTAAAGCTGTTGTTATCAAGCTTGAAGTTGAAAAACTTCTTAAAGATGGCTTTATCTATCCCGTTGCTTTGATTGATTGGGTATCCAATCTAGTTCTAGTGAATAAGACGATGGTGAAATATTCTCTTTAATGGATGGTTTCTCTGAATATAATCAAATTAATATTCTACCTGCAGACCAACACAAGACCTCTTTTATTTTCCCTTGGGGAACCTTTGCTTACCGGAAATTACCCTTTGGTATCAAGAATGCTGGCATGACTTTTCGGCGTGCTATGTCTTATTCCTTTGATGATATTAAACACATTGTGAAACCCTATCTCGATGACCTACCGGCACATTCCATGTGTCGCCAAGATCACCTGACACATTTAAGGGCCATTTTCATACGTTGTCATTATTATCGTATCTGCTTAAACCCACACAAATGTGTTTTTTGTGTGGATTACGACCGAATTCTCAGTTTTATTGTGTCAATACATGGGATTCACATAGATCCCTTGAAATTTGAGGCCATCCTTAATCTACCTCCTCCTTCCACTTTACGCCAACTCCAAAGTTTACAAGGGACGGCAAAAATTTTACGACATTTCATCCCCAATTATGCTGAAATGACAAAATGATTCACTTGGATACTTAAGAAAGGTTACAAGTTCATATGGGACAATACTGCTAACAAATCCTTCGTTGATTTGAAACTTGCCTTAACCTGTACACCATTACTGTTTCCCCCTGACTACAGCCGAGATTACTTCCTCTATTTAGCTTCTTTGGACTTTACCATCGCCATGGTATTAGTCCAATAGGATGACTCACATGATGAACATGTGATATACTATTTGATTCAGAGTCTCACGAACACCAAGACCAAATACCTCCATATGGAGAAACTGGCCTTAGCAGCTGTGCAAGTTGTCCAACGTTTTCGTCATTATATCCTATTACACATAACCACTATTATTTATGATTGCAACCCTATGCAACACATCCTTACTCGACAATTGCTAGGGGGAAAGTACTCCAAATGGATAGTGATTCTATAAGAGTTTGACTTAGAGTTCGAGCGCGCTAAGTCCAATAAATATTTGGTTTTCGTCAAACTGATATGTGACCTTCCCTCCACTGAGACAGAAAATGTGACAGAGGATTCCTTACCTGACGAATCCCTTTTTCTGATCAGTTCTAATGATGTATGGTACAAAGATATCATCATCTATCTCCATAAGAAAACGTTTCGTCTTGATCGATCTAGTATGGATCGTTGTCATATACGATATCAATCCCGACAATACATCATTCTTGGTGATACTCTTTACCGCCGTGGTGTTGATTCCATTTTTAGATGATGTCTCACTTACGATGAAGCCGAGAAATCTTTGAATGACTGTCACTCCATAGCATGTGGCGGTCATATGTCTGGGTATGCCACTGCCCAGAATATCTTATGAGTGGGTTATTTCTGGCCTTCTTTGTTTAAGGATTGCATCACTGCTGTTCATAAATGCCATGCTTTCCAAACTTATAATAACAAGATAAGATCTTCTCCTGCTCCCTTACACCCTGTAGTGTCTGTCGGTCCATTTTCCAAATGGGGCATTGACTTCATGACATGTAACTCTCACTCGGTCAAGGAGCATGGATACATCATTGTAGCAGTGGATTACTTAACTAGATGGGTTGAGGCGATGCCTACATTTGATGACACCGGGAAAATTTCAGCGTTGTTCATATTCAATCACATCATTACTCGGTTTGGTGTCCCTCAAGATATCGTTACTGATCATGGTAGCCATTTTCAGAATTTTATGATGTATGAACTTACTGAAAAGTTGGGTCTTTTCCATGAAAACTCAACCCCCTATTACCTGTAGGCTAATGGCCAAGTTGAGGCAATCAAAAAAGTTCTCATTACTATTATTCGATGGATGATAGGAATTCATAAGACAACCTGGCACACGATGCTATTCTCAGCATTATGGGCCTATCGAACATCTGTAAAGTCTACCACGAGATTTACACCTTTCCATCTAGATTGAATGTGAAATATCGTCTTTGAGACTGGCCATTGAAATTCTCCCCAATACCTCCATTGAAGAAGAGTGTATTTTGTATTTAATGCAATTATATGAAACCTGTCGTGATGCCTCCCTAGTTATTGAAACTCAGAAGAAACGTGTTAAAGCCCAATACGACAAGCATGTCAAGCCACACGTTTTTTCTGAAGGTGATTTTCTTCTCCTTTATGAACAAGATCATGACTTGCTAGGGGCCAGTAAATTCGAGGCCATGTGGCGAGGTCCTTACATTGTCAAACATGTGTTGTTGAAGGGAGCTTATGAGCTAGTCGATTATGATGGAATCCCTTTGAGTGAGCCCTGAAATGGGATTTACTTAAAGAAGCACTATGCTTAATTCATTTTTGCATGAGTTCTTGTACTTTTAGTGTATCATACTCTTGTGTTATTTTTCGTTGTTTGGTTTTGACCTTCAACTGTTACCTTGCGATGTGCTTGGTTTCCAGATGTCGGTGTCTTTGCTACCCTACATTGGCTTTGTTGATGGCGTCAGTCGAAGTACTCAGAACTTAGCATATGTTGCTTGGGAAATCTATGCACGTACGGATGAATTGATTAGTTTACATGGCATTTTCCTTGGTCGTGCAACCAAAAATATAGAGGAATACAGTGCAGTCATCGAATTATTGACCGACACCGTGTCTCTTGGAATTCGTCATCTTATTGTATGACTTGATTCACAGTTAGTAGTCCTACAGTTGAGTAATTTCTACTCCATTCGAAATCCTACGTTATTAAGGGTATATTTACGAATTCGCCTCTTGGAATGCCATTTTGATTACATTGAATATCAACACATTTCTAGACGTCTAAATACATTAATAGATGCATTGGAAAATTATGTGTTAGACAGACATTTGAAAATTTTATAAAAACCAATCACACTTTGTACATACAACAAGTAATCCCGTAGAAGCCTCATATATATATATAATGATAAAAATTTTACAAAAAGTGGTTTTGTCCGAAAACCAAAATATCAAAAATGTGAAGCACATGGCTTCATATACAAATATAGCATCAAGGATACTGCTCGCGATAACATACGACTGCCTGTGCTACTCTACGAAGCAATCGACTGATAGAAGAAGATACATCGACTGTGTGGCGCTGGTAATGTCTCGGGATCTCATCAATAGAGGTATCAGGGACATCCACCATCAACCCATCCAAGTTTTTCTCTATAGCCTCGTAGTAAAAAACAACTAATCCTGCTACCTGGAATCTCTGCCCTAGCCTCTAAATGGGATATGAACCTGGAGGTTGATAAGGTCCCATATCTGCATTGTCAAAGAGATTTTTTATTAGTCATCAGATTAAGAACATAAAAACATTTCATATTTAAAAATTACAAAAACATTATAAAACAAAATGTACTTCTTACCTATGTTCCCCCATTGAGAACCTTCAGGAAGAACCAAGTCTGGGTCACCTATGAAATCTAAGCTGACATATGCGTAATCATCTACCATAAGCATCTAGGGCCTCAACCAATCAAATAAAACATCTGTAAGGTAGCTAGAGAGGTAGTGGGGGGGCCCAGAGGGCCCATAGTTATAATAGTGGATGCCATTCAATGTAAGGTGGACTAGGTCCACTCTATTATTAAATAAGGCCCACTATGGTAGTTATATATAATAAATGGGTAGTTAGATATAATAAATGTAAGAGGACTTCTTAGAAGGTTCTACTTCTAGAAGATTCCTCCTCTAGAATGTTCTTAGGTGATGGTAGAACTATATAAATGGGTTCAAGAAATGTAATGGGATATGAAGAAAAATATTGTGTTTGGAGCTGAAGCTCATTAGGAGGAAGCCCCCTCAAAGAGGCAAGTGAACATGAGAGTATCCCTTCCATAATAGGATCCATTGTATGGTGTTGCCCTACCTCAAGGGTTTCAATAATAAAGTGTGGTTTTTTCTATATTTCTTTGTGGATCTATTGTGTATTCAATATTTGTGGTGATTATATTTGTAGATCTATTGTGTATTCAATATTTGTGGTGATTATATTTGTAGATCTATTCAGGTTCATAACAAATGGTATCAGAGCACTTTCCTTGGTAGACATTGTGGGCAAGTATTTTTTAACTTTGCAGATTTTGTTTTTCGGAGAAGAAAAAAGAGGGCCACGAAATTTCAGAAATTTTCCATATATTTCTGTGAAAAATTTGCAGAAAGAGGCTGTATATCTAAGATCCTCTCTGAAAAACACACAAGTTAAATTTTTTTTTTCGAAACAGAGTCCGAGAAGTCAAGATATTGAAGTTTTAAAATCTGCAATTTTTCAGGGTTTTTTTTCGGCGGACGACGGTGCGATTTTTTTTATTTCTGTAGCAGTAGGAGGCCGAATTTGTCCAAACAAATTACATATCTGAGCTCCTCTCACAATTTCACCCAATTTAAAAAAAAAATACGGAGTCGAGGAAGTGAAGTTATGAGCATTTTAAATTCAATAGTATTTTAGGGTTTTTCTAGAAAAAGCCTAAATTTTCTGTCGTAACTTATTGTTCTAGTTTTTGGGTTTTTTCGTGACGGTGGTGGGACTGTAGAGTTCATAAATTTTCATAAGGTGCTCAGATGGCTATTTCGTCTCAAACTCTCAAAAAAATTCTATAGATTACTGAAGCATTCAAATCCCAATTGTTTGACAGATTGGATGGCTTTGTAGATGGCCTCAATGATAGTTTTCGTGGTATTCAAGATTCTTTGGATAAGATGCAAGAGAGGTTTCTTATGGAGGACCTCAGGGATGAATATAATAGAGAAATATATGCTAGGTATTATTTTGAGTCTGATTGCAATGATTGGTATATGGATAGTTGTCATTTTTGGGATGACAACCACTTCCATATTGTATTTGATGACTCTACTCCACCTTCTGTAGAGAACATCAATGTCCCACATCAAGAGCTAGTTACCAACGTCCGGCTTGCATATTCTACAATGGTATTGTTCCTTTCAGATTCATCTTTGATCATCTCCCACTATGTGGATGGATATTCTTATTTTGATCCACATGATAGGTGTCAGTATTGGGAGCATCATTTTCAGTTGGTTATTGGGTGCCGATATTTTCCATGTGGGGTTCACAGGAGAAATTGGACATGGGACTCTGGTTTACAATGGCGGTTGGACTACTTCAACATGGTGGCTACCATTTCTCAATGGGACCCTAGTTCTCTAGTCTACTTCAACACTATGGTCCACACTTATCCATGGGACCCTGGTATATGGTTGTACATGAAGCATCGAGGACAACACTTTCATAAGAGGGATGGAATGTAAGGTACCTAGAGAGGTAGTGGGGGGGTGCCCAGAGGGCCCATAGTGATAATAGTGGAGGCCATTCAATGTAAGGTGGACTAGGTCCACTATATTATTAAATAAGGCCCACTATGGTAGTTAGATATAATAAATGGGTAGTT
>ML778583.1:152442-181727 GCA_009831015.1 Picea engelmannii
GTTGGTTTGACAGATCAACTCTGCTATCTGACCCAGAAAACTAACTATGCAATCCACACTTCTGAAAGGGAAATCACACATCAATCATCAAGACATAGCATGGGTAGTTCAATAGTCAATATACTGAGTATGCTTTGGTTCACAATGTGTTGTTGTGAACTTCACTAGTTCTCCTTCAAATATGTCTGACTACTACTGCCAACATTCATGTCTATAGAACAAAATCAAATTCATAAAAACAAAGCATATGCAAAAACAGGGCGAGTAAAGATCTCTAAGCAATAATATAATGGAAATCCTAGTCTAAGTTGTACTGCTATCATCTAACAGAATTAAAGCTTCAGCTAATTTAACATTTACACTATTGAAAACAAATGCTAATGCTAATCTACGAAGATGCTGAACTTTGTTGGGTGGTGGGCCCTTGTCGCTTCAACAGGTCAGCTATTGGATTCTATAGTAAGCTTGTTTTCAACCCACACATTACTCTCACTTAAATCTCAAAACATAAAATCAAACTTTTGTTAACAACTCAACTCATATTCAATCATAGACAATCAAGACATGGAGATAAATGACATTATTCTATTAGTCTTCACTCAGAATATGTTCTGCAATATCACACACTGCTTCACATGTTGGTAATATGCTAACTCTCCTCTTCCACCATCCTTGCCACAACTATTTAAACAGTCTTAGTCATGAAACACAAGGACGTGAAGTGATTTGCAAATCAGTCAAATGTTTAAATTTAATTATTTGGTTACATATTTTATCTTCATCCTCATGACACGAAGTGCATGAGGATGAGGAAATCAACAAACTATTCTAACATAGCCTTGTTAAAACAAATAAACATCCACCAATTGTCTTGGGCGATCTAGAGCTAAACTTGGTACATTCCGCTCTCTATATTGGTACCGGACCATGACAGGTAGATGGTACCGGATCACAACAATGCGCAAATGGTGGTACCAGATCATGAAATTCCATGACCGTTGGTACCGGATCACAACAGATGAGATTTAGTACCGGATGCATTTGGTACCGGATTCAGACAGTGGCAGTCTTGGTGCACAAGTACCAGATAGCTGAGCTGGTACAGGAAGGCTGGATTTATCTAGAGGTCAAAGATTATACATGGCAAATTGAAGCATTAGTACATGGAATATTTAATTTCCTAGCTCAATAAACCAAAAAATGCATGAATTAACCATACTTTACCTTATGACCTTATCACTGGCTAATGGTAGCGTTCTTGTCATTCACCCAAGCTTAGGTAAGACAAAAAGGTATAGATGAAGAGTATAATAGGGTAATGGGGATGTCAATTTTGGGTCTCAACATTCCACTATGCCAAAATCATTGCATGTCCTCATGCAACTGAAAACAAACCCAATTTTTTTCAAAACTTGAGACTGTGTTCTTTACTTTGGTGGATCAATGATATTGATGGCTGAGGCCTCTTCTTTCAACTCCCTTTTTATGACCCTAATGTATTGTAGGATTTGTAGTACCTTCTTGAGCTTGTTAGAAGTCTCTTTATGGTCGTCTTGAAGTTGTTGGATGGTTGTTTTCAATTGCTCATTTTCCTTTTTGATATACCTGTCCAATAGTTGGTATTCCTTCACTTCTTGTTGGAGTTCCTGATTTTGTTTTTGCAGTTCCCCAATATTTTTCTTCATTTGCTCTTTTGTTAAGGCATTTGTTGATTCCATCATTGCTGGCTGGATGCATGCTCTTTCCTTGAATTCCTCCCTCATCCCACATAAAGTAATAGTGGCTTGTTCCTCGGTCAAACTAGGGATGTCATCTTGGACTGATAAATCTTTAGAAGGGGAGGTAAGATCGATTGGATCTTCCAGTGTATGAGGACTGATGATTGTTTTTCCTTTCTTTTCCATGCTCGTCATGGTTCTTTTACAAGGAGGTAGCAGATCAGGGGTTCTCATAGGCTCCCTTCTCTTATTTTCTAATTGTGAAATGGTGACAGGGGATTGTGCCATAGACTGTTTACTTTTAGTTTCTGAGCTATGCTTCCCTTTCTTCATCATTTTTGTCTGATGGCCCTTTTTCTCAACTGCCACTCTTGAAGTCTCCCCTACTAATTTGTTTTTACCTTTTGATTCAAATCTTTTAAAAGTCTTATTGACTGTGGAAGAGGGCCCTGCTTTTTCATGTTGGCTCACTGCCCTAGATGATGGTGGAGTTGTCTTATCCTTCTTGCCCTTTTTCTTTTGAGGTTCCTTATTTTTCTTTGGAGCATGCTGGGTTTCCTCCACAAGTTTGTTTTCTGTGGGAAGGTGTTGAGTGATAAGGGTTTTCCAACTAATCCTCTGTTTCCTAAGTTCATGTAAAACTAACATTTTAATGAGACCTTGATGGTAAATGCTAGTCTTCTCAGTTTTGGATGGGGATTTAACACCTCTTACCATTTTGTTCAAACTCATCCATAGAAAATATGGGAAATCAATTTCAGTGCCTCCTTCAAAGTGTAATAGAAGCCTAAGATGATATATGAAGGTCACAACATACTTGCCCTCACAAACGAATAGTTGAAGACTAGTAATCATTGGATGATACTCTTCCTTGATATAGTTCCTAGGGATCCCCTTTTTCCAGTCAGGGTGTTGATGGTCTTCTTTCAAGAATTGTTGGCACATTTCCTTGTTGATTCCTACACCTTTGAAGTATCTGGCTCCTCTGTTAGTTAATACCGTGACCTCCCTTAGGGTTGCTTCATTGATTGTCAGTTGTGGATTGCCTATATGTGCAATCTCTCCATCGTAACCTTGAATAAATTCGTGAGATATATTCTCGTGCCAGCCTGTGAATTTTTCCAGAAATGGCATCCATCTCGATTTAGCATATTTTTCTTGACATAATTGGAACTCCTCGGTTTCTCTATAAATTTGGAAGACCGGTTCGTGTCTACTAACGACCATCATTATAAGTTGTGAGAAAAGGATCGGGTTGTAGCACAAGGGTTTAGTCAATTGATGAGGGTAAGGGTTTGGTACCAGAGAGGAGTAGGCTCGAGACTGGAGAAAGCTCATGATAAGGGGAATATGGTGATGGTGTTGATAATGTGAATGGTAAGTTTAAGTAAGGATGCCGCAAGGAAGATTTATGACCAGGTGAGGCTTATCTGGATGGATTCACCACCTAGATAATCCATTTCATTTCTACCCATTACTGTAATGATTAGGACAAGACGTTGGGTGTCAAAGCATCATTTTGGGATAGGTGATTGGACTTTCGGGTGGTGAATTTGATGTTGGATCATAGTTCATAACATAAGATAGGTTCGTGAATTGCTTAAGGATGAAATGTATTCGTGGCTTATCATTACTAGACATGCTTCATATTTTGATGTGATTTTTCCCTTAACCATGTTCGAGCGCTATGAGAGGATTGATTAAGTTTAGGCATATGGGTATGATGGATAGGTGCACGGTCATAAGATCTAGTATATATTTTCATACTTATTGTAGTTTTATGAGCATAGGAAAATAAATACCATGTTACCCTTGCTTTTGGCTTTGTATGATCAATACCCATAGCATGTGCGACTGCTTGTAAATTGTCAGAATTCATCCTTTTAGACTGAAGTTTCTTGAAAAATTGGTACGGAAATATCCTGTACTTCTTTTATTCTGTGCTTATCTTCTTTTGTATTTGGTTCTGCAGGGTGATCATGTGAGTCTGAAAAAGAGTTCGGAAGGGGCTCTTTGACCTTCCCCCATGCCGAAGATGTTGTATATCTGTATGCAATAAGATTCAACATTTTATATCATAATGGAGAAAAGATGATAAGAGCAAAAGAAACCAATCAAATTCCAAAAGTACATTTATCATCTAGCATATGATCTGATACCTAAAAGTGAAATTGCCCTTCTTTTGATGGATTATTGACAAAGGTAGTAGTCAATAGTGAAACAGGGAATATTTATATGTTTTCCAGAGGAACAGATCCCACCTAACTTGCTTAAGAGATTTACTATCATTGGATGTTATAGATAAATTTCACAGTATAAGTAGATTAGACTCCCTAGTTAGGGCTCCACTCTTAAGAAGTTTCCTTCTTAGGTAATATAGGCTTTAGATGTCAAAACGGTAAGTTGACTTAGGGTGATTATCAAATGGACATTTTCTTGAAGTAATTATGTTCTTGATTAACCTGGAGTTTGTATCTCATGAAAGCCAATAGTGACATTTGCTCTTTTTGTTTTGGATGATAAAAGTGAATTTTCCAATCAGACAAGTATAGATGAGACATTTCTAAACCAGAACCCACTGCCAGCAAGCCTGTTCAGTACTCCGGCGGGGTAGTTGTGATAATTAGTGAGAGGTGCCTTCCCCAGGTAGAATGCCCCATTGCCAACAGGCCTGTTCAATACCCTGATGGGTTTTCCTTTTCATACCACAGACCGGTACCCGTTGTTAGTAGACTTGTTCAGTATCTCGACAGGTTAGTCTCTTAAACCCTTTTTCCATCAGAGGCTTCTTGTCCATTGTCACCTATTTTGGTTTTTATTAAAGAGTGCTTTGAACGGTGACAGGGGAGGTTCGTTTGAAAACATTTTTACAGGCTGGGATGGTATTGGGTTGGAAGGCATATACTCTTCTTTTGAATGTCTTTTAAAGATTTGTCTGAGGGAAAAATAAAATTTTTATACACATTATTTCTTTAGAGTGATCCAGATGTATAATTTTGTCTGAATTTGTCCATAAGAGAATGACCTAAAGTTTCCTTAGGGTACTAGTACATCCTCTTCCATAAAAGTTTTGCTAGTGTTCCCATGGTAGAGAGTGTTCATATACTCATATGTTACTCTTTAATAATATAATCCAATGAATACTATTGAAGTCTGGTTAGGGTGAGATAATTACTTATAGGCTAATATATTTTTTTCCTTTAAATCATGCTGAAATGCTGGATAAAGGCAACTTCTAATCTTTGTAGCGGATTATGGTTCTTTTAGCAATCATAGGTAAAGATTGTGTCCCTCTTTTTATTTTGTTTTTAAGCAACATAACCAAAAGAAATTAAAATACTTCTTTTTAACTAGAAACAGAACCAAAAGAAATTAATATACTTCCCTTTAGTTGTCAACAGAACCAAAATAAATTATTGCTTCACAAGGGCTGCCATTTGATACTGCATTCGGCTTCTTGGTTCCATCTTAAGTGGTTGTTTGCATGGCTTCATACTTCAGATTAATTGACATAAGATTTTGAAATATGCGTAGTATGATTTGTCAATTAGATAATGTGTCTTGATAGTACTGTATAAGGATAGACTTCTAGTACCGAACTGGTATCGAACTGCTGGTACCAGACTACTGGTACCAGACCAGAACAAGATTTCTGGTACTAAAATAGAACAGAATATTGTTGATGCCTACAAACTGATGTTTAGCAAGTTCGTGAAGGATCAAATAAATTATAGAAATTTACTTACAAAAAAAAGAAAAAAATTGCAAAAGTAAAACAAAAGGAGGTAAGAATCTCATGTTACCTTCAACTTATTAACAAAATTCGATCCACACCTATGTACAAAAATTTCCAATAAACCAATCAATCAATGTGGATCAGTAGGAGGGTATCCTTCCTTACTGATCATCTGGATATCTTAATTCTATAGTATACGAGTTAGGAATTCTTCTTTTGACAGGGGTTTGTTGTAAACTCTCAACCGGTGACCATTCACAAGTAGTGGTGTCTATTGTTCATCAATTTTATTTATCCTGATTGAACCATTATTGTAGACAATGTCAATTTCATAAGGTCCCATCCAATGGGTAGTTAACTTACGTTTGAAGTTCTTGAATCTGTTGTCATACAATAGGGCCCAATCTCCTTGTTGAAATTTTTTCTTTTTGAGATACTTGTCATGCCATTTTGTTCTCTGTTCTTGAATGAGGGTAGTTCTTTGAAGTGCTTCCCGACTGGTTTCATCCAACTCATTAAGATGTAAGATTCTTTGTTGTTGGGCTTCATCCAAGTTCATGCCAACTTGTACTGCAGTCCTGAAGGTTTTGATCTGGAATTCTATGGGAAGAAGCACATGCTTCCCATACACCAACTCATAGGGTCTATGTCCTGTTGTATTCCTCCAGGTGATTCTATAAGCCCATAAAGATTCTAATAATATGTCAGCCCAATCCTTATGGTGCAGATGTACTATTTTGGTAAGAATGGACTCAATAACTTTGTTGGTAGATTCTACTTGTCCATTTTCCTGTGGATGGTAGGGTGTAGATTCCCTGTGTTTGATTTGGTACTGTTCTGTAACAACTTTGAATAGATGAGAGGTAAATTGAGTTCCTTGATCAGTCACAATTTCTCGAGGTACACCAAATCTAGTAAAGATATCATTAAAAAGGAAATCTATCACTGATTGTTCACTTGCAGCTGGTAAAGATTTTGCTTCAACCCATTTAGTCACATAGTCAGTGCATACAAGTATATACTTTTTCTTTTTAGATGCAGGGTTAATGGGCCCTACAAAATGTAATGCCCATTTCTCGAAAGGCTCAATAACTACTTGGGCTTGAAGTGGCATTTGGTCTCGTGCAGTAGGCTTACCCATTCATTGGCAATCATCAAAATTGGATACATAGGTTTTAGCATCTCTGAAAATATGGGCTAGTAGTAACCAGATTGCAGAACTTTGTAAGTGGTCCTCTTGTCTGTGAAGTGTCCTCCAAAAGGACCATCATGGTAGGCTTGCAGAATATCATGAATTTCATCTTCCCTTAGACATCTCCTGATCACCAAATCTGGTCCTGTTTTGTAGAGGCAATCATCGCAACACATGTAATTTGCACTTAGTTGAATTACTTTATGTTTTTCTCTAGGAGACAATTTCTGAGGCATCTTCCCTGTCACAATATAGTTAGCGACATCTGCATACCATAGAGTGAATGTAGAAATATAAAATAATTTTTCATCAGGAAATTTATCTTCTACTGGTGCATTATCTCCCAGATGAATCATTCTAGATAAGAAATCAGCCACAAGATTATCTTTACCAGGTCTATCAATAATGTTGATATTAAATTCTTGTAATAATAAGAACCATCATGTAACTCTAGGATTTGTTACAGGTTTGTTCATTAAGAATTTTATGGCTGAATGATCAATGTGTACAAAAGCTTGATATCCTGTAATATAGTGTCTAAATTTATTGATAGCATGGACTACAGCTTGCAATTCTTTTTCTGTGACCATATAATTAACTTTAGCTAGAGACAAATTTTTACTGATGAAGTAAATAACATAGGGCATTTGATTTTCTCTTTGTCCAAGGACTGCCCCAAGGGCTGTGTCTGAGGTATTGGTATAGATATGAAAAGGAAGGGGCCAATTTGGTCCTCTTAATACAGGGGTAGTTGACAATTTCTGTTTTAGAATTCGATTTCTTTAGATAATAATTTGAATAAAGGGGTAGCTAGGCTTGTAAAATTTGGAATGAATCTTCTATAGTATCCAGCATGTCCTAAAAAGATGCAGACTTCCTTTTGTGAGGAAGGTATTCTGATTTTTGTGATGATATAAATCTTTTCTGGATCAACTCTCATTCCAGAACTGGAAATGTGATGTCCCAAAACAATACCTTCAGTGAGAATCATTTTTGATTTTTCATTACTTAAGGAAAGATTAGTTTCCTTACACCTAATCAAGACTTTTTCTAGACTGGTCAATGCTTCTTGGAAGTCTTGTCCATGGACTGTAAAGTCATCCATGTAGACTTCCACACAATCATTGGTCAAGTCAGAGAAAATGTCTAGGACAACTCTTTGAAAAGTGGTTGGGGCATTGCAAAGCCTGAAAGGGAGCACCCTATAAGCATATGTTCCCCAAGGGCAGGTGAAAGTGGTCTTCTCCTGGTCTTTGGGTGCTATTTGTATCTGTTTGTAATCACTAAACCCATCCAAGAACGAAACATACTTCTTTCCAGACAAGGTATCCAACACCTGATCAATAAATGGTAAGGGAAAATAATCCCTATGGGTGGCTTTGTTTAACTCCCGGAAGTCTACACATATCCTCCACTTACCATTTTTCTTGGGAACTATGACAAGTGGAGATACCCATTGACTATCTGAAATGGGGTATATGAGATTGGCTCGAAGGAGTTTTTGCAATTCCTATTTTACAATATCTTTAAGGGATGGATTCATCCTTTGTTGAGGCTGTCTAACTGGTTTGACTTGGTCATTAGTGTAGATATGATGTGTGCATATTTCAGGGTGAATGCCTTTCATGTCTGCATAATCCCATGCAAAGGCATCAAATTGTCTTTGGAGCATTTCAATCACTTGTGTCTTTTGTTCTGGTTCCAAACTAGAGTTGATATACAAAGGTTTTCCTGGGCTAATATCAACAAGTTCAGTAGTTTCTTCCTTGTCTGAGGAGGCTGGTGATAAAGTATATAATTGAGTGATATCAGGGTGCCAAGTTTGTTGAAATTCAGAACCTAAAATATGTGACAATTCTGCAAAAGACCTTGGGTATTCAATGCAATTTGTGTTAGCCAAAAATAAGCTTAAGACTTGTTCATCTGATTGTTCTTGTATTCCTCTTATTTATTCAAGTGTTAACATAGGTCTGATGCAATCTTCCTCTCCATAAGGGTTTTCTAACCAAATAGGTATTTCCTGTGTTGGTTGGGCAGGAGGGAAGAGGACAAGTTTTTGGCTATGTGTGCCATTGGATATAGTCATCTCACTAGACCGACAGTTGATAAAGGCATCTACTGTGGCCAGCCAAGAACCACAGGGTGTCCTGGATTGGAGGATGATTTAGAATAGATGACTAAAAAGTCTACTAGATATTCCCAAGAAGCTAGAGTGACTGTGACATCATCTAGACTTCCTGCAGGGCTAATGTCTGACTTATCTGCCAACTCGATCATGGTTTGGGTTGGTCTTAACTGGTTGATTTGGAGCTTTTGCATAGTATCAAAAGGCATTACATTAATAGCTACACCCAAATCAATGAGTGTGTTTGGTAGAGAAATTCCATTAATTTCAATAGTGACTACTGGATTTCCAGGGTCATTATATTTGTATGGAATTTCAGAAATAAATTCAGATAATTGTCCCACTACCTGAACAAGGGGAGGTTCCTTCTTCTTCCTTCTTGGTTTATTAATCCAAAGATCCCTTATGATTTTGGTGTATATAGGGATATCCTTAATGGCTTGCAGCAGAGGTATTTTTATGCACACATTTCGTAATTCATCTTCTATATATTTGTGCAAGGGTGGGTCAGGTTTCTTCACTAATAGTATTTCAGGGCAAGGTGGGAGATTAATTTGTTGGGGTACTCGTACAGACTGAGAAGTGATTGGAATAGGAGGAGAGGCTTCTTCTTCTGTAGGGGTGGTTTGAGTGTTTTCTTCCTTAGAATGATTATCATTTTCTTCCTGAATTATTACTGCAAGATCTGATTGGTTTACAACTTTCCCCGATCGTAGTTGAATTTCATAGGTGGGAAAGGTTTGAACTTCTATATTCTACATAGGGTGGGTGGGTCGATTATTGGGGTTAGGGACTGGCTGGGCAGGGATTGTTGTTGGTCTTGAAGGATTGTGGGCAGCTTGGTTTTGTGGTTGTTGATTGGCATTTATAGATACTTGCTGCTGCTGATTAGGGTTCAAGGGGGTTGTAAATTGCTGTTGTATAGGAGGTGGGGGTAAATATTGCATCTGTGGTGGGTTGAATCTAGGTACTAATTGGGAAATGTTTGTAGGGTACTGTGGATATGTAGGGTAAGCGGGATTTCCATACATAGGTCCCTTCCAACCTTGTTGCCAAGGTTGAGTTTGAGCTTGCTGAGGTGTCCATTGTGGATAGTTCATTGGGGAAGGACCCCATTTTTTTGTTGATATTGTGCATTAGGATCATAAAATGTATTGGGATTTTGGGCTCTCCAAAGTCTTCTGGAAGGGTATGGTTGTTCTTGTGAGAATCCTCCTCCTCTATACATGGCTTGTAGCTCAAGCAAGGTTGGAAACTCAGATGTAGGGTGTTCTAGTGTACACAGACCACAGATTTCTATGACATTTAATGGACATTCTTTCTCACTATGCTTCTTTTGGAATCTATGAAAAAATATTGCTAAAGCAACCTCTGCTTCTTGTTTCTTTTTCAGTTTCAGAGTATCTAACTGGTTACTTATTGTGCTCAAGATGTATGTTTTAAAGTTCTCCAATAAGTTTCCTAACTCAGTTCTGGTGACAGTCCCTGAGCTTTGTTTTGTATTTCTGATAAAAATATCTCTTGGTCCTTTTCTTGTTTTAGCTTGTCCTCTTGAGTATCTCCTACAGTAATCTGCAATTTTTGAAAAAGGCTTTTGGTGTACATCTCCCGAACTCAACAAGTTTAAAACTCCTATGCAATCATCTCTGATACCTTTCAAGAATGCAGTTATTACTACAACTAGGTCTGTGGTGAATAGTTTTGAATTCTGATAGTTGTATAAGAACCTTTCTATGTAGTCTTCAGGGCTTTCATCTTTTGTTTGTTGCATTTTAAAAATGTCGTTTTTAACATTATCCTTACAATAGTCTTGGTATTTTTGTAAAATGTGTCTTTCATTTGATCCCAAGAGAGGATTGTATTTTCTCCTAAGCTCATGAACCATCTTAAGGCTGAATATTTTATTGTAGTAGGAAAGAGCTTATGTTTTTGGGCATCGTCTAAGTAGTTATAGCTTCTACGTAATATGTCAAACTCGAATAAAAATAAATCTAGATCTTCAGTTGACATACCTATAAAAGTGGGTAACAATGATAGTGGGATATTCTTCATGCTGATGTTTCTGGAAATATCCAAGATTGGAAACCCAAAAGTCTCTGTCTCTGTGGTTTCATTTCCTTCTTCTTCTACCATTCTACTAATGGATGGTTCAGAAACTGGATTTTCTGTGTCTCCTAAATTCTCAACAGACTCACGTTCTGCCTGTCCCAATACTGATTCTTCCATTTTAGGTTTTCCTTCTGGAGCCTCACTGGATCCCCTTGAATTTTCTCTTGGTGGAATTTTTCCTGCACCAGTGTCAATTGGATTAGTGGGGGGGGTTGTTTTTGAATCTTTAGAGCTTACAAATCTACCCTTGTTATCTCTATATCTATGCATAAAATGGAAATTTGATTCTTTAACTGAATTGAAATCCTAATTCTATCTAGAAGGTAAGAAGGCAACCTGGCTACGAAGAACCCCACTCTAGTGGCTGCATACTCACGTCTTAAACATTTTATCCTCCTCCCTCAAGCAGCCTTTAAAAGCATTAAAAATTTATACAAATAATCTAAGCTAAAAATCACTTCCCACCGTTTGCAACTCCCCGACAACGACGCCAAAATGTTGTGCTGCTTATATGTTTAGTATAATCCACTCATTAATTATCAATCCAGGATTCGTAATCAACAGAGTTACAAGACACTAGTAAGAAATATAATTTCTAATGTCATGAGTATAGAACTAAGCTAGATTATGCATGCCGGAAAACAAATCAAAATAGCAAACTGCAATGCACTTTGGTTGTCTTTCACAGAGAGGGTATCTACTCCATTATGGCACATGCAAGTATGAGATGGAGTTGGTTTGACAGATCAACTCTTCTATCTAACCCAGAAAAATAAATATGCAATCCACACTTCTGAAAGGGAAATCACACATCAATCATCAAGACATAGCATGGGTAGTTCAATAGTCAATATACTGAGTATGCTGTGGTTCACAATGTGATGTTGTGAACTTCACTAGTTCTCCTTCAAATATGTCTGACTACTACTGCCAACATTCATGTCTATAGAACAAAATCAAATTCATAAAAACAGAGCATATGCAAAAAAAGGGCAAGTAAAGATCTCTAAGCAATCATATAATGGAAATCCTAGTCTAAGTTGTACTGCTATCATCTAACAGAGTTAAAGCTTCAGCTAATTTGGCATTTACACTATTGAAAACAAATGGTAATGCTAATCTACGAAGATGCTGACCTTTGTTGGGAGGTGGGTCCTTGTCGCTTCAAAAGGTCAGCTACTGGAGTCTACAGTAAGCTTTTTTACAACCCATACATTACTCTCACTCAAATCTCAAAACATAAAATCAAACTTTTGTTAACAACTCAACTCATATTCAATCATAGACAATCAAGACATGGAGATAAATGACGTTCTTCTATTAGTATTCACTCAAAATATGTTCTGCAATATCACATGTTTCTTCACATGTTGGTAATATGCTAACTCTCCTCTTCCACCATCCTTGCCACGACTATTTAAACAGTCTTAGTTGTGAAAGACAAGAAGGTGAAGTGATTTGCAAATCAATCAAATGTTTAAATTTAATTATTTGGTTACATCTTTTAGCTTCATCCTCATGACACGAAGTGCATGAGGATGAGGCAATCAACAAACTATTCTAACATAGCCTTGCAAAAGAAAATAAACATCCACCAATTGTCTTGGGCAATCTGGAGCTAAACTTGGTACATTCGTCTCTCTATATTGGTACCGGATCGTGATAGGTAGATGGTACTGGATCACAACAATGCGCAAATGGTGGTACCAGATCACAACAGTCCACGACTGTTGGTACCGGATCACAACAGATGAGATTTAGTACTGGATGCCTTTGGTACCAGATTCGGACAATGGCAGTCTTGGTGCAAAAGTACTGGATCACTGAGCTGGTACAGGAAGGATAGATTTATCTAGAGGTCAAAGATTGTACATGGAAAATTGAAGCATTAGTACATGAAATATTTAATTTCCTAGCTCAATAAACCACAAAATGCATGAATTAACCATACTTTACATTATGACCTTATCATTTTCTAATGGTAGCATTCTTGTCATTCACCCAAGTTTAGGTAAGCTAAAAAGGTATAGATGAAGAGTATAATAGGGTAATGGGGATTTCAATTTTGGGTCTCAACAATGACTATCTTTAATTTCAGGTTCTCGATCACGCTCCTTGGGAGTTGTCTCCCTACTTTATCTGTGCCTGCAACACAAAGGGTGGAAATGTACTCCTCCATGGACATACCACCCCTATCCATTCGGGCCTTGAGATTCACTACCTTAGCCTAGCGAGAAAATCCTGTGATAAAATATATGTCATCCACTTCAATATTCAATGGTTTCCCATCGAGGTTGAAGGCCTCCGTCTCTAGATCCCAGTAGTTTATGAGCATTGTTGCTTAA
The DNA here is from genome assembly GCA_009831015.1 of Picea engelmannii. Taxonomy (NCBI): domain Eukaryota; kingdom Viridiplantae; phylum Streptophyta; class Pinopsida; order Pinales; family Pinaceae; genus Picea; species Picea engelmannii. Next base: position 165,668 of record ML778583.1, read on the forward strand.
TTGGATTGATTAATTGTATATAATATGACCATGACATCTATGCCTATGGATCCATATGCGTATCATGATAGCACACTACGATGTTTGCAAGATGTTAGAAGAGTCACATGCATGCACGGGGTACACCCAGAATCTGCTGCTGCATAGGCTCTGGTAGATCCTCCACTAGAACCATAGGAATCATGTGCATCAATCTAGAAATGTTGCCCTGCACATTTTGCAACACTCTCTCCACATCTCCTCCTGCATGCTCATCTCCCCAGCTCCTCCATCGATGTCGTGGGAATCCCTCTCGATATTGCAAACCTACATCTACATGACAAAGCAATTGTTAATACTTGATACTTTTATCCCCTGTCCTAGGGATAACTAAGGAGATTATGTCTCAAGGCCTATAGGTCCTATACATGGAGTACCGAGATCCAGATTACTTGAGCTTGGCCCTGGAGGGCCCATATTTTCTTCAGTTCATCCCATCTATCAACAACAACAACATCGATCCCACTGCCCTAATCCTGAAGTAGAAATGGGTCTTGCTCCATGAGGTAATGAGTCTAGGTATCATGGTATGTGTCACTCTAATTTTAGAAGCATTTGAATATGTTTCAATGAACTCTCCTTTGTTTCATAACATTTTCTTGGAAATTATGCTCTTTAACTTGTTCATACCTGGGGGGGCTGAAAAAAGTCCCTAGTAAGTTGGTTCCCTTTAGGATGAGTTGCCACTACGTGGTTCTATGAAATTTCATCATCCATTCCTTGCATACTTACCATTTTTCATCATTATCCCTCTCATCTTCCCCTACCTTGGTTTGGGCATTGGGTTTTCCACACTAGGAAGGGTTGTACCTTACCTTATGGGAAGAAGGGGCTAAAGTCCTAGAGGGTAAAAGTAGCTGACAAGAGTTAAAATCCAAAGTAAAACCTTTGAGATTCTTTTCCCAGGGATTCCTAAGAAAGCAATAAAATGATTCTGAGTAAGAAAAGGGCACCCATAAGATAAAATAAAATTCAAGGTCTAGTTGGTGGATGGGAGGTCTCATCATGAGCTTGCGTATTAGGTCAATGGGCATGCGGCGGTATGAAACTACCATGTATTTGGTCACCAAACTAGGGTAGTGGCTCTTGGTGGCATAGCTAAGAGAAATGGGGTCTCATCATGAGCCAACCTTCTCATTTCTATGAAGTTCTTGTGGGTAATGTTGTCACCATGCCAGGACAGTGTCCCCCAACTTTTCCCTTGAAAAGAAAAATAAATAAGACAAAGAATAAAAGGGATTGAATGGGATAGGAAAAAATTAAATCCATGACAAGGTGAAGCTCACCCTCTCCAAAGGTACCCACAGGAAAGACCTACATTTCCATGTTATCACAACACCCTTTGCCCAAAAATTCCCCTGCACCATTTCAACACTTGCATGACCTAGATTGGTCTTCACCTAGGAAAAACCAAAAAATTGAGGAGGATTGGCCCAATAGGGTGTCATGAGACCCTATCCAAACCTGAATTGTTAAAATGCATAACGTCTTTGATCATTTTTCTGGGTAAAGGGGGGGTTTGATGCACATTTTTGGGTAATTTGATTATTAGATGTGAATGACATTGCTATGATATGTGTGAATTATGAGCTCATTGATGGTGTAATTGTTGTTGCTGCAGGACCATGCTCGATGGATAGGTACATATGAGGATATGATTATCTTGAGCCTCCATGGGGCTAAAATCCCACTAGATGGATGTTGTGACCCCAACCAGGGGTAGAGAGACACCAGAGGATGGCACCAGGAAGAAAGAATGATATTTTCCCCGAGACACTCTGGTAGGCCTAGACCCAGGGAAGGTCTTTCCCTTCCACCATGACATTGTCCCTTGAAGGCCCTTGACGTCACCATGATGACCCTTGACGTCATCCAGTTAGGGTTTGTAATTTATGAGGACAGTTTTGTGCTAATTGCCACATGTGACAACATTTGAGGCCTCTGGAGGCCCAACATTTTGCATTTGATTATTGATTTTATGTAAAAACTGGATTTTTGATGTAAACTGGCCATGTCGACCTTTTATGACCTAAAATATTATTAAAGGTCATTGTTATTGTATAAATAAGAGATAAAAATATTGTATTTTTGATGATTCACTCATCACACAAGTGGTGGTCTGAAATTTGGCCTTCTTTAAGGTTTCTTGGCTGAAATTTAGTGGTGCACACTTCTCAGAGGAGGCATTTCTTGGTGTCCTTTAGCAATTTTCATGTCGAGGATCTTCAACTAGAATTTTTTGCTTGATTATTCTTGGTGAAGTAAGTGGAAAATCTGCATTTATTTATTGTGAATGAATTCTTATGGGTAATTTTACTTGTTTCATTTCTAAGATTATGAAATTTCTTGCTTGAAACCCTAGGGGAAAGACATATGTTATTATCTTTTTCTCTATAGTCTTCCATGTGCTAAAATTTCCTGAAAGACACCTATCTTGAAGTAGATACTAGAGCCATACTATTTTAGCACTATAGTAACCCTACTTCCATGCCAAATTTCATATCTTATTACACTTTGTTCAAGGAAAGGAGAAATCGCTAGGGCCTAACCTTTGTTAGTTTCTAGCAATTGTCCCTTGGAGATGGATTTTTGAGGCCTTGGGATATCAACACCTTTGTCATCCTCTCCCTCCATTTGACATATCATTATCATTTATATTTTTACTCTAGGATTTTCTGCTGCTATTAGTGACTCCATTTACCCTAAAAACGCACTAGACTACCATCTACAAGTGTTGATTGATCAAGCAAACACTCACACTTTTATCCTTGAAGATTTTACTAACATTTGCTAACCCTAAATTAGACTAACTCCCAAGCTAACTTGTTGTTGTAGAAAAAAATTGCTAGAACCATAGAACCATACAAACATACATTGATTTGATACATTTTTCTACATAACTTGGACTAAAACCATTCAAAACTCAATTGTGATAATTGCTAGTCAATTTGGTAGGTAAGTGCTAGATTTGTATGGTGTTTTCTTGCACTTTTGACCATTAGAATTTGCTGTTGTTGAAAAATACTGCTACAGCCATCTAATTGCAGCAAATTCTCTACAAAATTGATATTAAAAGCTAGCTAAACATTTCCAACTTTGCTTGTGACAATTTATTATCAATTTGCCTAGTCAAAGTCACCTTTTCTTGTCGTTTTCAAGCAATTTCAATGCATAATTCTTGTGGTTGTTATAAAATATTAATTTCTGTTATAAAATATTTTATTTCTGCAAATTCACATCAGCTAGCTTACATTTTGGAGGTTTATTGTCTTATGAAGCACTAACAATAATTTTATTACTTGGAAAGTGCCCTTTTTTGCCTTGTTGTCTTATTCTGGGCAGGTACACCATATTATCTATTTGCTTCATATTTACAAGACATAAATAACCCTTGATTTGAGTGATATGTGAGAGGGGAATGATTTCCTTGTGATTACTTGCCTTAGCCTTCTCAAACCCCCCAAGTCACCAGGGACGTCTCCCCCAGGGTAGTCTTGGCATTCTCCTAAATAGAAAGGGATCTCCTATTAAGGTGACAATGATAGGTTATTCCCAGTTACGCCAATTCTGTATCCACTTGCGTTGGGATTTTGGGCAAATACAAATTGTGGGATAACATTTTGGCACCATTTCCGAGGAACATTGAGTCAATTTTCCTCAAGACAACACTTTTTCAGTAAGCATTTTCTCCAAAATCCTTTATCTTAAAAATCTTACATGGCGACTCCACATAGGGTGATTCCCTCATCCCTTTGATAATACTTAAGAGGATATCTGGCGACTCCACTAACCTTTTCCAAGGTGCCACCTTACTCTCAATTTTGTGATATTTCCAAGTTATGGGATCATGGCACCCTAGGAAAAAGTGTATCTGACTATTGATTTAAATTTTTTTCAAGGATACCCTCATTACTTTGATGCAAAATGGTTGAACAAATATCCAAGATTCAGAGGCCTCTCAATTACTCACATTGTAGAGTTATTTAAGTATATAAGCAAGATAGAATGGGAAGGGGAGGATGTTCTGGAAAAAAAATTCATACTTTCTCTGCCATCATTTTTGCAAGATTGGTTTAAGGGTTTTTGTGAAGATAGGGGTATATCATCTTTCATAGAACTCATCAGTAGGTTCATTGAATTTGTCAAACGACGATGCCGTACATATGAAAATGCCCTTCAAAATATCACAATAGACTTAGAGAATGAGGGATTCATCACTGAGATTGTGGAAGATCTCAGGGATGTATACCATACCCAATACCAAGAACCCTTTGATATAGAAGGAGATATTTATGAAGAAAATTGTCAACCCCTTGAAGAGGAGCAAGATTTTTCCCATGATTCAATATAATGCAATAAATATTTAACTATAGAAGTGAATTATGAGTATGAAGCCATAGTAAACGCTCCTTCGTTCGATGAATCTCTCCAAGATTCTATCTCTCCTGCACAAGATGAAGAGAATGATGTGAGTCATTTTCCTTTCCATCATTTTGATGACACTTTGTTCTATGATTCAGAAGGTGAAGAAGTAAAGGAACCCTTGGAAGAGCTAGCTCCTTCATTTTTTGATGAAGACGAAGAGATGAGTCTTGGGGATGATGTACTGGACCCTCTTCCATTTGATGAAGTCATCCAAGCCATTGATTCTCCTTGCATTTATTGTATATACCATCTGCATATCATGCTAGAGTAGTGCTAACTTTGTATGGTGTTTTCTTGCACTTTGACCATTATAATTTGTTGTTGTTGTAAAATATTTCTACAACCGTTTCACTACATCAAATTCTTTGTAAAAGTGATATTAAAAGCTAGCTAAACATTGCCAACTTTGCTTGTGACAATTTATTGTCAATTTGCCTAGTCAAAGTCACGATTTCTTGTCTTTTTCAAGCAATTTCAAGGAATAATTCTTGTGGTTATAAAATATTAATTGTTGTTATAAATTGTTGCATTGCAAAAAATTCACATCATATAGCTTATGTTTTGGAGGTTTATTGTCTTATGAAGCACTAACAATAATTTTGCTACTTTGAAAGTGCCCCTTTTTTCGTTGTTGTCTTGTTTTAGGCAGGTACACAATATTATCTATTTGCTTCATCTTTACAAGACATAAAGAAACATTGATTTGAGTGATTTGTGAGAGGTGAAGGATTTCCTTGTGATTACTTGCCTTAGCCTTCTCAAACCCCCCAGGTCACCAGGGACGTCTCCCCCGGGGTAGTCTTGGCATACTCCTAAATAGAAAGGGATCTCCTATTAAGGTGACATTGATAGGTTATTCCGAGCTATGCCAATTTTGTATCCACTTGCCTTGGGATTTTGGGAAAGGACAAATTGTGCGATAACACATACCATACAAAAATATCTGTGTTTTTAATTCTCTTTGAAAAACACAAAAAAATGAAATATATAAAAAATTTCTTATCAATATCACCATAGGAGGAACCTGGTGGCAAAGGCATATCCAGATCCCCTCTATAGTCGATCCCGACATAAGAGTAGTCATTAATAGCTATCACCTATCGACGCCACCAGAAAAAGAACTCATGATTATATGGGTTTGGAACCTTACCACCTCCTAACTGCCTCATCACATCGGCCCACCGTGACATGGTTGGATCACGCAGTCCATGTGGAATAATATCTACTCTAGGGATTAAGCTTGGAACCCACTTAAAGAAAAATCTACACATAATGGATGCAAATCTAAAATTTCAACTTTTCCCTTGTTTGCACTCTGTCAAATGGATCTTCTGTTAGCCAACAATGAGGTACACCAGTCATAAAAAATGGTTCATAAACACTTCACTACATAAAAAATGAGTGGCCTTGATGCCTAGCGCAACCAGGTCAACCCCAAAATCCATGGAAGTACAAGTACGACGATATTTAAGCTCAGGTTCTCGATCACCTTGATTGGGAGTTGTCTCCCTAGTTTATCTATGCCTGTAACATAGTGGGTGGAAATGTACTCATCCATGGTCATACCACACCCATCCACTCAGGCCTTGAGATTCACTACCTCACCCTAGCGAGACAATCTTATGATAAAGTATATGTCATCCACTTCAATCCTCAATGGTTTTCCATCTAGTTTGAAGGCCTTTGTCTTTGGATCCCAATAGTTTATGAGCATTGTTGATTAATTGGACTGATTAAGAAAGTCCAGTAGTGAATTCCGGTAGCACAAAGGTTTAGGTAATGGACCCAAGTTTGTTTGATGTATAATGGTATGAATTTTGATATATTTGCAGGTAAGACTATTCTAGATGGATAGTACATGTCATGCCATTTCTGGTGGTATGTGTAACTTCACATAACTCCTCATGGTTTGAGAGTTATGGCCTTACGAAGTTGGAGGACCCTCATATGTTGGCTTGAAGCCCCAGAAGGTCAAAGAAGTCAAAGTTCTTGCAAAGAAGAAATTATTTAAATAATAACGTGAAGTGCCAAAGTCAAAGAGGATTATTTAAATAATAAAGTGAAGTGACAAAGTCAAAGAGGATTATTTAAATAATAAAGTGAAGTGACAAAGTCAAGGAGAATTATTTAAATAATAAAGTAAATGGAGAAATTTCTAATTATGGAAAGTGGTTATAAGAAGGTTAACCCTAAAATGAGGAAAATTGGTTAAGTAGTCAAGTGGCTATTGGATATGTGGATAAAGTGGCTATGTGGACAAAGTGGTCTAGAAGATGCTTATAAGGATGCTACATGAAAGTATAAATAAGAGGCAAGGTTCTCTCATTTCAATCACACTTGAGCATATTGAATATATACATGTGAATGAGGTAACCAAAGGATATCTCAACCGAATTTCAGAGGGAAGTTGAAGTAAACAAGGCCGAAATTCAAGGGAGGATAAATTCTTTTGATGATGCTTTCTAAGGTATGTTATTTACAGGTCATCTCACCATTTTCACAATAATTTTTTTTCTAGAATGATTCAGACCATGCAATTAGGATGCCATTGAGGAAACATATCCAGGTAGTTCTGGTACAAATTTCATCTTGTGGTTCGTTGTATTTTTGGAGTTACACTCTATGGAAAATAGTGTTTGTGGCTAGTCTAAGACAGGTGTTTCAAGTAAAAATGAAATAAAGTCTTCATAACAAATCCAAATTCAGCAAGGCCAAATGTGTTGGTTAGCGTACAGTCTGCAGTATTATTTGTAAAATTTTTAGATCCAAACAACAAATATTCCGTGTGGGGTATGCTCTACAAGTTCGCTCTCTAGAATAAGCCAGAATTCAAGAAGGTATGCCATTTTTTCTATAACTCCTTTTCTAAGAGGTTCAAAGTAGTGAGACCTAGAGGAATTGCATAAAACACACTGAAGAACATTGTGTACTATTTTCATATCTTAATTCATTACAGGTACATAGTTATGATTATTTCAATTTAGGGTTGTTGACTAATCCAAAACTAGTCATGTGAGACTAAAGTAAAGTTTGATGAAAATGCTAGTCTCTTGTTATTAAAGTTAAGGAAGGTTTGCAGGTTGAGGTACAGGTTGGTGCATGGTTGATGCACTTGTTTATGGTACAAGTTGATTACATGTTGTTTGGTACAGGTTGGTGCATGGTTGATGCACTTGTTTATGGTACAGGTTGATTATAGGTTGAGGTACAGGTTTATGCATGGTTGATACATGGTTTAGGTTATTGGTACATGTTATTTGGTGCAGGTTGATTGGTAGAAGTTTACAACAGTATATCTCACAGTGATAGTGTGACAGTGATTCCATCATTCTACTTATACATTAGGGCAGTTGGACAGGGCAAGGACAGGTGGTTGTAGCCACCTTTCGGTTGTAGCCGAAGAACATAGGGGGTTGTAGCCTCCTTCTGGGTGTAGCCAGAGAATTGGGGAGTTGGAGCTTCCCTCAGGGTGTAGCTTGAGAAACCAGGGGGTTGGATCCTTCTTCTAGTTGCAGCTGAAAAACAAAGGAAGTTGGTGCTTCAAATGAATGTAATTCTTTAAGACAAATAAGAAAAAGCATTTTGTGTTTTTCTCCCGCTTTGGGTTTCCACGTAAAAACATTGGTGTACTATGTATGTGTATGATTGTTCATTTGTTCATTTTTTATTTACTCTGCAAATATTGGATGATAATTCTACATTGATATAACACTTGCATTATATGGTTAAAAAGGATTAGATTTCTCTATTACTGATTCACCCCTCCCCCTCTAAGTTATCCAACAATTGGAATCTGAGCCGATTCCTTCAGAAAACAGTTTAACCACTGGAAGGAGATCATGGATTATTTTGGGAATGGAATAGCAATGTTTAATGGTCATAATGGTTTTAAGTATGAGATGTAGAGCATAAGGATGAAAGTATTTTTACAGGCACACATACATTATATTTATCTATCAGTTGTTACAGGATATGATAGTTCAAAAACGGAAAAGATTGCATCCAAGAAGGAATTGAAGAAGAATAAAAAAATAGCAACGGATTTCATCTGGGAAGGATTACCTAATCCGGTAAGAGAAAAGGTTGGTAAATGTTCATAAACAAAATAACTTTGGGATATGTTACATGACATATATTCTTCACCCATCATAGATTCAGAAAATGTCAAAGAAGATGCAAATACAAATCACGAAGAATTATGTTCACCATGTCAAGTAGATTCAGAAGATGAAGAGTACATAATCACCAGAGGTATGTTGTTTTGCTTTAATTGTGAAAAACATGGACATCTTGAAATATAAATCCATGAAGGAAATGAGTCAGAAAAACTAATTGAAAAGGAAGACAATTATGAAGAAGAATTGATTAGTGCTTTAGATGAACTAAGAGAAGAAAACAATTCACTCAAGAAATAATTGATGAAACAAAAGGAAAGTGTTCACATTTTTTAAGAAGCCCAACATGTCATCGAGAACTTAAGAACTCAACTAGAAGAATCCAGAAAGATCGAAGAAAATGTTGAATATCAAAAGCAATGTTTGGAAACCAACATAGCAACACAGAAGGAAGAAGCAGAAATGAGAGAGAAGATATTGACAGATCATCTTAAGGAAAGAACTAACAATCTAAACTAGCTTGAGGCAGAGTTTGGTCAAGAAGAGAAAGGACTTGAAGAAGAAATAATCACATTAAAAAAACATCTTGAAGAAGCGAAAATAACAGAAGAAGTCATGAAGTCTCAGATAATGAAGAAATAAGAAGAGGTTGAGAAGCTTGAAGAAGAAGTTGTCACATTGAGAAGTAAAATCGTCAAGCTTAACAAGAACATTGAAGAGACAGAATCATCCACATCATTTATAGAGAATGAAGATAAGCACTCTAGGTTGCTAAAAAAGAAGAATGAAGAAAATAGAAAGAGTTATGTAGAAGTACTCAAAGGAAGGAATCATGGTCAACCATAATCTGAGAAAACTATTGAAGATACATCTTCAAGAAGACCATCCATGTTCAAACCATGAAGAATCTTCAATCATGATCACAATCAATCAGGGAAAAAATTCAGAAGGACTACGCCACAAAGAAGATCATTCACTCCCAAGTATGAATTTTTTTTTTATGGTCATTTTTTTTTATTGTGCTAACTTTGGACACAAGGTTGCATATTGCAGGAATTATAAAAGAAGTGTTCAAGCAAGAAGTGCCTATGTGGTCGCACATAACAATGAGTGTTACAAATGTCATAACTATGGACACATATCCAGTGATTTTAGAATCATGATCGATACTTCCATGAAAGAGAACACTAATATCAGATATAATAAAGTATGGATAAGAAAACAGGAAGAACAGGTGAACAAAGACCAGGTACCAGAGATCGCAAGATTGGCAATAAAACGAGATGAAGAAAATTCTACAGAGAAAAAGAAAGATGTCAGATACAGAAAGGTTTGGAAAATAACTGAAATAAAGGAAGGACATGTAAATAAGGAAAAGGTTCAAGAGATTGTACTTTCAGGCATTGTATTGAAATATGAATCCACAGATAGAAAGAAAGAAGCCAGAGCTCAAAGAGATAATGAATCTACCAATGAAGATGATGATGAATCTACCATTGAAGATGATGATGAATACACATCAGAGCAGGAATTGTTCTGAGAAATTCGAATTAGAGACTCCCAGGTAATATGAATATTATATAGGGGAAGTCTATGCGATAGTTGTGACATAGAAAAGAACCATACTTCTAGAAGCTTGTATAGTTTGAGAAGATAGATTCAGAGCAGTCAGTTAGCAGAAGTACAGTTTGATAGATTAATCAAGACTTCATGATAGTATAGTGATAAATGGGTCAACATTATGGACATTTGTGCAAGTAGAGTCTTGGATAGTATGGATAGATATGGATTCATAAGAACACTTAGCAGGTTCGGACAGATATATGACAATGGATGAGAGGATGGATTCATATATTGGTTTAGAGAGTGGTTCAGAGACAAAGGAAAATTATCATAATGGATGATAATTACACAGGAAATGGCTCGAACAATGCTAATAGATTCCAAATTGACAGATATTTTTTGGACACATGCAATGCATACAACAACTCACATTCAAAACAGAGTAATGATCAGAAACAACAATGACAAAACTCCCTACGAACTATGAAAAGGAAGAACAGACAATAACCTGTACATCAAGCCACAAATTTGCAAAGGATATGCATAATGAATTTGAAATGTCATTACTTGGAGAACTATCCTTCTTTTTGGGTCTTCAGATATGTCAAAGAATACAAGGAATTTTTGTTTCTCAAACCAATTATATCATAGAAATGCTAAAGAGGTTCGGAATGGAAGATTGCAAACTAGTTATCACTCCCATGCAAACCAATTGCAAGTTGAGAAAATATGATAATTCAAAGTCTACAGATCAGAGGAAATACAAGTCAATGATCGGTAGCCTACTATATGTGACAACATCCAGACTAGATGTAATGCAGGAATTTGGACAGGTGGCACGATTTCAAGCAGCACCAAAGGAATCACATGTATTAGCAGTGAACAATATTTTTAGATATCTGAAAGGAACAAAAGAGTTTGGATTATGGTATCCAAAAGGAAATGATCTATCACTTATTTCCTACATAGATGCAGATTGGGTAGGTTTCATTGATGACCGATGAAGCACCATTGGAGAAACATTCTACTTGGGTGAGTTTTTAGTATCATGGTGTTAGCATTAGAAGTCACTCCTGGATTGCTTGCAGGAGCAGAGCCCAACGCCCATCAGTTTTATGTCACGATTTGTTTATGAAGGGTGATCAAATGGAGATAACGGCTCTAGGAGGTATCACTCTAACTCAAGGACTGAGTCTGGTACATAAGGATAGAGGAGGTATGGAATCCTAACTTCAGCCAGTGGGTTGATTTAAAGATGAACAGGTGGAAGACTTAAAGAAAGTGAACAAACAGCTCTGGGCATCAGGCTTGCAGTGGTTTATAGAAGAAAAACTCTGAAAACAGGATCCCCCTGGTTCAGGGCTTCAAGAAACTGAAAGAGGACTTGACTGGATCCTCCAATTCCAAGTCATTCAGCATTAAGGAAATTACAGGGACTGATTAGAGGCTCCGTAACTATTACAGTGATCCATTACAACATCATCCTATAATAGTTACAGCTCGACTGGATCCTCCAATTCCGAGCTGCTCTAACACAGTGAAAACCAAGATATGATAGAAACTGGCATGAATAAGGCAAGAAGTCTCCAAAGCTCATACATAACCAGAACAACAATGCTTCATTAAAATTTTACAACCAGAGAGCTCTGCTCAACCATCGATGCTTTACAAAACGGCAAAAATGCCTCTATATGCTTGGAACAAAACACTGGAAGTTAAATCGAGACATCGCATTGAAGACATTACGTCTTCTCATTTACTGCGCATGTAGTCTCTGGACGTTCATGAACTTCAGTCAGACGCAATTGCATCCCAGAGGACCTGGGACTGAAATGACAAGCTTGCATTCATTCCTTGGCTTTCCATTTATGGAGGAAACGATGTCCAACTACCCTCAGCTACTGCAATAACTGTTTCATTGGAATCGGGGAAGGCCCTGGCCGATCTTGTGCCTACAGGACATGGAAATCTTCATACTCTGCCATTTGAATCTCGCTTGGAGAAATCATGGTAGGACTGATGAGTGATGTGGAGTGGTGAGTGAATGGTGATCGGGCAGGAAAACGATAGGGCAGATACAAGCGGCAAGATCCATGGGTGTTGAAGTGTATGAGCCAGGTGGAGGAACACAATGGCCGAAAAACTGTGGTTAGCATGATATGGAAAGAAGACATGGCGGCAAAGGACAGACGGCGGATGTATGTGACGAGGCTTCGGGATTTCGGGGATCGAGGTTCGCGAGTTTGAAGAGCATGAGTGCCTTGCCTCCGGGATCCCCGATATCTCGATATGCGACGAGCTCCTTCTCCCGGGAAATAGCCCCTGCCGGCTAGATCATAACCCATAGGACCTGTCCCTGGGCGACCATGGTCCAACTTTCCATCGGGATTTCGGTGTTTTTGACGACACGATGTTTGTGTCCACTAGACTTGTGATTTCCCGAAACCTGATGGATTATGGCCGTTGACTTGTTGACGACAACTCCTTGGTGCATAGTCTGCCACCTGTCTTCCACTATCGAAAACTGCCCCCGATATCGGGAAATCGGGCATCGGGATATCAGGATTTCTGCTGCCATGTGCTCGGGACTTTTAGTTCCGCGACCCACGACTCTGTGGGATCTCTCTCCACGTGCCTCTGGATCGGACGACCTGTATTCAACCTTTAAAGAAAAGAGACTTCTCTACTGCTAAATGTCGAGTAGATTGGAAACTCTGACACCCCGATGACCGTTGATTTTCTTTGCGGATGGATCTCGTCCATCAATAGCAAGACTTAGCATGCTCGCTTGATTTGATACTTGGAGGAAAACAAGAATTCTCCCGAGCTGCGCTTGAGCACTGCGTGCAACTTGCAGACCCGCGTGCTTCTTGAACCAGGGACAAGATTTATCTTTAACATCAGGCTCCATGGGGGATAGAGTCGTCCCTGCGATGCTCTAAGAACTCTTCCTGCAGTTCCAGTCACCTCTCTGTTGGGCTATGGAGTCATTATTAGGCCGCAAAAATAAAAATGAAAACGAACTGAGAAATGAAAGGACAATATTTACAAACAAAAGAGTCATTTGAGACTCAAACAAAATATTTTTTCAGGAAATGCCCATTCATTGGGCTGCCGAAAACCTCTTCACCTTCTAAATCTCGTAACTTGTATGTGTTGTTTGAGAAAGCCTTGGAGATTCTGAAAGGCCCAATCCACAGGGCTTCAAATTTGCTGTGTGTGCCCTTATCTTGTTTAGGAGCATCCCATTTTAGCACCAGGTCTCCTACCTGGAACTGCTCCTTCTTGGCTTTCCTATCGAAGACCTGCTTGATTCTCTGCTGATGGCCCTGGATCCTATCCAATGTCTGCTCCCTAGCTTGCTGGACCTCTACTAGCAGATGAATCCTTCTGATCATGTCATCAGGCTCCTCCTGATGGTCTTGGAGGAATTTTGCTACAGGGATGGCTAGCTAAGAAGGGAAAACAACTTCAGCTCCGTAGACTAACTGGAAAGGAGACAGACCTGTAGCTCTCTTTGTAGTCAGTCGATCAGCCCATAGGGAGAATTTAAGCTTCGAATTCCAAGCCCTTTGATTATCTTCCAACAACCTTTTGATGATTCTTATTAAACTTTTGTTGGAGGACTCTGCTAAACCATTGCCCTGTGGGTAATACGGGGTGGAGTGAATCAGCTTAATCCCAAACTGCTCACAGAACCTGGCTAATGGCTCAGACCTGAAAGCGGCTGCATTATCAGTGACATTCTTATTTGGACAACCAAACCTTGTGATGAGGTCCTCCAAGAATCCGATGATTACCTTGTGGGAAGCGCTCCTGGTGGGAATAGCTTCAATCCACTTGGTAAAGAAATATGTAGCAGTCAGGATCCACCTATGCTGCCCACTGGAAGGGGGGTGAATTTCTCCAATAAAATCTAGGCCCCACTGCTAGAAAGGCCCTGAAACCACCACTGGTCTTAACGGCAAAGACCTGAGCTGCTGCTTTCCTGCAAATTTTTGACAATTGATGCAGGCTCTGACTTTTTTGCAGACATCGGCGAACATGGTAGGCCAGTAGTATCCAGCCTTGAGGATTTTGTGGGCCGTGGCTCTCCAGAAATGGTGTCCTCCACACAGGCCGCTGTGAAATTCAGACATGATCATCTCGGCCTCTGGTGGACTAAGGAATTTTATAATCACTCCCAGAGGGTCTTTCCAATATAACGCTTGATCAATTAGGTAGTATCTGACTGCTTTGAGCTTTAGAGCTCTTGCTTTTCTTTTTTGCAGGCCATCTGGAGGCCGCAGCTCCTGCAAAAAGTATATGACATCCTTATACCAAGGAAATTGAGCCAATGGGGGCTCCCTTTGATGATCTATGTCAGACAATTGACCCTGCTGAATACCCGAGCATTCATTGATGAAACTTATCCCCAAAGCCTAGCAATTTTCTTCAGCCAGCAGCTTGGCTAAGCCTTTCCCTTTGATCAACTTGGTGGGCCTTATTTCCAGGTCGAACTCCAGGATTTTAGCTATCCATTTACTCCTCTCGTCTATATCAGGCTGAACAAGAATATCTTTAACAACAGCTGAGGGGACATAGGCGATGATCCTTGATTGCAGAATGTAGGTTCTAAAAGCTTTGAGAGCTTTCACCAGAGCATAAGCTTGCTTCTCCATAGTGTCATACCTGACTTCGACATCCCTTAATGCTCGGCTGAAATAAGAAATTGGCTGTTCTAACCCACTGTCATTTGTCTGTAGCAGAACAACAACCACGGTGTCGGGTGAAGCAAAGGAGAAAATAAAGAAATCCTTTGAATAATCAGGGCTGATAAGCACAGGGGCTTCAGTCAGGTCCTTCTTGATTTTTTCAAAGGAATGCCGCGATTGAGGGGTCCACCTTACTTCATTCTCTTTCTTTAACATGGTTGTTATCAGCTTTACCTCCTCAGCAAAGTTAGGCACAAATCTCCTCAGAAAATTTATCTTACCTAGGAAAGATTGGACCTCTTTCCTAGACCTTGGGATTGATAAGGCTTGTATTTCCTCAACTCTGCTGGGATCAATTCTGACTCCTTCTGCTGATACTATGTGGCCTAGCAATCTCCCCTCCTGCATGGCGAATAAGGATTTCTTGGGGTTTAATGAAATGCCGAACTTTCTGCACTTCAAGAAAAATTTCCTGAGATGATGACGGTGTTCTATATCAGATTTCGAAAATACTGTGATGTCATCCAGATAAATGACCAAAAATTTGTCCTTTTCCCCAACAAAAGCTATGTCCATGGCACGCTGGAAAGTCGCCCCCGCATTCATTAGTCCGAATGGCATCTTAGCATACATGAACGTGCCCCATGGAGTGGTGAACGTTGTCTTTTCCCTGTCTTTAGGCAGAACAGAGACCTGATTGTAGCCGGAGAAACCATCAATCATAGACATCCTGGAAGCTCCTGTCACCCTCTGCAGTATATGTTCCATCTTTGGCAAGGGGTAGTTATCTTTTCGCGAGCTTCTGTTCAGGTTTCTGAAGTCTACACAGAGTCAGATCTCTCCATTCTTTTTCCTCACTAGCACCAAGTTAGCCACCCCCTCGGAATATCTCAGTGGTACAATGATCTGAGCTTGCAACAACTTCTTCACTTCTCTCTCCATAATAGGCAACAACATGGGATTGATCTGCCTCAGCTTCTACCTGAAAGGATTTGCCTCTTCCTTTAACGGGATTTTATGTTCGATGACAGAGGTGTCATAGGTTTTAAGGTCTTCGTAGGTCCAGGCAAACACATAAGAAAATCCCTTTAAGAGTCCAACGTATTCAGACCTCTGCTCCCTTGTCAGACTTCTTGACAATTTGACATATTTGGGCTCACTCTCGGTTCCAATGTTGCACTGAATAGTATCAGCGTCCTCCTCCGAGACCTTTCCTTTTACAGA
>ML778583.1:182206-192458 GCA_009831015.1 Picea engelmannii
AACTACTCCAGCTCCAGCGCCTTCTCGGGAACAGGCTCCATCAAAAAACATTTTCCAGATTGGGGTGATGGAGAAAGGAACTTCAAGGGAAACAGTGGGCTGTTTTCTAAGTCTCAGAGGCGGCTCTGGGGCATGGGTGAGCTACAGCACACTGGAGCCTAAATCAGTGTCTAAGGCAAAAATAGGATGGTTGGTGGGGTTGGCTTCATCACT
This sequence comes from Picea engelmannii, assembly GCA_009831015.1. Taxonomy (NCBI): domain Eukaryota; kingdom Viridiplantae; phylum Streptophyta; class Pinopsida; order Pinales; family Pinaceae; genus Picea; species Picea engelmannii. The sequence continues at coordinate 182,420 of ML778583.1, forward strand.
GATTATATAGGCCAGCTGGGCTTCCCTGTACAGTCTTCTGTGCTCTCCTCCAAACACTGGGATAGTAGCGTATGTGAGGTCCATCTGTAAGGTTCCCCCCAATCTTTTTATCCAAGATCTTGATAAAATCATACCAAACTTAGGGGGAACATCAGCTACTACTATATCCATGACCACACTTTTCATAGGTAGTTGAAACAAGGTTACAACCAGGTCTTTAATAACTCCAAGACACTGAACTCTCCTGGAGTCAAAAGAATAGAGGTCATGATAGGCTCTAGTAACTTCTAGTCCCAACTCCTCCATGACAGTTTTGGGCATGAGGTTATGAGAGGCACCTGAATCCAACAAACAGTTGTGCAACACTTTGTCATGTATGTTCAAGGAGGTGTAGAAGGGAGGGGATGAGTCATTTCTATCTTCTACCATGGGACCTAGGACAACTGCTGGTTTTTCGTCTTGGAGGTTTACGGAGTCTGAGGGAAGGCATGAGGCTTCAGATTGTAAAAGCTCAGAGAAGCATTTTTTAAATTCGCCATGTTTAATCATCTCAGTGAGGGGCACAGGGATTCTGATCCTTTGAATCTCATGCTCAAAATTAAAAGAAGACGTAGGCTTCGGAATTTCTTTTATTTCAGGAACATGATTATGGACAATGGGGGAGGGGGTTTGAGCTTTCTTACCTCTGTGATCATTCATTTATTCATTAGCAGGTCTCTCTTCTCTAATGGACTGCTAAGGAATATCGGGCGCTGCCGTCTTTTTATCAGACCTTAGGTTGTACCTGCCTCGGCCTCCACTAGCCTTGTCTCCCTTGCTTAGCTCATTCAGCTGGCTGTCCATGAGAGACTCTTCGTATGCAGATTGAGTGAGATGAGGAAAAGGAGGAGTGTCTACAACGCAGTGGATTTCAGGATCAAGCTCTTATGGTTCTCCTTCTCCCCCCTCGGCCACAAATTTTTTTTGAAAAGGGGCCTGAATATTCTGATCTTCTCTGTCTCTTCCCCTCTCCTTCTGCACATTCGGGGGAGTGAAAGTATTTGGCCTCCTGAAACCTCCCTTGTTTTCAGCGATTTGAGGGCCTTTATATGCCTGCCTCCCTTCCATATTTATCCTTTCTATCTCTGCAGACAGAGACTTCACCATCTTGGTCAGTTCATCCACTTGAGGGTGAGGCGCCAATGATCCAGAAGTTGAGGCTTCTGACCTTCCTTTTCTTCTGTCTGCGTCGAACTTGTTCCTCAGTCTGTCAGCTGCTAATAAATTGGATTCCACTTCTATGGCCGCATCTTGCATTTGGGCTAAGGAGGTGGCTCTTCTTTCTCTTAGAAAAAGGCAGAAATCAGGGTCAAATGCACCAGCATAGGAAATTTGGGCAGAGGATTCTGAGGGCTTTATCTCTGCAGGGATCTTGTTATACATCTTGTTAAATCTTTTGGAGAAGTCAGAGACCGACTCTCCTTCCATCTTTTTCAAAGACCCGAATTCTTTCATGTAATACATGAAGTCCTTCCTATCTACCCACTATCTCAGGAAAGCGCTATCTAGAGCTTCAATCCCAGCGATGGACCCTGGGGCCAATCCTCTAAACCACTTCCTCACTTCACCATCTAGGCTCTGGATGAAAACTCTCATCCAGACATCCTCGTTTTCAATATTGAGGTTGTCTGCATAACTGTAAAAGCAAGACAGGTGCTCTTCAACAGTTAAGTCTCCTTCCCTAGTGAACTTGGGCATGTATTTCAGGTAATCTCCAGCAGGGAGGGGATTCATAGGATGGGGAAGAACCAAGGGAGCGTATCTGGCAGCGACTATAGCATCCATCCTGTTGAGAGGGGGATTAGCAACAACCATAGGGATGTTAGGTGTAGGAGAACTTGGAGGAGAGGGAGTTCGCAAAGGGGTTATTGAGGATAAATCTCGAAGTGGGGTGGGAAACAAGAGGTGATTCAGAGAACAGGCTATCGAGCTCCAGTCGGCAGGTTCTCCTCTCTGTGCAGGAGTGGGGAATTATTCTGAGGTCAGGGGTCTATGCCGAGGTACAACTTCAAAGGAGAGGGGAGTGACAAAACCTTGTCCCTCAGGTCCCAGACTGGGAGGGGAAAACTCAACAGGAACACTCCCAAAATTTAAGAAACGGGGAACTGCGGAGCTAGGCCTATCAAATAACTGAGGAGGAGAAAAAGGAGCTCCTACAGAAGGAAATGGTGGGTTACCTGGTTCAGTGATGGACGCTTCTTCCTCAGAGGCCTTTCCCTTTCTGAGCACCACCTCTGGATTTGTTTCGGGCGTAGCTAGAGGCAGCTATGGGTGTGACCGCGTATGCCTGCCTCTGAAAGCCACAATTAACAGAGAAGGTTATCTCCAGCGGAGTCGTCACAATGGAGTCACCAGGTGCAAAATTAGCAATCTGAAAGGCTCTGAAGATCCTATGCACCTTCGGATTCAGAGGCTCAAAGTTGTTCTACCCAGGGAAAATCTTCAATTCCGTCCCCGGCAACGGCGCCAGAAATGTTAGCGTTAGAAGTCACTCCTGGATTGCTTGCAGGAGCAGAGCCCAACGCCCATCAGTTTTATGTCACGATTTGTTTATGAAGGGTGATCAAATGGAGATAACGGCTCTAGGAGGTATCACTCTAACTCAAGGATTGAGTCTGGTACATAAGGACAGAGGAGGTCTGGAATCCTAACTTCAGCCAGTGGGTTGATTTAAAGATGAACAGGTGGAAGACTTAAAGAAAGTGAACAAACAACTATGGGCATCAGGCTTGCAGTGGTTTATAGAAGAAAAACTCTGAAAACAGGATCCTCCTGGTTCAGGGCTTCAAGAAACTGAAAGAGGACTTGATTGGATCCTCCAATTCCAAGTCATTTAGCGTTAAGGAAATTACAGGGACTGATTAGAGGCTCCATAACTATTACAGTGATCCATTACAACATCATCCTATAATAGTTACATCTCGACTGGATCCTCCAATTCCGAGCTGCTTTAACACAGTGCAAACCAAGATATGATAGAAACTGGCATTCATAAGGCAAGAAGTCTCCAAAGCTCATACATAACCAGAGCAACAATGCTTCATTAAAATTTTACAACCAGGGAGCTCTGCTCAACCATCGATGCTTTACAAAATGGAAAAAATGCCTCTATATACTTGGAAAAAACACTGGAAGTTAAATCGAGACATCGCATTGAAGACATTACGTCTTCTCATTTACTGCGCATGTAGTCTCTGGACGTTCGTGAACTTCAGTCAGACGCAATCGTGTCCCAGAGGACCTGGGATCGAAATGACAAGCTTTCATTCATTCCTTGGCTTTCCATTTACGGAGGAAACGATGTCCAATTACCCTCAGCTGCTGCAATAACTGTTTCATTGGAATCAGGGAAGGCCCTGGCCGATCTTGTGCCTATAGGACATGGAAATCTTCATACTCTACCATTTGAATCTCGCTTGGAGAAATCATGGTAGGACTGATGAGTGACGTGGAGTGGTGAGTGAACGGTGATCGGGCAGGAAAATGATAGGGCAGATACAAGTGACAGGATCCATGGGTGTTGAAGTGTACGAGCCAGGTGGAGGAACATAATGGCCGAAAAACTATGGTTAGCATGATATGGAAAGAAGACATGGTGGCAAAGGACAGACGGCGGATGTATGTGACGAGGCTTCGGGATTTCGGGGATCGGGGTTCGCGAGTTTGAAGAGCACGAGTTCCTTGCCTCCGGGATCCTCGATATCTCGATATGCGATGAGCTCCTTCTCCCGGGAAATAGCCCCTACCGGCTAGATCATAACCCATAGGACCTGTCCCTGTGCGATCGTGGTCCAACTTTCCATCGGGATTTCAACGTTTTTTACGACACGATGTTTGTGTCCACTAGACTTGTGATTTCCCGAAACCCGATGGCTTATGGCCATTGACTTGTTGACGGTCAGCTCCTTGGTGCATAGTCTGCCACCTGTCTTCCACTATCGAAAACTGCCCCCGATATCGGGAAATCGGGCATCGGGATATCGGGATTTCTGCTGCCATGTGCTCGGGACTTTTAGTTCCGCGACCCCCGACTCTGTGGGATCTCTCGCCACGTGCCTCTGGATCAGATGACCTGTATTCAGCCTTTAAAGAAAAGAGACTTCTCTGCTGCTAAATGTCGAGTAGATTGGCAACTCCGACACCCCGATGACCGTTTATTTTCTTTGCGGACGGATCTCGTCCGTCAATAGCAAGACTTAGCACGCTCGCTTGATTTGATACTTGGAGGAAAACAAGAATTCTCCCGAGATGCGCTTGAGCACTGCGTGCAACTTGCAGACCCGCGTGCTTCTCGAACCAGGGACAAGATTTATCGTTAACACATGGATAAGCAAGAAACAATCATCAACATCTTTATCTACAGCCAAGGAAAAGCATATTGCAGCAACAACATGTTGTATATAGGTTCTATGGATGGAACAAAATCTGAAATATATACAGGTTGAGTATGATGAGCCCATTCCAATCTATTGTGATAATACAAGAGCCATCACTATCTCAAAGAACCCGGTGATGCACTGCAAGATGAAGAACATTCCAATCAAGTATCACTTTCTATGGGAACAGGTTGCAGAAAAGAACATCAGAGTTGAATATGTGGGAACAAAAGAATAAGTAGAAGACATGCTTACAAAACCACTTCCACGGGAAGCCTTTGAGTATCTTCGCCAGAGACTCATAGTTGTTTCTACTCCAAAATGAATGATTTTGAATTCTTATCTTAAATGTCTTAGATGTACACGAGGAAGCACCATAAAGAGGACAGTTCAGGTTGGGATATTAGATGAGTCAGTTAGGGGCAACAAACCCGAATGGAAAGATACCTTTGCCATTGATGAAAAAGGGGGAGAGATTTATTAGATGTAGAGGACATAGGCATGGTTCCAGGGGGAGTGTTGGTCACATATATTGTAACACCCCCACCACAGGGCTATAAAAGTTTCGTCTTTCTTTCCTTTTTAAATTCTAAGAAGCCTATCGCAGACCCTCCTTTCCCTTTTAAAGTCCCTCATATGATCAGAGGCTATGACCACAGGCCTTATCAGGGAGGTGCTTGTCGGCTTTTGCGATTCGGGAAATCGCGATGCATGTATTTCCCTTTTCTCTCTTGACTTTCGAAGGACCGAAACCTGAAATGGATCTAACTGCTTAACGAGATTAACAACAACTCGTATTAAGCCCTAGTATTCTACCCTTCGGGATTTCACATACCGGGATTTCAGGATATGCGATGACAGGAGGTTTCGCACTTAGGTTTCCTGGGAGCTGAAACTTCGAAACCTACACATATATATATCACTCCATCTATTTTGGGAGTTCGCAAACTAGGTTTTCGGGATATGCGATGAAAGGAGAAATTATCGTTAGGTACCCCGGGTGTCGAACCATCGAAACACCATATCTCGTTCGCACTATTATTATTTTGGGGTTTCGCACTTCGGGTTTTCAGGATAGGCAGGTGCAAGATAACTTGCCAATAGGTATCTCGGGTACCGAAATATCGAAACACCTAATATTATCCGTGCTAAGCCATTTCGACATTTCTCCTTTCAGGATTTTGCGTTATGTGAGAACAAGGGGTCACGCTCCTAGGTTTCCCGGAAGCCGAAAACTCCGAGTCAATAGAATCTCTAAACATACTCCACTATTTCAGGGTTTTCTACATCGAGATTTCGCTAATCGGGGTTTCAAGACTGGCGAATACGTGGAGCCCGCACTTAGGTACCCCGGGTGCTGAAACATCGAAGTATAATAACTTCTCCACACTCTATCTTTTCGGGATTTCGCAAGTCATGATTTTGGGACTTGCGAGTACAAGGGAAACTTACCCTTGGGTTGTTTCGGGTACCGAAACGTCAAAATGCTGAACCAAGTCACACTATGCCAATTCGGGATTTCACGAGTCGGGGTTTCGTATATCGAAATTTTAGGATGTGCAAGGACAGGAGGTCTCGTACCTAGATCCTCCGGGAGTCGAAGCTCCGAAATACCAAACTCTAAACTTTGAATCATCAAGAATTTGCGCACTATTCCATATCGAAACTTTCCCCATCGGGACTTCGCATCTAGTAGGTAAACGAAACAAAAACTGTCCTTCGGGGTCTCGAGTACCAAAACATCGAAAACGCTGATTCAATTTACACTATGCCATATCGAGATTTCGCAAGTCGGGACTTCGCGATACAAGAGGATGAAGAGTCACATTCTTCGATTTCCCGAGTACTGAAAAGACGATACACCCACTCGTCATACCTTCTACCAAAATTCGGGGTTTTGTGGATCAAAGATTTGCGATGTGCGCAGACATGAGGTCTCGCATCTAGATCTTCTGGGTACCGAAACTATGAAGTACCAACTCTTAACCCGTGCATCTATTTTTGGATTACACCCATTGGAATTTCACGAGTTGGGGATTCGGGACTTGCGAGTACAAGGAACATGCCTCTAGGTATCCCGGGTATCGAAACTCCGAGATCTTATAACTTCTCCATATTATTACCATTTCGGGATTTCGCAAGTCAGGGTTTTAGGACTTGCGAGTGCAAGGGAATACCCCCTTGGGTATTCCGGGTGTCGAATCATCGAAATGTCTTAACTTATCCATACGCCATCATTTCGGGTTTTCGTGAATCGGGGTTTCAGGAGTTGCGAGTACAAGGGAACTCGCACTTAAGTACCCTGGGTGCTGAAACGCTGAAATGTCCTAAGTCTGAGAGGACCATTCTCTCTCGTGCAGGGATTTTTTTTCCAGACTTATGCCATAAAATCCTCTGACAAATTCTTGGGCTAACTCTTGAAAAGGGTGTCCCTGTGGAAAGATCTATCCAGGGCATTACTTGAGATAAAATAAGGGAATAGATTTCCCGAGAACAGACTTGAATACTGAATCCGTTCAAAATATACATAAATACAAATATATACATAAGTCATATGTGGTCTTTCCAATATAAGCATGCAGCCACCATTTCTGATAAAACACCATACAAACAGTCTTATACGTAAATGATTCATAATTTCACAAACCATGAGCATATATGTCAGAATATTTAAATTCAAGATACAAGATATAACACTTATCAGAAAAACACCAGGTGTGATGCAACTGTTGAGAGGGGTTCTCGTTTCCACCCAACCATATGCACAATGATTCCGAATGGATTTACCACTAGCCACCCCCGAGCTTAGACCATGATGCTGTGAGACTGAGTATCTGTTCGTCAGAAGTCGAGAACGAAGGTTACTCTCCTTCCTCTCTTCTCATCAATCACTCTATATATTTTTTTCCAGAGTTCTTCTAATTTCTCCCCTCTTGCGATCTCTATCGCGTCTAACCCCTCCCCACACCTCTTTCCTGCCTTTTCTTTTCCCGGCGAGGTTGCGTGTGGCACAAACTTCCCCACGGTGGTCAGGTCCGAGGCTTCCATAGATGGGCGGTTCATCCCCATCCCTCATTAACTCATGAGGAGCCTCTTCACCTACCAACCTAGTGAGTAATTCATTTCGGGGCCAACGAGCTGCTCTTGGTTCTCCGGGCCAGTGAAGACCAAATGATCCAGGGGATCAAATTTTGCTCAAAATTCAAAGTGCTCGGAATCACTTCAAATCGAACAGGAGCGTAGGTCTCGTCATCACAAACCCAACGCAACTCGTTTGTGTTCAAACGGATGTCGAATAAGAGAGATATCGCGTTTTGTTCAAAACGACCAACAGGTAAAAAACAATTGTGCTGACTGTATAGTCCGTACAGTCCATATAGATGCTGACGTGGAAAACCGTATGACATGTCGTAGGGCCATACGACACGTGGTAGACAACCGTGTGGACAGTTGGCAGTTGACATGGCAGATATTGGTTGGCATATGTGGATGAATAGTCTGTTAACACATGGCATATTTTGTCCAATGGTTTGGTGCCACGTGGCCCAGTCGTGGGCTTCCACATGGCACCCTATTATTCATTGGTTGTATAAAGTTTATTTGGAGTCCCCTTTTATATGCGCGTGAGGTCATGTGGTGGCCATGTGCCCGTGGGCCTTGGCGGTTAAGGGCCAACACGTAACCATCCAACAGTTTGTATCGGTTGCACGGTTGCGCCTGGTGTTGGGTTTTTCCACATTTATGCATGTGGGGGCTAGGTTGAGGAGGCAAGGGTGCATTTTGGCGATCTAGAGACAAGAAGTTTGAAGGGGAACTTCCAAGAACGCTATCTTCTTCAATTTTTGGCCAAACGAGGTGCCGAAAAATCCCAGCTAGGGGTTTTTGGACGTTCTGGAGCCATTGGAGCCATCTATTTGGCATTTTGAGCATTGTAAAACACATATTTGAGAACTTTGAGAAAATAATATAAAAGATCCATTGGAAGCTGGACCAGGAGATGTAGCCCAAGAGAGGGGTGAACTCCTTTATCATTTGCTGTGTTATGTGTTTTCTGTTCACTGTTTATTGCTACTATTTATAAGCATATTGAATGAGTAATTTCTATAAAAGTTGTGTTGCAAAATTGATCCATTTTCATTTTAACACATGAATTTAATCTTGCAAATATTTTCAAGAATGCAAGTCTTCTTCATTTTTAGATCAAGTTGGTATCAGAGCATAGGTTTTTGAAGACTTGATTATTTGCAAGTGTTTTGTTTTCTGATGCTCACAACGTTGAAACTCACAAGAGGAGAAGTCAACTTGTAGAGCCAAGTTCTCATCCTTCAATAAGAAAGGTTATATCATCACTGCAAGTTTCAAGGAGACATTCACCAAGTATGGCTCATGAAGAGAGTCATGAACATATTCCTGCAGAAGATGAAGATCTCAAAAAAGATTTCATGGAAATGAGAGAAATGATGAAACTCTTGATGGAAGAAAGGAATACAAGGTTGCAAGGTAAACGCTTCAACCCTTCAAAGCATAAGGGAGACAGTGGTGATAAAACTCCAAATGGAAATGGAGAGAATGGTGCTTCTCCACCACCCTCACCTCCATCTTCTTCTTCTTCTTCTACCAGTTCAAGACCTCTCCCAAATTCTCAGAAAGGACATGGTAAAACTCCTTCACAAATTCCTTTGTTAAAGCTTGATATTAAATTCGAATTGCCAATGTACAATGGAGAGGTAAATGCCGAGAAATTAGATAATTGGATTCGTCAGATTGAGGTGTATTGTAGGATACAAAAAATTCAAGATGATGAAACTAAGATTCATCTTGCTTCTTTAAGATTGGATAGTGAAACACTCATTTGGTCGGAAGCCAAGACTCAAGACGACATGAAGAAACATGGTAAAATTTTAACCTCTTGGAATGATTTTATTGTTGCAATTAAAAGACAATTTTACCCATTGACATATATGCAAAAAGCTACTATGGATTGGAAAATTTTTAGACAAGCTAAAGGACAGAATGTGCAAAGCTTTACTCAATAATTTATGAGAAGAGCTTTGGTTTTGGGAATAGATTTGTCTTCTCAAGAAACTTTACTCAAATACATTGGAGCTTTACATAGTTATTTGAGACATACAATACTCATGTTTAATCCTTCAAATCTAGATGAAGTTTGTGTTCAGGCCACTCATTTGGAAGCAAGAGGAAGGAATGAAACTCATGAGGGTAACAAGAAGCCTTTCAGTCATGGAGACAAAGGAAAGAGGAAGTTCAAGGGAAATGGAAAAAAAAATGTTGTTGTTAAGAAAGAGGGAGAAAAATTCACATGCAAACATTGTTCAAAAGATGGCCATGATGAAGACAATTGTTGGAAACTTCATCCTGAAAGAAGACTCAAAAAGTTTGGCAACAAAGGGAAGTCAAAGACTGCTGCAACCATACAACATGATTTAGGTTCTGATTCGGGTGATGAAACAAAGATCAAAACCATGGGTTATCAAGGTAATGGTTCTATTACAAGTACTAGTTCTTCAAGTAACAATAATCTCAATGTAACTCGACAAGAAAAAGAGAGAATTGAACTTTTTCACATAAGGGTTGTTTCAAAGCATACCAAAATAGATACTCTA
>ML778583.1:193922-211749 GCA_009831015.1 Picea engelmannii
TTTCAAGGCCTATTATTAGTGCTTCAGTTATTCTTAAGCATGGTCCTATCATGCATGAGAGTTATGTTGAGCAATATGCTTTAGATACTGATTTTAAAGAAGTATATGAGACTTTGTGTCATTCTAACCATGTTGAGGAATTGGATTACCATGTGCATGATAATATTTTGTATCATCTTGGAAAGCAATGTATTCCACAGGGTGAAAGAATCAACATAATAAGAGAAGCCCATTCTTCTCTCATTGTTGAGAAAACGACACAAATGTTTTTTCAAAATGTTTGGGTACATTTTGGATTGCCTAAATCCATTATTTCTGATCGGGATTCTTGATTTATTGGAAGTTTTTGGTCGAGTTTATGGGCATTCATGGACATCAAACTGAAAAATAGCACATCTTTTCATCCGCCAACCGATGGTCAGACATAAGTGGTAAATATAACAATGGTGCATCTTCTTCTTGGTTATTGCAACAAGCATCCTAAACTTTGGGATGAGCATTTACACTACATTCAACATGCTTACAATCGAGCTAAGCACTCTTCAACTCAAATGTCACCATTTGAAGCATGTTTTGGATATTTGCCCAAATCTCCTTTAGATTTTATCTTTGGGAAGGATATTGCTATTGATGGTTAGTATGACATTGGTAGGGCAGAAAAGTTCATTGAACAAATTTAGTCGATACATCAAATGGTACAAGAGCAATTGGAAAAGAGTCAAGCCAAGTACAAGATGAGACATGACAAGCATCGTGTTGATCATAGTTTCCAAGTTGGAGATGAAGTTTGGCTTTACGTTAGTAAGGAGAGGCTTAAAGGAAAAGGTAAAAAATTGAAAGCAATTCGATATGGTCCTTTCAAGATTATTGACAAGATTGGTAACAATGCCTTCCGTTTAGATTTGCCTCCTTATATGCAAATGTATACAGTTGTTAATGTTGAGAATTTGAAATTGAATGAGCCTCTTTTGATTGATGATCAAGGAGAGCATGTTCAGATTCCTTCTATAGATGATTTTTCCCCAGAATATCTTACAGAACTACATGAAGACACAATCCTTGACAGGAGAATTAGAACTTCAAAATGAGGAAATGTGGAATATCTTCGAGTTGGTCTTAAAGGCACAAATCCAAGCAAAGCCAAGTGGATTGAGGTTGGAAAGGTGAGGGAGCTATACCCTCATCTTCAGATAGACTGAAAATAGTCTTTTGGAGGTCCAAAAGCTTTCCAATGGGGAGGTGTGATCCAGGGGATCAAATTTTGCTCAAAATTCAAAGTGCTCAGAATTGCTTCAAATCGAACATGAGTGTAGGTCTCGTTGTCATGAACCCAATGCAACTCGTTTGGGTTCAAACAGATGTCAGATGAGAGAGATATCATGTTCTATTTAAAATGACCAACAGGCAAAAAAAAATTGTGCTGACTGTACAGTCCGTACGGATGCTGACGTGGCAGACCATACGACACGTGGCAGGGTCATACGACATGTGGTAGACAACCGTGTGGACAGTTGGCAGTTGACGTGGCAAATATTGGTTGGCAGATGTGGATGAATAGTCTGCTGACACATGGTATATTTTGTCCAATGGTTTGGTGCCACATGGCCCAGTCGTGGGCTGCCACGTGGCACCCTGTTATTGGTTGTTTGTATAAAACTTATTTGGAGTCCATCGGACTTGACCCTTTGACCTCCACCCGCATGAAAAGTCTTTGCAAAGTCCACCAACCAATGTGCCATAACATATTGCTTATTATATATATGGTGCTAATTATATTTAAGTTTGAATGTTTTAAAATTGGCGCGAGGGTCGGGCTGAGTCTTAGCCCCAGCCCACGGTTATATTGTTTATGTCATATGGCCACCGATTTAAAACCTTTGCACGCACACATTTCAAACTTTAACCCCCGGTCGTATACATTGCAATATGACCACGGGCGTGCGACATGTTTTAATCATAGCCCTTTTTTTATGAGCCCGGTCACATGTGTTTGTGCATAGAACCACCGGCGTGCCTGACCATTGTCATTTGATTGGACTTGGCCCCTTTTATAAGTGCACGAGGTCATGTGGTGGCCATGTGGTCGTGGGCCTTGGCGGTTAAGGGCCAGCGCATAACCCTCCTACAGTTTGTACCGGTTGTGCGATTGCGCCCGGTGTTGGGTTTTTCCACATTTATGCGCATGGGGGCTAGGTTGAGGAGGCAAGGGTGCATTTTGGCGATCCAAAGACAACAAGTTTGAAGGGGAACTTCCAAGAAGGCTATCTTCTTCGATTTTTGGCCAAACGAGGTGCTGGAAAAGCCCAGCTAGGGGTTTTTGGACGTTCTGAAGCCATTGGAGTCATCTATTTGGAATTTTGAGCATTGTAAAACACATATTTGAGCACTCTGAGAAAATAATACAAAAGATCCATTAGAAGCTGGACCAGGAGATGTAGCCCAAGAGAGGGGTGAACTCCTTTATCATTTGCTGTGTTATGTGTTTTCTGTTCACTGTTTATTGTTGTTGTTTATATGCATCTTGAATGAGTAATTTCTATAAAAGTTGTGTTGCAAAATTGATCCATTTGCATTTTAACACATGAATTTAATCTTGCAAATATTTTCAAGAATACAAGTCTTCTTTATTTTTAGATCACCAAATACGGTTTGGTTTGGTGGAAGTTAACGCCACCATTCCAGGTGCCTTCCACCACCTTTCTTCAGCCATCGTGGTCTCTTTTTCAGCACATCCCCCTCTTAGCAGTCCTATAACATATATTCACAACATTATTTACATTCATCGACCTTTTACTAAGGTCCATTCAAATCACACATTCACATCTTTGAGTTTGCCATAGTTCTTGGCCAGTATAGTTATTTTTACAGACTGGGGGAAACAGGGTGTTACAATTCCCTCCACCTTAAAGGAACATCATCCTCGATGTTCTATCTATCAATATGACATGTATGTATAGAGGTAAACAAAATCAGATATGCATGTTTCATGGCATCCTCCATTTCCCATGTAGCCTCATCTGGGCCAAAATGTCTCCACTGCACCTTGACCTGTGCAATGGTTCGGTTCTGGAGTGGGGTTTCCTTTCTGTCCAGTATGCATTGAGGTTCTGGTAGGAATTCTCCCTCTGATTCCACCTGGATCATAGACCGTTCAATTATATGATTAGAATCATGTACATATTTCTTCAATAATGAAGCATGGAAAACATTATGTGCTTTTACTGTGGGAGGAAGTGCTAGCCTATAGGCTACAGGTCCCACTCTATCTAGAAATTCAAAGGGTCCACAATGCCAAGGTGCCAACTTGGCACACACTCCCATTTTCAGAGAACTCTTTCTGGGTCTAACTTTGAGATATACATGGTCTCTCATATTGAACTCTCTTGGGGTTCTCTTTTGGTTGGTGTATCTTTTATGTCGGTCTTGACCGACCTATAGGTTTTGTTTTATCTGAGTCACTTGCTATTCCATTTCTTTCAACATGTCGGGTCCAAAAGATATTCTATTTACGGGATTACTCCAACTGACAGGAGTGTTGCACGACCTACCATAGAGGACTTCGAAGGGACTCATCTTTAAGGATTCTTGGTAGCCGTTGTTGTAGGCGAATTCCACCAGTGGCAGGTAGTCTTCCCATTTCTTGGGTTGATGCATTACATGCATTCTTAGCATGTATTCTAGTATTTGGTTCACTATTTCCATCTTTCCATCAGTTTGAGGGTGATAGGCAGTGCTAAACAACAACTTGGTCTCTAAACCCGCCATTAGTGATTTCCAAAAGTTGGAAGTGAATTTCGTGTCTCTGTCAGACACGATCTCTTTCGGCATACCATGCAGTTTAAATATCTCCTTCAGGAATATGTTGGAGATGTCTATTGCCTTACAAGTTGACTTGATGGGGATAAAGTGAGTGGACTTGCTCAATTTATCTACCACTACCATGATGGAATCATTCTGTTTGGTCGAGGTTGGTAATCCGGTGATGAAATCCATGGAGATGGTTTCCCATTTCCATTATGGGATTGGTAGAGGTTGTAATAATCCTGTTGGGTGTTGGTGTTCTGCTTTTACCTGTTGGCATTCTATGCATTTGGCTAGTTACTCAACTATGTCTTTCTTCAATCCAGGCCAATAGAATTGTCTCCTAGTGGTCGTGATCATCTTTTGGTATCCTGGATGACCAGTATAGGGTCTTTTATGTAGTTCATCTAATATGAACCTCTTCAAGTCGTCACAATATGGGATATACAATCTGCTTCGGTAAATGAGCAGACCTCCTTCCATCATTTGGTAGCCTCCATACTTTATCCCTGTGGGTTCTTGCTGTAGGTACGAGGTCACGGTCTGGAAGAATGTGTCTGTTTCTTGTGCATTTATGACTCTTTCTTTGACATCTATCTCGCAGGTGATCACCGCAGCTAGGTGAATTGTTTTCATGCTTCTGCTAAGGGCATCCACCACCCTATTTTCTTTTCCTTTAATGTGTTTAATTTCAAAATCAAACTCGCTAGGGAGGGCCATCCACCTAGCTTGTCTGGCATTGAGCTTCAGTTGGTCAAATAGATATCACAATCCACAGTGATCTGTCATAAGTACAAAGTTTCTTCCCAGGAGGTAATGCCTCCACATTTTCAAGGCATGCACTATGGTAGCCAGATCTAGATCATGGGTCACATAGTTGACTTCGTTCTCATTCAATTTTCGGGATTCATAGAAAACCACACTTCCTGCTTGCATAAGGACTCCTCAAATCCCTTCCTTACAGGCATTTGTGCACATGAGGAAGTCGGCTTTGGGATCGACGATCTTCAACACGGGTGCATGGGTTAGTAGATGTTTCAGGGTTTGAAATCTTTCTTCACATTTTTGTGTCCATGCGAATTTTTTCCCCTTCCTCTGGAGGGCAGTGATTAGACAACCAATCTTGGAGAATCCTTTTATAAATATTCTATATTATCCTGCTAATCCCATAAAGGATTTGATATCTGAAACATCCTTTGGGGTAGGAAATTCCATGATGGACCTGATTTTGTCAGGGTCTACTGCTACTCCTTCTTCAGATAGGACAGGGCCTAAGTAATGTATTTGCTTCTGGAAGAATTGAAATTTGCTGAATTTGGCATAGAGCTGATGTTCTCTTAGCACTTGCAGCACAAGCCTAAGATGCTCTTCATGCTCTTCTCCATTCTTGGAGTAAATTAATATATCGTCGATAAAAACCAACACAAATTTGTCTAGGAATTTGCTGAGTACATTGTTCATCAAGCACATGAAAGTGGTAGGAGCATTGGTCAACCCAAATGGCACTACCACAAACTCATAGTGACCATACCTCATTCGGAAGGCAGTTTTATGGATGTCTTCACCCTTGATTTGGACTTGATGGTATCCCGACCTTAAATCAATATTTGAGAAAATAGACGCACCCCCCAATTGATCGAATAGGTCATCGATCCTGGGCAAGGGGTACTTGTTCTTTATAGTTACCTTATTGAGTTGTCTATAATCTATAGACAATCTAAGGGTACCGTCCTTATTTTTCACAAATAGGACTGGTGCTCCCCATGGAGACATGCTGGGCTAGATATAGCCCTTATCCATCATTTCTCTCAATTGCAATTTGAGTTCAACTAGTTCAGGTGTGCTCATCCGGTAGGGTGTCCTAGACACCGACACTGCTCCCAGTGCAAGTTCTATTGAGAAGTCAATGTCCCTTCTCAGAGGTAGACCCGGTACCTCTTCTGGAAATACATCTCTGTATTCTCTCTGGGTAGGGTGGTCTTCGAGGCTTGGTTTTTCGCCTTCAATTGTTTTCAACACCTATATTGCATATAGGGGACATCCTTTTCGGCAATACCTTCTCATTTGTAAAGCTGATATTTGTCTCACCAAGACAGGTTTTCGGATCCCTTGAAGGGTTATCCTTTTTCCTTCTTTACTTAGACATTCTAAGGTTTTATGGTAACAGTCCAATCTGGCTTTATGGGTGGCTAACCAGTCCATACCAATCAATAGATCATATGATCCTAGGGGTAATATGTTAAGGGTTTCTTGGGTGGGGAATTCACCCATCATTAATTGGCAAGCTGGTATGGCCTCTGCTACCCTTCTTTTGGTGCCAGTGGCTAACTGTACCAACCATGGCTTGGTAGGTTTAGGTGGCTGTAGTTTACACTTATCAAAAATCTTAGGGGCTATATAACTCAAGTTTGAACTAGTGTCAATCAGAATAGACACTAGATGGTTGGAAATCATACCTTCTATTTCCACCACGGAAGCTTGGTGGTCGACTTGGTTATTATCCAAGGCTGCATAAATTTGCGGCACACTCCTGGCCACATCATTGACGGTGGTAGCTTCCTGGATGCTGTAAATTCTCCGACTGTTTTGTTGTCAGTGTGGACAATCTCTTAGTAGATGTTATTCTCCGCAACCCTAAAATTTCAAAGGTTCTCTCTTTGGGTTATCAGCCTTCACTAGTACAGACCCAAAAGTTTTATTTCCGCTCAAGGAGGGAAAGTTCTGCTGGTGTACACTCTGGGATGGGAAGCTCATCCTTGAGTTCTTCTTATAGTTCTTAAATCTTGGGGATTTAATCCCTTTTCTCTGAAATCCTGAACTATTCTTCAGTTTCTAGCCTTCTCGAGGTTCTGTTCGATGTCCAAATTGTTCATGACAATATCTTGCCTTTTGGATAGTGCCTTTTGGATAGTGCCTTTATATAAGGTACATACCTCAGCAACTCAAGGAATCTGCTGACATATTCCTCTATAGCGAGTTTCCCCAGCTTGAGTTCATAGAATTCTTTAGTCTTTTCGTCGAATATTTTTCCGACAGATACTTCTTTCGAAAGTATTTCTCAAACCGTTCCCAAGACAAGTCCTCTTTGCGAACCCCTTTCACATTCTTAAGGTCTTCCCACCAAATGGAAGCCTTTCCATTCAAGTTGAAGGTTGCCACTCGGGCCTTCAAATTTTCTGAGAAGTCATGGACTTTGAAATACTTCTTTAGTCCAAGCAGCCATGCCTCTGCTTCCTCTCCCTTCTTTATTTCACCATCAAAGGAGGGTGGTTTGGCCTTCCTGAATTCTTTGAATTTATGACCCTTGGGAAGTATTCACTTCTTCTGTCTTTTTCGGGAATAAGAACTAGTTCTGCTACTAGAAGGGCCCTCTGAACCGCCAGCTTCCTTTCTAGAGGAATCGTCCACCGCTTGTCCTTTACCTCTGGGATGGACCTTTATCGAGGTGCTCCTCTCAGTGTGGCCACTGATATGACCATGTTTCTGTACCTCATGTTCATGCTGCATTTGTCTTTGTAGGTTGGATAGGCTCTGCAGTAAAACTGCATTAATTTTTGTTTGCTTCTCTTGTTCCTTCATCATCCTCTCATTGTCAGCCTTGCAGCTTTGTCATTCAACCATGAGGCTCCTCACAGTCTCGGCTAGATCTGGATGGGTCCCTACTACCCTTCTTTCATCAGACTCTTCGTCTCTATTGTGGGAGCCTTCCCCCACCTCTTAGTGGGTCACCATTCTTATATGTCTACAATTTCCTGTGGTTGATCTCCCACTTGTGTGAAAAAGGAAAAACGTTGGTTGTTAGTCAATGTTCATATTATTTTATAACCAATACATAAACTCATATTTTTTTTTTCTCATGCACACACACAATAGGGGTTTTCATTCTTAACTTTGACTTTTTAGTTAAGGGGGGTCAAGATAAGGAGTTACTCCTTTTAACAGTACTCTGAATGGAGTCTCTATGCAATCCGTTCATGATCCCAAGCAGGATGAGTGTTGTAACCATGCTCTGATACCAATTTGTAACACGCCCACGACGGGGCTAGAAAATTTTTGGCTTTCTTTCCTTTTTAAATTCTAAGGAGCCTAATGCAGACCCTCCTTTCCCTTTTAAAGTCCCTCATATGATCGACGGCTATGACCACAGGCCTTATCGTGGAGGTGCTCATCGGCTTTCGCAATTCGGGAAATCATGATGGATGTATTTCCCTTTTCTCTCTTGAATTTAGAAGGGTCGAAACCCGAAACAGATCTAACCGCTTAACGAGATTAACAACAACTTGGATTAAGCCCCGGTATTCTACCCTTCGGGATTTCGCATACTGGGATTTCGAGATATGCGACGACAAGAGGTTTCTCACTTAGGTTTCCCGAGAGCCGAAACTCCAAAACCTACATATATATATATATATATATATATATATATATATATATATATATATATATCACTCTGTCTATTTCGGGAGTTCGCAAACCGGGTTTTCGGGATATGCGACAATAGGAGAACTTATCGTTAGGTACCCCGGGTGCCGAAACACCGAAACACCATATCTCGTTTGCACTATTATTATTTCAGGGTTTCGCACTTTGGGTTTTCAGGATTGGCAGGTGCAAGAGAACTTGCCAATAGGTATCTCGAGTACTGAAATACCAAAACACCCAATATTATCCATGCTAAGCCATTTCAACATTTCTCCTTTTGGGATTTCACGTTATGTGAGAGCAAAGGGTCGCACTCCTAGGTTTCCCAGAAGCCAAAAACTCTGAGTCATCATAATCTCTAAACATACTCCACTATTTTGGGGTTTTCTCCATCGAGATTTCGCTAATCGAGGTTTCAAGACTGGCGAATACGTGGGGCTTGCACTTAGGTACCCCGGGTGCCGAAACACCGAAGTATAATAACTTTTCCACACTCTATCTTTTCAGGATTTCACAAGTCGGGATTTCGGGACTTGCAAGTACAAGGGAAACTTACCCTTGGGTTGTTTTGGGTACCGAAACGTCGAAATGATGAACCAAGTCACACTATGCCAATTCAGGATTTCAGGAGTCGGGGTTTTGTATATCGGAATTTTGGGATGTGCGAGGACAGGAGTTCTCGTATCCAGATCCTCTTGGAGCCGAAGCTCCAAAATACCAAACTTTAAACTCCGAAGCATCAAGACTTCGCGCACTACGCCATATCGAAACTTTCCCCATCGGGACTTTGCATATAGTAGGTACATGGAACAAAAACTATCCTTCAGGGTCTCGGGTACCGAAACGCTGAAAACACCGATTCAATTTACACTATGCCATATTAGGATTTCGCAAGTCAAGACTTCACGATACAAGAGGATGAAGAGTCACATTCTTCAATTTCCCGAGTACCGAAAAGCCGATACACCCACTCATCATACCTTCTACCAAAATTCGGGGTTTCATGGATCGAAGATTCGTGATGTGCATAGACAGGAGGTCTCACATCTAGATCTTCCAGGTGCCGAAACCTCGAAGTACCAACTCTTAACCTGCGCATCTATTTTAGGATTACACCCATCGGAATTTCACGGGTCAGGCATTCGGGACTTGCGAGTACAAGGAACTCGCCTCTAGGTATCATGGGTACCGAAACTCTAAGATCTTATAACTTCTCCATATTATTAGCATTTCAGGATTTCGCAAGTCGGGGTTTCAGGACTTGCGAGTGCAAGGGAATACCCCCTTGGGTATTCCGGGTGCTGAATCATCGAAATGTCCTAACTTATCCATACGCCATCATTTCAGGTTTTCGTGAATCGGGGTTTCGGGAATTGCGAGTACAAGGGAACTCGCACTTAGTTACCCCGGGTGCCGAAACGCCGAAATGTCCTAAGTCTGAGAGGACCATTCTCTCTTGTGCAATTTTTTTTTCCAGACTTATGCCATAAAATCCTACTACATATTCTTCGGTAAACTCTTAAAAAGGGTGTCCCTATGGAAAAATCTATCCAGGGAATTACTTGAGATAAAATAAGGGAATAGATTTCCTGAGAACAGACTTGAATACTGAATCCATTCAAAATATACATAAATACAAATATATACATAAGTCATATGTGGTCTTTCCAATATAAGCATGCAACCACCATTTCTGATCAAACACCATACAAACAGTCTTATACGGAAATCATTCATAATTTCACAAACCATGAGAATATATGTCTGAATATTTAAATTCAAGATACAAGATATAACACTTATCAGAAAAACACCAGGTGTGATGCAACTGCTGAGAGGGGTTCTTGTTTCCACCCAACCGTAGGCTCAACGATTCCAAATGGATTTACCACTAGCCACCCCCGAGATTAGACCACGATGCTGTGAGACCTTGGCTCTGTTCGTCAGAAGTAGAGAATGAAGGTTACTATCCTTCTTCTCTGCTCATCAATCACTATGTATATTTTTTTCTAGAGTTCTTCTGATTTCTCCCCTCTTGCGATCTCTGTCGCGTTGACCCCTCCCAACACCTCTTTCCTGCCTTTTATTTTTCCGGTGAGGTTGCGTGTGGCACAAACTTCCCAGCGGTGGTCAGGTATGAGGCTTCCATGGATGGGCGGTTCATCCCCACCCCTCATTAACTCATGAGGATCCTCTTCACCTACCAACCTGGTGAGTAATTAATTTCGGGGCCATCGAGCCACTCTTGGTTCTCTGGGCCAGTGAAGATGAAATACGGTTTGGTTCAGTGGAAGTTAACGCCACCATTCTAGGTGCCTTCCACCACCTTTCTTCAACCATCGTGGTCTCTTTTTCAGCACATCCCCCTCTTAGCAGTCCTGTAACATATATTCAAAAAATTATTTACATTCATCGACCTTTTACTAAGGTCCATTCAAATCACACATTCAAATCTTTGAGTTTTCTATAGTTCTTGGCCAGTATAGTTATTTTTACAGACTGGGGTAAATAGGGTGTTACATATATGCAGGCATGGTTCCAGGGGGAGCATGAGTGATATGATTTCAGTATTACATCAGAGTGTTTCCATCAATGCCAAAGGGGGATATTTTTGATTAATTGGGTTGGTTGTCATTGATGTCAACCCTTGAAGAAAGTTTGGTAGAAAATTACGGTAGCACAAAGGTTTGGGTAATGGAACCAAGTTTTTTTGATGTATAATAGTATGAGTTTTGATATATTTGCAGGTAAGACTATTCTATATGGATAGTACATGTCATGCCATTTCTGGTGGTATGTGGAACGCCACATAACTCCTCACAGTTTGAGAGTTATGGCCTTATGAAGTTGGAGGACCCTCATATGTTGGCTTGAAGGCCCAAAAGGTCAAAGAAGTCAAAGTTCTTTCAAAGAAGAAATTATTTAAATAATAAAGTGAAGTGACAAAGTCAAATAGTATTATTTAAATAATAAAGTGAAGTGACAAAGTCAAAGAGGATTATTTAAATAATAAAGTGAAGTGACAAAGTCAAAGAGGATTATTTAAATAATAAAGTGAAGTGACAAACTCAAGGAGGATTATTGAAAAAATAAAGTAAATGGAGAACTTTATAATTATGGAAAGTAGTTATAAGAAGGTTAAACCTAAAATGAGGAAAAATGGGTTAAGTAGTTAAGTGGCTATTGGATATGTGGACAAAGTGGCTATGTGGACAAATTGGTCTAGAAGATGATTCTAAGGAAGCTACATGAAAGTCTAAATAAGAGGCAAGGATCTATCATTTCAATCAAACTTGAGCATATTGAATATCTACAGGTGACTGAGGTAACCAAAGGATATCTAAGCCAAATCTCATAGGGAAGGTGAAGTAAAGAAGACCAAAATTCAAGGGAGGATAAATTATTTTGATGATGCTTTCTAAGGTATGTTATTTACAGGTCATCTCACCATTTTCAAAATAACTTTTTTTATAGAATGATTCAGACCGTGAAATTGGGAGGCCATTGAGGAACATATCCAAGTAGCTGTGGTAAAAATTTCATCTTGTGGTTCATTGAATTTTTGGATTTACACTCCGTGGAAAATAGGGTTTGTGGCTAGTCCTGAAACTAGTTTAAAACAAGCGTTTCGGGTAAAAACGTCATAAATTCTTCATAACAGATCCAAATTCAGTAAGACCAAACGTGTTGGTCATATTATAGTCTTTAGTATTCTATGTAAAAATTTCATATGCATACAACAAATATTCCACGTGGGGCATGCTCTACAAGTTCGCTCTCTAGAATAATCGAGAATTCAACAAGGTATGCCATTTTTGCTATAAATCCTTTTCTGAGAGGTTCCAAGTAGTGAGACCTAGAGGAATTGCATAAAACACACTGAAGAACATTGTGTACTATTTTCAGATCTTTATTCATTACAAGTACATAGTTATTATTATTTCAAGTTAGGGTTGTTGACTAATCCAAAACTAGTCAAGTGAGACTAAAGTAAAGTTTGATGAAAATGCTAGTCTCTTGTTGTTAAAGTTAAGGAAGGTTTGGAGGTTTAGGTACAGGTTGGTGCATGGTTGATGAAAGTTTTTATGGTACAAGTTGATTACAGGTTGTTTGGTACATGTTGGTGCATGGTTGATGCACTTGTTTATGGTACAGGTTGATTACAGGTTGAGGTACAGGTTGATGCATGGTTCATGTTATTGGTACAAGTTTTTTGGTGCACGTTGATTGGTACAGGTTTACAGTAATATATCTCACAGTGATAGTGGGACAGTGGTTCCATCATTCTACTTATATGTTAGGGCAGTTTGATGGGGCAAGGACAAGTGGTTGTAGCCACCTTTCGGTTGTAGCTGGAGAACATAGGGAGTTGTAGCCTCCTTCTGGTTATAGCCAGAGAATTGGGGAGTTGGAGCTTCCATCAAGTTGTAGCCTAAGAAACCAGGGGGTTGGAGCCTCCTTCCAGTTGCAGCTAGAAAACAAAGGAAGTTGGTGCTTCCAATGAATGTAATTCTTCAAGACATATAAGAAAAAACATTATGTGGTTTTCTCCCACTTTGGGTTTCCACGTAAAAACACTGGTGTACTGTCTATGTGTATGATTGTTCATTTGTTCATTGTTTATTTACTTTGAAAATATTGGATGATAATGCTACATTGATATAACACTTGCATTATATGGTTAAAAAAGGATTAGATTTCTCTATTACTGATTCACCCCCCTCTCAGTAATCCAAAAAGAATCTGGAGTAACCTCACTTGATCCCTCATTCATTTGAGAGCCCATAATTTATAAAGGCCACATATTTTTAAAGATTGTTGGGCCCTTGCATCCCTTTCCACTACGACATCTATCTCTTCATGCTCCCTCTCCATCCATTCAATCACCATCCTGCAAAGGAAGAGTCTTTTTTTGAGTTAAATCCTTTCATAAAAGTGTTCACGAACTTGTACGTGTGGTAATATGGTAATAGTCACGTATAGGGCTGCATGTACATGGGAAGGATTTGCTTTGCCCACGTATATGGGGGTGTATACGTGACCTAATGAACTATCACCCGCGTACACCCTAATTTACATGTTTCTCCCTCTAATACTAAAAGAATGAGGACTAAAATTGAAATTTAAACCACTGAAATTGAAGTAGAGGGGAAATTCTCTTACTTGGTCAAAATGGTTGTTGATTACGTTGATCGTAGCTCTCAAAATCGACACTTGAATATCGCGGGAAAAATGGCCTCAAATGCACTATGTGGGTGTAAAACTCAAATGATACGGTAAAATGGTTTATTTTTACTATTAGTAGAAATTGTTTACCCACTTCATATGGTTTGTGCTAATTTTTTGACCTTATGGAAAATAGTACAGTGGAAAGAATTAGTTTTGGTGGTTTTGTCCAGGATTTTTTGCAGTTTATAGAATCATACTGCCCGTTCATTCCTTCGGCAAGTATTTTATTTCACCAACATATAGGATAGGTTGTCAGTCCATTTTTCATTCTTGCATCGTCCTATGAATGTGATCCATATGCATTAGGTACGAACCCATTTATTAGCGACAAAACACCTTCTTACTGCTACTAGAAGTGTCGTTATTAAATGGTAGAGGCTTACCAAACATGGGTGACCTAGTTAGAACCTTTCTACCATTTGGTCTCCATGCAGAAGTTATTCCATATGACCGAGATTTCCTGATAGTTCTGATATGAATTTGTGTTCGAACCTCATATTCTTATTCACAAGCCTTCTAACCCTTACCTATGGGACTCCACCTGAGTCTTGGTTAAGCTCTTTTCTAAATCTCTAAAAAGTGAAAATATTGTCAAGTGAACTTGTCTCTTTCACACTCATTAAATGGATTTGAAAGGATGTCTATTTGGTGTAACTTTAACCCTTTTTCGGACCAAGTAGAATTCTTGCAAAAAAGGAATACTCTAGTCAACATTGGCTAGAAGAGTTCTCCTGGGTATTATTTTATACTTTTTCGGGCCTAGGGGACTAAATCTATGAAAAAATACATTCTTTGGAGTTAAGTTGTAATCAAATTCCCTCATCCTGCTTGCAGTATTGAGCCTATTTCCAGTTCCCTCTTTCTTGTTATAAGCCTCTTACCTCAAAAATTTGCATCACTAGCCAAGTAGAGCCTTTTTTATATCCTTTGTAGCTTGACACCCTGTACCCTAAGAGGAAAAATTGCCCCGAGTGTTCATTCCCTACATGCACTTACTGCAAGATACCAGATATAATAAATATGCAAAACAGAAATAAAATGCTAGAAATGGAAGAATAACAGTAATACAACCAACATAATCTCCACAATAACACAGAAATAATATGAGAACAACAAATGAAATAGCACTTTGATTCAGAAAGCAATGTTCAGAGGCCTCCTTGAGGGGGCAACCTCCAGTCGAGTAGTGCTATGTTACAATAAACTCCAAGCTAGGGTTTTCATACCCTCGACCCTTATTTATACTAAATATGTCGATTAAGAGAAGCATCTAGAGGAAGATCCTTCTAGAAGCAGAAGCTTCTATTAGGTCTTCTTACATCTGCCTTATTCTATTTTATTGAAAGGCCTTATTAATATTGACCTTTATTACATTTGAATACATTGATCTACCTATGTGCGGGTTAGGACCTTAACATGTCCGCCCCCTTAAAAACAACATTGTCCTCAAGGCTTGAGATGTGGAAACTGCTGTAGAATGGTAGCTGGTTCCCAAGTGGCATCTGCTGGAGTCATATATTTCCACTGTATGAGCAATTCCTATATGGTTCTCTGACGCAAGCGACGCTCACGCTGGTCCAAAACTGCTTCTGGCTGTAGCCAAATGGATCCCTCTTCAGCTAACTCTGGAAGGTTGGTTTGAATTCGGCACTTGGTTCCAATCACCTTCTTCAAGTAGGAAACATGAAAAACAGGATGTAGCTTCGACTGACTGGGAAGAGCTAACTGATATGCGACTTGTCCCACACGCTTGAGAATTGTGTAAGGACCATATAATTTGGGCGCTAGCTTCTGACAATGCTCGACCTTAAGGGAAGTTTGCTTATATGGTTGCAGTCGCAGAAACACCTGATCCCCTTCTGCAAATTGATCTTCCGAGCGACCTTGATTTGCTTGCTACTTCATGTGATTATGTGCCATGACCAAGTTCTCTTTAAGGGTATGAATAATATCCTCTCGGACTGTAAGTGTGTGGTCCACCGCCTGGACCTTCGAGGTACCCGGTAAGTATGAGAGAACTGAAGGTGTCTTCTGTCCATATATCGCTTCAAAAGGAGTCATGCGAGTGGCTGTATGGTATGTAGTGTTGTACCACCATTCGGCTAGGGGTAACCATTGAGCCCACTGGTGTTGTTTTTTAGAGGCAAAGCACCTTAGATATGTTTCCAAACACTTGTTGACAACTTCTGTTTGACCATCCGTCTGGGGATGATAAGCTGAGTTGAGATGCAACTGTGTGCCTTGTAACTTAAACAGTTCTTGCCAAAAATTGCTTGTGAAAGTTGGGTCATGATCAGAAACAATAGAGTGCAGCATGCCATGAAGATTGAAGACCTGGTCCATGAAAATTTGAGCCACCGTGGATGCAGTAAATGGGTGATGAAGAGCGCAAAAATGAGCATACTTGGAAAGGCGATCCACCACCACCATTATGCGTGATTTATTCCCCGATTTGGGTAAGCCTATAATAAAGTCCAAAGAGATATCCTTCCAAATAACAGGGGGAATTGGAAGCGATTTGAGGGTGCCCGGAGATTTGACTGTTTCTCCCTTGTTGCACTGACATACCTCACATTCAGTGACAAACTTACGGATGTCCTGTTTCATAGCATCCCAGAAAAAAGAACGTTTGACTCTGTCATATGTCTTGGTGAACCCTGAGTGCCCTGCTGTGGGTGTAGCATGAAGCTCATAAAGTACCATGGATTTGAGCTTGGAATGTTTACTTAAATACAAGTGGCATTTGTATCGAAGCTCATCCTGGAGCCAGGAGTACCCTGGGGGAGCCAGAGCCTTGTTCTACAGTTGTTGGATCAGATGCAAACTTTTGGGATCTTGAAGCCATTCCTGGTGCACAGCTTGGAGCCAATCGGGTACAATGAAGGAAAGAGAAAAAAGGGATCATTCGTCTTCATATTTCCAGGACAGTGCATTCGCCACGACATTGTCTTTGTCCTTCTTGTAAATGATCTCATAATCATATCCAAAGAGCTTAGTCACCCATTTTTATTTCTCCTGGGAGGAGATGCGTTGTTCTAGAAAGAACTTGAGGATTTGATGGTCGGTCTTAATTTGGAAGCGTTTCCCCAAGAGATAAGGATGCCATAGCTCAATAGCATGCATAATCGCCAACATTTATTTTTCATAAATGGGTTTGCCCAGATTCCTTTCAGACAGTTGCTTGCTGGTGAAGGCTAAAGGTCGACCCTCTTTCATAAGGACAACACCGATTCCTTTCCCTGAGGCGTCACATTCAAACACAAATGTCTTTGTGAAATCGGGAAGGGCCAGAACCAGAGTGGTGCACATGGCCATCTTCAAGGTTTGAAAATCTTGAGCAGCTGCTGGAGTCCAAGTGAAAGAGTTCTTTTTGAGGAGAGCCGTGAGAGGTGTTGCAATCTTTCTGTAGTTCTTAACAACCTTGCGATAATACCCTGTTAGGCCCAAAAATCCATGCAAGATTTTGAGAGTCTTTGGGTGTAGCCAGTCTTGCATAGCTTCAATCTTTTTCGGGTCCACCCTGATGCCATCCTTTCCCACCAGATGACCCAAGTATTCTACTTCCGAGGCACCAAAAGCACATTTGGATTGTTTCAGGAAAAGTTGGTGCTGAGAGAGTAGGTGGAGAACTTGATCCACATGAGTAAGATGGTCTGTCCAAGTTTTGCTATAGATGAGGATATCATCAAATAAAACTAAGACAAAATGACGGAGAAAAGGGCAGAAGACATGGTTCATGAGGCTCTGGAAGGTGGAGGGGGCGTTACACAAGCCAAAGGGCATGACCAAAAACTCATAGTGTCCCTCATGAGTGCGAAAGGTGGTCTTGGGAATGTCAGCCTCTTTCATACGTATCTGGTGATAGCTTGAGCAAAGATCAAGTTTGGTAAAGAATTAGGTGCCACTCAATTCATCCAAGAGGTCATCAATGACAGGAATGGGAAATTTGTCTTTGATGGTCAGTTTGTTGAGAGAACGGAAGTTAGGACACATTCTCCAAGAACCTTCTTTATTCAGTACCATGGCGACCGAAGATGAGTAAGGGCTTGTAATAGGACATATGATGCCTGCAGTAAGGAGTTCCTGGACCATTTTCTCAATTTCATTTTTTTGTGCAAAGGGGTGGCGATATGGATGGATATTGGGGGGAAGGCTTCTTGGGACAAGGGGAATGGAATGATCATGAACACCACGGGAAGGAGGGAGTCCTTGGGAAGTGGAAAATACCGTTAGATGTTTAGAAAGGAGGGCTTGGAGGTCTTGGGGCACTGGGGGTGTCTCTGTGGCTTGTATGGCATGGAGTTGGGAAATGACACCAGAATGACCTTTTTTGAGCAGTTTTTCCATGCGATGAGAACTGATGACCTCAGGTGAA
>ML778583.1:213280-226580 GCA_009831015.1 Picea engelmannii
ATACTTCGGTCTAAAGAATGCTGCAATGCTGAAATCCCCAAATTATTAACCAGAAAGAAATGTGTATTTACTTGGCAATCTGAGCACAGATGCGTGGCAATAGATCTTCGCCTGTTTAATTTGTTTATGTTTATGTTTATGTTCCCCAAGGGTTAGGTATTCAAGGGTTCTACAAACAAGGGTTTTCCCTGTGCTATAGCTCTCTAATATAAATGCGGGGTCCAACATTAGTACTCGGCCCAATATCTCAGGGCACTAACTAAGGAGGATAGACCATACCCTTAGCCGTACTACCCGACTACCCAGGTACTAGAGAGTATCTTCCCGAGTGTTGTTCTCGTTGACACTATAACAGTCCAGCGGTCAATAGGTTTATCTAAAGAGGGCTTCAGGAAATCTAGGCTGATCCATACACAGGTGATGTCTGATGCGCTACCACTCGAAGGGGTACCAACAAGGGCTACAAGGGTGGCCAACAGATGTGCGCTTAAGAACCACTTGTATTTCCTGCGTGTATGAATCCCTCAACCATGGGTTTATGTGTGTAATGATAGATCTCTGTGGTTTAAAGACGCCGGAATATGTCTCTACCCTGGAAAAAAAATACCCACAATTTCTGCCAAGGAAAGTGCTCTGATACCACTTGCAAGATACCAGATATAATAAATACGCAGAACATAAATACAATGCTAGAAATGGTAGAATAACAGTAATATAACCAACATAATCTCCACAATAACACATAAATAATATGAGAACAACAACTAAAATAACACTTTTATTCAGAAAGAAATGTTCACAGGCCTCTTTGAGGGGGCAACCTCCAGTCGAGCAACACTCTGTTACAATAATATCCAAGCTAGGGTTTTCATACCCTCGACCCTTATTTATACTAAATATGTCTATTAAGAGAAGAATCTAGAGGAAGATCCTTCTAGAAGCGGAAGCTTCTATTAGGTCTTCTTACATTCGCCTTATTCTATTTTATTGAAAGGCCTTATTAATATTGACCTTTATTACATCCGAATACATTGATCTACCTATGTGCGGGTTAGGACCTTAACACTTACTTGCATTCAACATAAGTATGTTCCACTTTTTGGAGCTAGTTTCTTACTTGCAACACTTGTTTCTTCTCCTGTATCATATCATTTCTTTGCCTATGAAAAAACAAAAAAAGGCAGGTGGGAAAAGAATATTATCTCATATCGGCAATAGGCGTTTCTCTTTTGAACAGAGCACCAAATTTTGAGTCCATTGTCATCCAAATTTTGGGTTTAGCATGACCTTAGGAAGATGAATTCATTACTTAGAGTTTACTCCTCTGGTTAGTTATTCTTCCAGTCCCTATGGATATTTCGTTGATGCCTCCTGTATCATGAAGTTTTATCATCAAGTATATGTTGTCTGAGTTATCCATATGTCTCGTGATATTGTTCAAAGGAAGTCTAGAAGACTGTGTTGGTCATTTCTCATAACTCTTGACTTTGCATGTCGGCCATACGCTCAGTGTATCTCAAAGTCACATGAAGTTATAGTACCATGCACCCTGGTCCTACTTTCATTATGGGTAGGTAACCTTAAATCCAACAGTTGACATATCCTCATTGGTCACTAACTGGGGGGTTTCCCTTGTGTTTGATGACAAGAACTATATTCACACATTGAGATTCATGCAATGTCTTAGATGCCATTATCCTTATTGGTGGTTTCCTCACCTTTGTCGACAGTGTTTTCTTATTGGATGTTATTAAGAGGTTCTCTTTTGTGCACTACTTGCATATGTTGCTTGCAAGAGACACACATGGTCGTTGGTTTGTAAACATCATATTCGTCCGAGCTCCTCCTAATTATCAAGCTATTGATTTGTAACTCATGTTGACTGATGAGAGATGCCATAATGCTCCCCTTTCAGTGGGTCTCCTTCCATCGAATTCAACTCATCTATTCTGTAAATGAGACCTAGAGTCCGATGAGTACCTAGAGGCTTGTAGTCATCAGTAGCAGGTTCTCTCGCCATTGATAGTTGGGAATACATCAATGTCTCCTCATCGATGGATTCTTCAATTGTTTGACCTCAACATCCCTATTCACACTTGTAGAATGTACTCGGTTCCTGGATACCTACTTTCATCATCGGTGGGTTGTCTCTTATATGTTAACGATATATCTTAATGACCAGTAATCAAACGAAGTCTCATTTTGTTAGACCTCAACTCCTCTATTCACATGATGTAGAATTTCACCTTCGGTGGATAGTGTAGAAGACCTCCAACTTACAGTAGCGTCTTTCCTAATCTGTTTCTCTCTTTCATTAGACCAGTACCTATATGATTTCAGTGATCATGGGCGATCATATTGTACTTCATTGTATACAAATATCTTCAGATTGATTTTGAGACTAGATTCCACTGTGCCTTGTTCATGACTATGACAACCTATGCCATTTTGTATTGCCTATTCATGGCCATGAGCAACTATTTGATATATTTCCACATGGATTTGCAGTGTAGTTCAGATTGGAAACCATGTGTACAAAGACATTATGGATTTTAATATTATCATGAGTAACTAGCACTTCGAGATGAGTCTCCATTACTCCAATTATGGGAATTATAATGTATTTTGGTCATCACAGATACTTGTACGAACTCACACATTAGGGGGAATTTGCTACAAATTGTTTTTCCTCACCCCATGCAACTTGCTTGGATGGCCTTTCCATTTCCCTATGTAAACTTGAAGTCCCCTTTTGTACTTTCCAGAAACAAAAAACCACATTTTTCCACATATATGTGCCCTATCAGTTAGAAAACAAGCATATACATAGGTTGCTCCATTGCAACCCGCATACATCGGGTTCAGTGCTCAAAATTAAAAATTATGTCAGGTTTCCATGCCATGTCATGAGATCCATGATCCATTTGAAGGCTATAAATTGAGCCATATCCAAGCCTTGGAAGAGAGAATTGAACTTTGAGAGCAAAGACACTCTGAAGAAATTTCACTTCATATTGAGTCTGCATCCCTTTATCCTTGAAAGTATGAACCCCTTGTTTAGACCCCAATCTCTTCCTTCTTTGTGATGGAGAATCCCATTGTCTCCTTTATATGAGCTTGAATTTGGTGGAGGATTGAAGTGGTGGAGGCCCAGCTGGAGGGACTTAGTTTCTCAGTTTCGATATGTGCCATTTCATAAGTTTTTCACCTGTATACTTCTGTTGATCATTTTAATAGAAATACTCTTTTCTCATCCAACTAATATCTTGAAAATATTTGAATTATTATTCCATGAGAATATTTTTCTTGTATTTTAATGGATTATGCTAATCTATATGCTAACACTATATATTGTCACAATATAGTTGCATATCTTGGTTGTTGAGGACAAGTTGCAGGTATAAATATTTGAGTTGCGTGCTCAATGGTGGTCTTCATCAAACATTTAGACAAGGTAGGTTCTTGGACTTGTCTTTCTAGCATTTCATTTTTATAGCATATTTGGGATTAGAGTTGATTTATGCGTGTCATTTCGTCTATTGTGGGTTACCCCATGCCACAGAGAGATTTTCCTCGTAACACCTCTCTGTCCCTTATTTGCTTCATTAAAATTTGTCTCTTTTTAACCATTTGATCTGGTTTCAAGGAGGAATGATAATCCAAGCAACAATTACTCGAATCTGAATTTCAAATCCTTTCCCCTATCAATGATACATACATTTTTTCTATTGGAATTAATTTCCTCTTCCAACCCTACAGACACATGTTCTAGCCTCATCCACAAATGCAAAATCATGTTCTCGTTTAAAGGATGGAACTATGATTTCTTCGATTCAGTTGGCGATTTTTTTAACCAACCACTAGGCCACCAAGGAAACATAAGAAATGCACTCTTTTAGGTTCTTCCAGTTTGGTTTATGGAATTTGTGTAACGTGAACACCAATTATTCTTTGTCAATAGAAGGTTTTTTTAATCAGGCACCAGACCATCGGGAGAAATAGGATCACCGAACCACCAGAATGTAAATCCACCAAAAATTTTAGGATGACTAGACCACTGAAATAATAATAATACATTAGGCCATTGAATTATAAAACCACCAACTACCAAGCCACTGGAATGTAAATCCATTGGGAAACTGGTGCAATACTCCTCCAATTCCCTTTTGTTCTATTATGAATTTGGTCTGGTATAACTACTTCGTTTAACAGATCATCAACCACTAGGAAGCTTAGGAATTGTCTTTTAAAGGATATAAAGCTGGTCTAGTTGAACTTGGAGCTAGAACTTGGAGCTATGATAGTTGGATATGGATGTTGATCGTGAAACCCCAATATCCTAGAACCATGTGAACGAATGCACACCTATGTTGGAACTCTATGGTCCACATGCTTCCTTATCAAAACATGTTATATTAACATGAACTCTATGTACTATAACCTTGAATAATGGACCCTTTAATCCAAATATTTAAACCATGCATACACTCTGCAATTCCACTTCAATCCGTCCCTCGATATCGACTTCGATTTGACATGTTTTACTTAGTTTCATAATTAACATCACAGTCTCCAACCTCTTCACGCTTATTTGTCAAACACACACTACCAATGTTTGTAATATTTCAGCATATAGAAATGGATTGCACTACTGTACATGCATTAATAAAATTTAACCAGAGAAAGGAGAATATCTAAACAATATTTGGGCATGCAAATTTATAGCTTTATTAATAATCCAAAAATATCCTTCTCTGATACAACCCACATTGTACACATGCTCTCTACATGTTCTCTCTCTTACTTTGAATCCAATCTCTCTAATATTTCTATCTATCCCTCCATTTTCACGCTTACATTATCTTATTTATACAACAAAGAGGAAAATGACTCGAACATATAAGATAGGTTTGTACCTTACATTCTTACATAAAATATTGAAAAAATCTTGTTGGCCCTAAAATTATTCAACTTCTCCAACTTCATGCTAAAATAAGCATTTTTTTATATTACATTGCATTTAAAAGGAAAACAAATTTCTCCCACATAGACCAACCTAGAAACTTCTAAAACCCTATTACAAACTTAGGAAAAACACAATTGTACATGATGATGTTGCATCCACATCACAAACTATACAAATACATCAAAGTTAGTATAAAGTGAATACATGAATATGAATTTAAATGCAAATGTACAAGTAAATTAAATAACAAGTGTGTTAATGAGCTCAATGAATGTTTAATTAAAAACACACAAATCCACTCTAATTGTTCCCTTGATTGTATAAATAATCATGAATAATAAAGAGATATTGGTTGGTTATCCTTCCCATACATGTCTTGAGTATTATATGGTTTGCATGATATATTCCTTTCTTGAATGTATGTTGAAACCTTAATTTCAACACCATGCTTCCTTTTATGGTTTTCCCTTCACAAACCAGTTCTTATCTAATATTGTTTTAATATATATTGTTGGAGTTACTTCACACACACCTAGGATTTATTTTTCCTAAGGTTATTCCTTGTTTATTAGTCATAATTAGTCATTATCCAGTCTCCTATATCTTAGGGGAGAATATTCCACCTGGAGAATATTCTCTTTCAGATGACACTTCAGTTTGACTAGTTGAGTTAAGTTTAGATGTTGCATTGGTTTTGTCACCATGCAACATTGGGATCATCACCAACTCACTACTCTTTGTTCAGTCACTTAACTGAAGACTAGTTGACTAGTTAACTCAGCTAGGTGGCATTTTACTCTTGTAACTATTGGTGTGTGTCTAGATCAATCTAGACCACCACTATGGCCACTATGGCTCATTAGTTACTCATTTATCCTATATATATTGTAAATTATTCACTCTTTGAGTGTGGAATGCAGTTAATGAGAATTCTTCCATTCTTTCTATCTTGCTTATTCTTTCTCCATTTCTCTCTGCAAATGTGTGCAGTATTTTCTAGCTAGATCTATTCTGTGCAGGTTCAACACATTTACATATATTAGTTTAAAATGTCCAATGCCAAATTTTAATTCATTTTCAAAATATAGGGACCTGTTATAGTGCAAGTTGTAGGTTGGGAAAATCCCGACCCAATCACAAAAGAAAGTGCTACAACTTGGGAATCCTACACCCAATATCACATCGATGTAGGTCTCACACTTCAAGGGTGACTAGGTCACTCTAGGGAGGCAATCCCGGTGACCCTAGGGGGAATTAGATGGATATGGATAGAGATGGAAGTGGGCCCCTAGAGGTCAATTATAAGTGGAGTGAAATGTGTGGAATTAAGTCTTGGGAAGGTCCAAGGGTTTCCAAGTATGTTGAGTAACCTGTAAATGGTGAAATACCTTCCCGATACACAATAAAAACCACTTTGAAATGATGTATGTTAGTTGGATCAACAAGTTAAACTTGTTGTCCCTAATTTGTAGCAATATATAATAGTATATATCAGAAATACTATGGTACTATAATCTGCTCAATAAATGCTAGAGATCAAGTAGAAGATACAAGAGAAATACTAGTTAATGACTAGCTAAACTCAAGATAAATAACCGATATTCTAGCATAAAAAGATAGTGCTATTGCAAACACTTGTATACAACAATTATATCAGCCTTATGGATGTAGCATTAAATGTATTACATCAATAAAATAATCCACTGAAAACCCGTCAAACATTTCCAAAAAGTGCGCTAGACCAAGAAGAATAAGTGTGCAAACTTTGAGCAAAATCCAATGGTTGATAAGAGAGTTATTCAAGCAAATGAGTTAGGGTTTCTGCAACCCTAATGGCTGAAGATGTAATTTTATAACAGAAGAAATGAGTATCTCCTTGATGGGGATGCCCTAGTGGTTGTGAGGTGTCCAAGGCACAAGGAATACAATCCACTTTGCAAGAAGTAAAAATGACCAAAAATCATGTTTCCCAATGCAATATTTTATTTCTCCAATGCAATAATAAATGGCTAGTGCTCTTAATAATTGGGTTAATGCGGTGATGCAAAGAAAGAGCTAGAGAAGCTACCTCCTTGGGGGTGTAAATCCTCTTACTCCCCAAGGAAAGTTTCTCTTGCTAGGGTTTAAGCTAAGAGAGTGTATGCCCTTATACTTCTATTAGCAAACCCTTGTTTAACCAATAACATGAAGCATAAAATGATGAATATTATGGTGGGGGTGTATGACCTTATACTTCCCACCCAGCTCCTATCACAATAACCTTGAATTGAAACAAATTATAGCATGAAAGTAAAGACCATACCAATTCAAGGGAAAATGCCAAGATAATCCACCACAATAGCAATAGATAAGCCTTCCAAGGCTAGCGCGTCACTTCCATTAACCATAACATCAAGAGAACCATAAACAAGAGACAAGAGAGACAAAGTTTCCAAAGGTAGCAAAAATTTCAGACCAATACTTCTCACAAGAGGGAGAGTTATATCCAAATGAGATCTTATGATCTCTTATTTATACAAAATGTCACTAAGGTGACTTGTCCATAAATTAAAGGGTAAACCACAAGACTAGGGGTCAACAACCTTAATATTTTTATTTTTTTTATAGTAACTGGGGAAATTATATACTTTGCGAAAAAACACAGGCATCGTGTACATTTTGGTTTACAAAATTTGCTGCTAACAGAGTGCTCCCACCTGTGTTCTCCAATCTGTATAAGGAGAATAGAGGTGGTGCTATTTATTCTACTAAATCCTGAAAGTGCAGAGTTGGTGAACTCCTTACAAAAAGTACCTAGATATAGCTCAAAAAAGCATTTCATATAATTACTTTCTAGCCTGGCCTGGTGCATTTTGTTCTGCCTCTGCTGGAGGCTGGAGGTTGAGGTCCAGATGTGGGCGTTGTCCTGGGAGGAGGCCTCCTCTGAGAGGGTCGTGACAGGAGAAACCGACCCATATATGAATTTAATCTCCTCAATTTTCTTCCTGAGATCTTCACACTCATCTTTAGTCCTCTGTTGCTCACTCCAGTGTTGTATAGTAATTTCCGTAATGGAGAGTACCTGAGTGGAGAGGGCCCAGAGCTGAACTTGCAGTGTTTGGACTGCATTACAACCTCTTCATGCTCCTCGACTGTGACCATTTTTGGATTTTTCCTGTTCATATTTGCTGTACTTCTTACGTTCCACCAGCTACGTCGTCCACCAGCGCGTTCCCCAGGTGTTTCCTCAGTGTTGATTCTGCTGCTACGTCGACCTGTGCGCTCAACGAGAATTCTCTCAGTGTTGTTCCTCTCTGTTATGCATTTTCCAAGTCCATGCACCAATTCAACTATGACATAATCTCTCCTGTTCAAATGATTCATGGAATTTAACCAATTCCCCACCATTTTCCATACTTTGGAGCTATGATTACCTCTGATGCCATTATCCTCCACCTCGCTTGAAATTAAATCCTTGTACAAGTTGAACGTCATCATACGCCTTAACTTCTCACTGCAGAGATCCTTCCCACGCTCAGGAGCTTTCGTGGGTAAAGCGATGAGACTTTGAACGCGAACTGAGGAGAGGAAAGGAGGTCAGCGATCGTGAACTAAGTAGGGGTGGGTGATATAAGGCAGTGCAAGCATGAAGGGGGGTTGTAATAAAGGACAGTGAGAGCGTGTATGGAGGATGGAAGGTGAGAGGGGGCGTGTGAAGGGGACTCATGGTAGGGGAGTGGAGGGGACAGGTGGAGGGGAGGGCGCTTGGAGTGAGGAGGGAACAGGTGGAGTGGGGGGCATGTGCGGTGGACGAGAGAAGGTGACATCCCCACTCTAAGAATGAGGGGGGGTAGTGAAGAAATCTCTTTAGGTTGGGAGGGGGCTGTCCAAGTTGTGTCTGCCACCGTGTTCTAATTTTTGAGTTGACAACCCTGTGTAGCATCTTGATGCTTACTTGATTTCATGGTATTGCTGAGCTGCGGGAAATTCCATTTACCACTAGAGTTCCTTGCTATAAACCAATTGCTTGGTTTGCTTGCGCATCTGCTATTTGATTGTTACTTCTAAGTACATGGAAGAATTGTATATTATGAAATTGTTTGGTCACTGTAGCAATTCTTTGTAGGATAACTCTTAGAAACAAATTTGAGGATTGGGATCCTTTGCGAGCATTCCTTACGATTATCTTGGAATCCCCAATCACTGAAATGGCATGTATACCTTTGATTTTGGCAAGGAGGAGCCCTTGATACAGAGCGTAGGCTTCAGCTTGATTGTTCGTTGCTAAGCCCAGGTTCCAGTGGTAAGATAAAACTTGATTTCCTCGTGGGCAGATGATTACCCCTCCTGCTCTTGCCACTCCGCAAAAACCTTAATATTTCCCCCTTTAACAAAGTAATATTAAAAAATTCATTTAAAGTTTCACTTTTGCACAAATACACACTAATTTTACATGGACGTCTCCCCTTTAGGGGACGTTTTTCCACTTAGAAGAAGTCGTTGGTGTTGGAGAAGCATGTGTAGGCCTCCAAAGGTCACATGTCAAGCATCTAGGAAATGTCCTCATGGTGAAGACCTCCTCCTCCTCCAAAATTCCATGTGTCAATGAGTAGCTACATCACCACCAAACCCTAACTCCCTAGATGACATCATGCTAAAAAAGGAAACATTTTTCCTCTCATAGAAAAACAATTTGGCATGTGGGGGATATGATACATCGTCCACGTCATCTTCAAGGCATTTCAAGTTTGATCTTATTTATCCGACATGTGGGCCCTTGGCATCCAACCTGTGGGCTTGCAAACCCATGGGAGCCCAAGCTAGGATTTTTCTACCAAAATTGTCAACCAACTAGGTCCTGCAAAGACAAATGAGCACACCCTCCAAGTATCTCAAGTCATAACATCATGATAAGTGAATCCAATCAATAAATTAGCCACCTAAGCATGTGCATCAAATATCACTATATCAAACAATTAATTTCTCAAAGACACTATGCGACTTGTCAATCTTTAATACGGTAGGGTTGACAAGGTGTC
Organism: Picea engelmannii; assembly: GCA_009831015.1. Lineage (NCBI taxonomy): Eukaryota > Viridiplantae > Streptophyta > Pinopsida > Pinales > Pinaceae > Picea > Picea engelmannii. The sequence goes on from ML778583.1 coordinate 223,265, forward strand.
ATATTGGGTAGGTCTTTCCCTAGGTCAAGGAGAGTTTCCAAGAGATCCCTCTCTAAGCCATGAAAAGTGGATGAAGTGGTTGGGGTCAAGACTCAATGGGAATAGGGATAATGACATACAAGGGGTCATAGTGTCTCATTCATGGGTGCATTTGTAGAGGGTGTGTGGTACCTTCATCCACAATGCATTTTTTCCAAGCCCATTAATTTCCATTCGTTTAGTCTTTCATAATTTTAAGGAGAGGTTGAAGGTCATTTCCTTGTCGTGTTGACCAGATAATGGAAATGTCACCCACAAACCCCTAGTGGAAATGAGAAGGCTGGCTCGTGATGAGACCCCCTTTCTCTAAGCCATGCAACTAAGAGACATTACCCTAGTTTGGTGACCAGATGATGGAAATTTCATACCACTAGGTATTCATGGACGTGATAGGTTGGCTCATGATGAGACCTCCTATCCTTCAACTAACCTTTTAAGCATTCTTTGTTATATTGTGGGTCCCATTTACTCAAAGATAAAAATTTCATTGCTTTCTTGGGTGATCCCTGGGAGAATCATATTGAAGGTTTATACATGGATTTTATCTTTTACCCAACATCAATCCCTCTGGGCCTTCAACCCCTTATTCCCATAGAATGAGGGACAATGCCTTTTTGGGTCAATACACCCTAAAACCCCAAGAGATAAGCAAATGGAGGGGAAACATGATGGAAAGTGGTAAGTATGGTCAGGAACAGTACAATGGCTCTTTAAGGGAATTCCTAGTAGCAAACCCATCCCCAAGGAAGACCACTTACTAGGGAACAATTTCAACGAACAAGGTGAAGCAGTGAAAAATGCATAATGTCCAAGGATATATCATGAAATCTAGAGCAATATAAGATACAACATACTTAATTAACTTAAATATTGAAAGGATGCTCATGATAATACTGAATTGTAACTCATGGAGCAAGGCCCACTTCCTTCCGGAAGCCAACTGATGTGGTGGATGTCATCTGGAGATGTGTGACCATCCATGGTGGTGAGAGGGGTTTCCAACTGTGAAAAAGGGTACTTTTGGTCACATAATCTCTCGACACTCCATATCTGCAACCTTAGGGCCTCAAGACATAATCTCCTTAGTTATCCACAAAATGGGGATAACAGGACCCAAGTCAACCTTGGGATTAGTTAACCTTCAAGAGTTAAAGTAGTGAACATAGTTGTGGATAATATTTACACTAATTTCTTTTACTTTAACTTACATCAACCTCTCTATTTATTAATAGAGAACCTTCCACATGAATATGGGATTAGATTGACATATGTTTTTTCATAAGAGTTAACAAGATATTTTTCAGATTTGAGGACATCCTTGATTATGTTGGGATAAGTGAATATCATCTTAATTTGTCTCCTTAATATCCAAGTGATATATATATATATTCCATGAAATACATATTTCAGGGAAACCCAGTGGACACTTCCCTCATTTCGAGGATGTTATCCAAGGTAAACCAAATTTATTAGGGCTCAATGACAAACACAACAATATACTCATTAAGAACTCAACATGTTACTTACCATAATTGATCATGGGTGGGAAGGATAAGACTCCTCCTCTAAATTGCTCATATTAGACCTAATTGACAATATTGTTTGTAGTTATCAAATTTTATGTTAGATTAACCTCACACTTAGTCCTTATTCTCAAACTTAGTGTCACTCTTCTCCCAAAGTCATAGTTGTCTGGTTGCTTTTAGAAATTCCTTTTTGATATGTCATTCCTTGTATCACTTGTTCTTTAAAACCTTTATTAGTTGCTCATTCTCCTATTCTAAATTCTCACTATACAATATTCTAAGGGAATGGGTAGTGAGCACCCTAAGGACACCAATTTTTTCTATGGATGATGATGTGAATTTACCCGAAGATATCATTTAATGTCAATCTTCTTCCTATACACTCAATGGTTCAAGGATCCGTCAATCTTCTTAGTCACAAGGATCTCCAAGAATGAAAAGGAATTGTTATCATCTAACTTCATGGTAAATTGTATAGATTGTGATTGGTTATTAATATAATCTACATATTTATCCAAATACTCTTATTCACAAGGCTAGTTAATATTAGCATTATCAACATACCTAAACCACCACTTACATTTTGCAAGAAATGAACTGAGCACTTTCTCTTCAAAATGGTTTGTAAACATATTAACTACCATTCAAAATAGTGAAAATCTCATTGCTACACCACATATCTATTCCTAAAATTCACCTTAGAAACTAGAAAATGCAAATCTAAGACAATCACTATCAATCAAACAATCTTTAATCAATACCTCATTCAACAACATTCTACATTTACACATAAAAAGAGAAGATCCAATATTTTTGTATATATGCACCCACCCAACTATGTAATGTTAAAAAGGTAAATAAAATATAAAATATAAATATCTTGTGATACATAGAATTAAACACTAAATAAAATCACGTAAACAAGGTACATGCATCAAATCATTGTACATTAAAAATAATACCTAAGCCAATTATGATATCCTATATGTATTTATTGTAAACCATTACCCAATTGACTTGTCATTAGATATACCTTGTAAGTGAATCATTGAACATGTTTACCTATAACCATGGCCTAATAACACTACATAAAATAACTAGGTTAACTAGATAACCTTTCAGTATTAAAGCATGTACTTAAACATCATCCTAGATTCAATATCCATGTTAATCCCAAATCTTTAATCCACTACATAAAATAACTAGATTAATTAGGTAACCTTTCACTCTTAAAACATGTACATAAATATCATTCTTGATTCATTATCCATGTTAAGCCCAAATCTTTAATCCACTACATAAAATAACTAGGTTAACTAGGTAACCTTTCAATACATGAAATAACTAAGTTAACTAGGTAACCTTTCAATCTCAAAGCATGTACATAAACATCATCCTAGATCCATTATCCATGTTAATCCCAAATCTTTAATCCATAGAAAACGATAAATTTCTTTTGATACAATTTATTTATTTATTTTTAATGATGTGATGACTTGTTACATTTACCCACTTATTACTACACATTTCTCCAAAGTTAATCTATAAAATGAGTTTTTCAATGAAAAAAATGATAAAATTTAGTAAAATATTTATTTATTAAATCAAAGTATATTCATATTTTCTTTTTATATCAAATTATTATAACACATATTTCCAAATAACATTTTATGTATATAACATTTTATGTATATAACATTTACATATCTATGTAAATGGTATGGAAAATAAAAGTTTAATTTATATATATA
>ML778583.1:226751-271592 GCA_009831015.1 Picea engelmannii
TATATATATTTATATTTATATTTATATATTTATATTTATTTTTATTGAAGAAACAAGAAAAATTGATGCATGTGTTCAATAAAGAATAAAAAAATCAAATCTCCTAAATCTTCGTATAGAGACCCAAGATGCAACGGTTTGATCATACAACTCTCCATATTTACTTTATGTCATCGTCAAAACTATGCCTTGTAATCGTCATTAACTTATATTATCTCGAGTTGTGTCTAGAGTATGATTATGAAATTTGATCTACTAAACATACAATGGAACATAAATCACTAATGTTTTTTTTAAGATTTTTTAAGTATATATTAATTCGTATGTATAGATGGATGATCAAATAATTAATTAAGGTGGATTTTAGTAGTTGGCTTCAAGCATATTGATGCAAATGATCATTATCTCATTTGGTAAAATCATGTTGGATTAGACACAATTCAACTTAGTCAAATTTGATTATTAACATATTATCTTATTTCAAATTGATTTATCAATTTTAATCACTCCACTTGTCATTTGTGTTGCTCCTCTAAGTTGCGATGTGACATTGGTGTGAGCATTAAGTTCTCATCAAGATAGCATCATAAATTCTTATTGAGATGGATGTTAAATTGGTGTAAACATATATGATGTTTACATTTTAGGATTAACATGATTGATGTATAACAATAATCTCATACTAGGGATTAGTAACAATGGCAAATTAGTGTTATTTGTACAACACAATAAAATGGTAACTGTAGAAAATTTCTCACGATATTACTTTAATGTGTTTAAATTTATTGAATATTTGACATATATTAAAATCACATAAATACATATCTCAAATTAATTAAAAATGACAACAATGCTTCCTAAATATGTTTAGACGTAACTTATGAATAATGCACGCTACTTGAATGTATTTAGAGCTAACATATATATATATATATATATATATATATATATATATATATATATATATATATAAAGAATGATCATGAAATTTAATATGAACATTGCATGGTGTTTTATTTGTGTTAAATAAGTGAATGATCAAGAGAAAGTGGAGATAAATTAAAAGAGAATTAACAAATAAATAGTTATTCTCATTTTTTAACAATTTTGACATGATATAGTTTCATAGTGAAACATGGTGTTGGACAATTCCTAAAACATCACGGGTCCATATAATTTGTTTATCTCTATGACACTAAGAAGATTAAAAATGAAAAACACTTTCTCTTAGAATATCATACATACAACCACATGTTAGATATCAATTTCAAAATATTTACTATAATACCAACCTTCCTAACCTTTTAATTAATCAAATCTATAATAATTTAAGAATACTTTTCTTTAAACTTTTCAACCATATATATATAAACAAACCAATTTCTTACTTTTTCTTTAACTCTTAAATTGTAATAAACTAAAATTGATCTTAATAAATATTAATTATTAATAAATATCATGGTCATATAACACTCTAACAAGAATCTACACTAATCTACATAAATTGTAATAAACTAAAATTGATCTTAATAAATATTAATTATTAATAAATATCATGGTCATATGACACTCTAACAAGAATCTGCACTAATCTACATAAATTGTAATAAACTAAAATTGATCTTAATAAATATTAATTATTAATAAATATCATGGTCATATGACACATTTACATAGTATAAATGGAATATTTGACATTTGAAATGAACATTGCAGTCCACTTCGTTGTAATATAGTTATTATACATTTCTATTATTATATTTCTATTCTTAGTCAAACTTCCACTATAAAACAAGTGTAGAATCTCGAAGATAACATTGGCCCCACACTTTCCTCAACTAAATTTGACAATTATATACTTTAATTTTTAAGAGGAGGTGGTTGACCTTTGCAGAGTTAGAGAGTAAACACTGAGCGTGACAAAGTATAATGTGGAAATAAGGGTTATAATATATTAAGTGGTTACATGAGAGAATATATTTTTTAAGGAGGAGATATGAACAATATCTAGATGCTCCACTTTAATTTGTCCCAAAAAAGTGGCCACCTCATTTTCCCTCTGTCCAACATATGATTGTTTGATTATTAAGTCACATAATTATTTTAGCGAGGAAATTCATGAAAGCCCAAATAAAACAAAGTGATGAGTGGGAATCATAAGGGATGATGACAACAATCATGACTCTTGGAAATAGGTTATGACATCATTATAGTTGTAGATTATTAAATTATTTCCCTTCAACAATTCGAAATTTAATCTTAAAAGATTTCATGAACACGTTCCCCTTTAAACAATTCATCCCCTCCGGAAAAAAGAGGGCATATAATACTAAAAGTAAATGTAAGCACATGTCTCTTTGGTAGCAAATTGTCATGTAATAAGGATGCTTTTATGTAAGATGTCAATTTGGTCGGTGCTTCTTGAGTGGAGTGGGGACTCATTTGTAAGCCATTTGTCAAAACTAAGAAATAAGAGTACAATATGCAAATGATCATTCACATTTTAAAATTATCTATTTTGTAAAGAGGATTAAGTTTATTGTTTTGAATTACTTTTTTTTTGTTTTTCTTAATTTCTTATTTATAATAAAGATGAAGGATGAAGATGACATTACATTGTGTAATTGTGGACCCGAATATGAACCCAATGCTCTTGTTTCTCACAATGACTAACAAAGTTTAATTTGGCATGAACGACTTGGACATCTAATTTTTTGAAGTCTGTACTTGATGGAAACTCATGATATGGTTATTGGTTTATCTAAAGTTTCTTACTGGTGGATTTTGTAAAGGATGTGATCTGGATTTTATGAGCAGAACGAAATGAATACATATTATTATTAAAAGATGCTTAGCACAAAATAATAGATATACTATAAAACTTGGTTCTATTCAATAAGGAAATAAGATGAAACTATAAAATGCAGCGGAAAACAAGCTTGCTAGAATGGTGGCGGCTTATCTATAAGAAGAGATGTGACGACTACGCTCATTCGTAAGAAGATGATCACAATGAGGCTCTGAAGGTCTGTTTACAATAAACAATAATGCCCAAAACCCTAGACATCCAAAAACCTAACCCTAGGAGATGAAACACCAAAATTCATGTGGGCCTCGTTGGGGTAAGTTAGTATATCAACTTCCTGGGGTCGTAACTTTTGCATACGGTCTCTGTTTTAGGCGCACGATAGCCCATTGCAAATTTCTATCCGAGGACTACAGATGTTGTCATCATACTCTCACTACTTATACAATTTGACTATGACGAGCCCTAAAAACGTTGTTTAGGGCCTCAAAACAGCCCCGGAAGTCAGGGACCCGAAAACTAGGAAAAAAATTCCAAACTTCCAAATTGCCAAAATGAACCAGTTGGAAAAGGTGGGAGGCCACCAAAATCCATCTGGATCAGGATGTGTGCTTAGAAATCATCATCAAGCACCCTTCAACTTTGGAAAAGCATGACGAGCATAGAAGCTCGTAAAGCTGGTTCACAATGATCTTTGTTGCATCAATCTACCTTCCTTAATAGGTGCAAGGTATATCATGACTTTCATTGATGATATCTGACAACGTTTCTATAGATATTCTATTTAACCAGGAACACTTATGCATTTTACTTTTTAGACAATTGGCTTAGGTTGATGGACAATTGGTTTGGACTGTTGGTTGTCATTGATGTCAACTCTTTGAGAGTGATATTGTAGATTGATGTCAACCCTTGGAGACGTCCAATAGCGAATTCTGCTAGCATAAAAGCATGGGTAAGGGACCCAAGTCTGCTTGAGGTATAAAGGCACGAAGATCAATGAATTTACAAGTAAGACTATTCTAGATGGATAGTATATGTCAAGCCATTTTTGGTGATATGTGGAACACCACATAACTACTCACAGTTAGAGAGTTATGTCCATATGAAGTTGGAGAACTCTCATGAGTTATCTAGAAGCCCCTAGAAGGTCAAAGAAGTCAATTATTCTAGAAGGTCCTAGAATAAGTGTACTAGTCAAATTGATGGTAACTAGGAGTTAATCATGGGTATAGATGTTGCATTAAGAAAATAATTAAAAATAAATTAGTTGCAACAAGAAGTTGTGAGTTTGGGAATTATGGTAAAATAGTTGTGATGAAAAGATGGAATAGTCAAAGTGTTGGACCAAGAAATAAATTAAATAATAAAGTGGTTGCATCAACAAGAAGTTAGTTAAGGGAAAAGAAGTTATTAAATGACTAATTATAGAAAAATTAGTTGCAACAAGAAGTTGTGAGTAAAGATAAATTATTTAAATAATAAAGTAGTCAAAGTGGTTGCAAAGATAAATTATTTAAATAATAAAGTGGTTGCAACAAGAAGTGGTGAGTTTACTATTTATGGGTAAGTCAAAGTGGTTGCAAAAGAAATTAATTAAATAATAAAGTTAGTTGCAACTAGGAGTGAAGAACTTACTATTTGTGGAAAGTGCTTAAGGTAAGTGGACAAAGTGGTTAAGTGAGAAAAGTGGCTAAGTGGACAAAGTGGTTAAGTGAAAAAAGTGGCTAAGTGGACAAAGTGGCTAAGTGGACAAAAGATGATACTTCTAGAGGAAGCTACTTGGAGAGTATAAATAAGAGAGCAAGGGTCTCCCATTAGCACCTATTGAATATAATTGAATATATTTTTTGTGAAAAGTTATTTGGACAGGTATTATTGATAGAGGAAAAGTGCGACAGATAAAGTGCGACAGAAAAATCACGGCAGGAAAAGTGCAGAAGAAAATGTGTAGCAGAAAAATCGTGGTAGGAAAAGTGTGACAAAAAAATCATGGCATGAAAAGTGCGGCAGAAAAAGTGCGATAGAAAAATTGCGGTAGAAAAGGTGCAATAGAAAAAGTGTGGCACAAAAATTGTGGTAGAAAAATCACGACAGCATAACAACAACAACAAAACCGCGGTAGCAGAATGCTACAAGAAGAAAAATGTATGGTTTTCATATGTGTAGTGTTGAATCTATGAATCTGGTTGAGGATATTCCTTGTAAATCTATTGGAAGCCCTCTTGGAAGTATAGGGCTTGTTGTAGAGTTTATCTGAGGAAGATCTACTGAAGTTTAGTATTGGTTCATGTTTGAGGGATTTTGGTTGAGGTATGTTACTGAAGTTATTGGTACATATGGAGGTTGTATAATAGTGAGGTTGTGGCACATGGTTGATGTGAGGATTTATGGTATTTGATTTATGGAGAGTGTGGTGCATTGTTAGAGGTATCTTGTTGGTTATCTTTGTGTATATTATTGGTATATGGTAGAGGTATATGATTGGGTACATGGATGAGATACATACTTGAAGTACATGGTGATCTTGATACATCTTGTTGAGTTATAGTTTGGTTAGTTGTTGATACATGATAGGTACATGTTGTTGGTTATCTTAGTATAGTGTTGATGTACATAATTGATGTGCATTGTTGGCACATGGTTTGAGTGATATTCTTGTGATATTGGGTATGATATTTATGTTATCGGATATGATATATTTAGGAGAGTATTGGTATAGGTTGTTGGTGTATTTGGTATATCCTGGTACATGTTATTGGTATAGGTTGGTTATAGGTTATTGGTATATATTGGTACAGGTTATTGGTACATGTTGTGATATAATGTTGGCATAGATTGGTACATGTTTACAATGATATATCTCACAGTGACAGTGTCGCAGTGGTTTCATCATTGATTTGACACTTATATTTCAGGGTGGTTGGAAAAGGCAAGGATAGGTGGTTGTAGCTACCTTCTGGTTGTAGCCAGAGAACATAGGGGGTTGTAGCCTCCTTCTAGTTGTATCCAAAGAATTGGGGAGTTGGAGATTCTCTCAAGTTGTAGCCTCAGAAACTTGGGGGTCGGAGCCTCCTTCCAGTTGTAGCTGGAGAATTGAAATTTGGTGCTTCCTTGAATGTAATTATTAACATATACGAAAATAATTTTGTGGTTTTCTCCCGCATTAGGTTTCAACGTAAATATTGGTGTACTATGCATTGTGTGGATGTGTTTGTTATTGTTTATTATGCACTAATGAATGTTAATTCTTATGATATAGTGAGATATTGATGATGAACATATGAACATGGTTGAATAAGTAAAAGAATATACTTTCTAGTTTAAAGGATTAATAATTGGTATAATTGCTCATTACTAATCACCCCCCCTCTCAGTAATGCAACAATTGGTATTAGAGAATGTTCCTTCAAAAAATAATTTAACCTATGGAAGGAGATCATGGATTATTCTGAGAATGGAGTACCATTGTTTAACGGTCAAAATGGTTTAAAGTATGAGATATGGAGCGGAAGGATGAAAGTATTTTTAAAGGCACAAGGATATGATATTTGGAAATCAATTGTTAAAGGATATGATAGTTCAAAAGGGGAAAATAATACAACAAAGAATGACCTAAAACAAAATAAAAAAATTGCAATGGATTTCCTTTTGGAAGGACTATATGATTTAGTAAAGGACAAAGCAGGTAAATGTTCATCAACTAAAGAACTTTGGGATAAGCTACATAATATCTATTCTTCCCCCATCACAGAGTTAATGTCAAAGAAGATGCAGGTACAGATCAAGAAGAAAGATGTTCATCATGTCAAATAGATTCAGAAGATGAAGAGTACATAATGGACATAAGTATGTTGTTTTTCTTTAATTGTGAAAAATACGAACATCTTGAAATAGAATGCCATGAAGGAAATGAGACAGAAAAACTAATTGAAATAGAAGACAATTATGAAGCAGAACTGATCAATGCTTTAGATGAATTAAGAAAACAAAGAGAAGAAAACAAGTCACTCAATAAAGAATTGATGAAACAAAAGGAAAGTGTTCACATTTTTGAAGAATCCCAACGTGTCATCGAGAACTGAAGAACTCAGCTAGAAGAAGCTAGAAAGATTGAAGAAAATTTTGAAGATGGAAAGAAGTATTTGGAATCCAACATAGAAACACAGAAGGAAGAAGCAGAAATGAGAGATAATATATTGATAGATCATCTTAAGAAAAGATGAAAGATACCAGATATAATAAATATGCAAAACAGAAATAAAATGCTAGAAATGGTAGAATAACAGTAATATATCTAGCATAATCTCCACAATAACACATAAATGATATAAGAACAACAACATAAATAGAAATTTGATTTAGAAAGCAATGTTCACAGGCCTCTTCGAGGGGGCAACCTCCAATCGAGCAGAGCTCTATTACAATAATCTCCAAGCTAGGGTTTTCATACCCTCGACCCTTATTTATACTAAATATGTCTATCAAGAGAAGCATCTAGAGGAAGATCCTTCTAGAAGCGGAAGCTTCTATTAGGTCTTCTTACATCCACCTTATTCTATTTTATTGAAATGCCTTATTAATATTGACCTTTATTACATCCAAATATATTGATCTACCTATGTGCAGGTTAGGACCCTAACATGTCTGCCCCCTTAAAAACAACCTTGTCCTCAAGGCTTGAGATGTGGAAACTACTGCAGAATGGTAGCTAGTTCCCAAGTGGCATCTGCTAGAGTCGTATCTTTCCACTGGACTAGCACTTCCTTGATGGTTCTCTAACACATGCAACGCTCACACTGGTCCAAAACTACTTTTGGTTGTAGCCAAATGGATCCTTCTTCAGCTAACTCGGGAAGGTTGGTTTGAATTTGGCACTTAGTTCCAATCACCTTTTTTAAACATGAAACATGAAAAATTGGATGTAGCTTCGACTGATTGGGCAGAGCTATCTGATATGTGACTTGTCCCACATTCTTGAGAACTGTCTAAGGACCATAAAATTTGGGCGCTAGCTTCTGACAATATTCATCCTTGAGGGAAGTTTTCTTGTATGGTGGCAGTCACAGAAACACCTGATCCCCTTCTGCAAATTGACTTTCAAAGCGACCTTGATCTACTTGTTGGTTCATGAGATTTTGTGCCATGGCCAAGTTCTCTTTAATGGTACGAAGAATATCCTCTCGAACTGTAAGTGTTTGGTCAACCACCTGGACCTTCGAGGTACCCGGTAAGTATGAGAGAAATGAAGGTGGCTTCTGTCCATACATCGCTTCAAAAGGAGTCATGCGAGTAGCTGTATGGTAGGTAGTGTTGTACCACCATTTGGCTAGGGGTAGCCATTGAGCCCACTGATGTTTTTTTTCAGAGGAAAAACACCTCAGGTATGTTTCCAAACACTTGTTGACAACTTCTGTTTGACCATCAGTCTGGGGATGATAAGCTGTGCTGATATGCAATTGGGTGCCCTGTAGCTTAAACAGTTCTTGCCAAAAATTGCTTGTGAAAGTTGGGTCACGATCATAAACAATAGAGTGCGGCATGCCATGAAGTTTGAAGACCTGGTCCATGAAAAGTTGAGCCACCGTGGATGTAGTAAATGGGTGTTGAAGAGTGCATAAATGAGAATACTTGGAAAGGTGATCCACAACCACCATTATGACTGTTTTATTCCCTGATTTGGATAAGCTGGTAATAAAGTCTATAGAGATATCCTTCCAAATAGCAGGTGGAATCGGAAGTGGTTGTAGTGTGCCTGGAGATTTAACTATTTATCCCTTGTTGTGTTGACACACCTCACATTCAGCGACAAAATTACAGATGTTCTGTTTCATACCATCCCAGAAAAAAGAACGTTTGACCCTATCATATGTTTTGGTGAACCCTGAGTGCCCCACTGTGGGTGTAGCATGAAGCTCAGAAAGTACCATGGATTTAAGCTTTGATTGTTTACTTAAATACAAATGAACTTTGTATCGAAGCTCATCCTGGAAACAAGAGTACCCTAGGGGAGCCAGAGCCTTGGTCTGCAATTGCTGGATCAGATGCAAAATTTTGGAATCTTGAAGCCATTCCTTGCGCACAACTTGGAGCCAATCAGGTATAATGAAGGAAAGGGAAAAAATGGATCCTTCTTCTTCATATTTTCGTGACAGTGCATCCACCACTACATTGTCTTTGCCCTTCTTGTAAATGATCTCATAATCATAACCAAAGAGCTTAATCACCCATTTTTGTTGCTCCTGGGAGGAAATGCATTGTTCCAGAAAGTACTTGATGCTTTGATGGTCGGTCTTAATTTGGAAGCATTGCCCCAAGAGATAAGGGCACCATAGGTCAACGACATGTAGAATAACCAACATTTCATTTTCATAAATGGGTTTGCCCAGATTCCTTTCAGATAGTTGCTTGCTGGTGAAGGCCAAAAGTCAACCCTCTTGCATAAGGACATTGCTGATTCCTTTCCCCAAGGCATCACATTCCAACACAAAGGTCTTTGTGAAATCAGGAAGGGCTAGAACCAGAGTGGTGCACATGGTCGTCTTCAAGGTTTAAAAAGCTTGAGCAGGGGCTGGAGTCCAAGTGAAAGAGTTCTTTTTGAGGAGAGCAGTGAGAGGTGCTGCAATCTTTCCGTAGTTCTTAACAAACTTGCGATAATACCCCATTAAGCCCAAAAATCCATGCAATCTTTTCAGAATCATTGGGTGCGGCCAGTCTTGCATAGCTTCAATCTTTTTCGGATCCACCCTGATGCCATCCTTGCCAACCAGATGACCCAAGTATTCTATTTCTGAGGCACCAAAAGAACATTTAGACTGTTTAAGGAAAAGTTGGTGCTGGGAGAGTAGATGGAGAACTTGATCCACATGAGTAAGATGGTATGTCCAGGTTTTTCTATAGATGAGGATATCATCAAAGAAAACTAAGACAAAATGACGGAGAAAGGGACGGAAGACATGATTCATGAGGCTTTGGAAGGTGGAGGGGGCATTACACAAGCCAAAGGGCATGACCAAAAGCTCATAGTGGCCCTCATGAGTGTAAAAGGCCGTCCTGGGAATGCCTGCCTTTTTCATACGTAACTAGTGATAGCCCAAGTGAAGATCAAGTTTAGTAAAGAATTGGGCGCCACTCAATTCATTCAAGAGGTCATCAATGACAGGAATGGGAAATTTGTCTTTAATGGTCAGTTTGTTGAGGGCATGAAAGTCAGGACACATTCTCCAAGAACCTTGTTTCTTCAGGACCATGACTATAGGAGAAGAGTAAGGGCTCGTACTAGGGTGGATAACACTTGCATTAAGGAGTTCCTGGACCATTTTCTCAATTTAATTTTTTTGTGAAAAGGGGTGGCGATATGGATGGATATTGGGAGGAAGGCTTCCAAGTGCAAGGTGAATGGAATGATCATGAACACTGCAAGAAGGAGGGAGTCATCGAGGAGTGGGAAATACCATTTGATGTTTAGAAAGGAGAGCTTGGAGGTCATGCGGCACCGGGGGTGTCTCTGTTGCTTGGATGGCATGGAGTTGGGCAATGACACCAAAATTACCTTTTTTGAGCAGCTTTTCCATGCAATGGGAACTAATGACCTCAGTTGAACCAACAATGATGCCTTGGAATTTATATTGGTGGCCTTCCTGGTTGAATTGCATGGTTAGTGCCTTAAAATCCATGAGAATGGGACCCAAAGTTCTTAGCCAGTCGACACCCAACACAATGTCACAACCACCCATGTCGATAGCAAACATATGGGATTTTAGGTGGTAGTCACCGATTTGGAGACACACATTTTCACAGTGCCCTCCATATTTCATGGAACCACCATTGGTAATCATGATTTCGAAATTGTTGACACCATGGATGTAGCAATGAGTTTTTTGGGCAATGTGGCGATGAATAAAATTATGGGTGCTTCCACTATCAACCAGAATGATGACCTTCTGATGCTTGATGTAACCGATTAACTTGAGGGTTTGGGGAGTGGAAAAGCCAGTGAGAGCATTGAGGGAAATGACGGGTTCTACTTTGGGAGGGTCTGAGGGAGGGGTTATCTCAATGATTTCAGGTGACTCAGACACAAGGGGAGTTTCAACATCCTCTTCCGAAATATCCTCTGAGATGGCCATAAAAAGATTTTGTTCCTTACACTTGTGGCCCGGGAAAATATTTTTCATCGCAATTATAACAAAGGCCTTTGAGTTGGCATTCAACCATTTCAGCCCTAGTCAATTTTTGGATCTTTAATGGGGTGGAGGGAGTAGTGGGAGTGACGGGTTTAGGGCGAGGGATAAAGGAGGGTTTTCGGTTTTGAGACGATACAACATGTTGTGCTTCTTTAGCTATTTTAGTAGCCTCCACCCAAGTCGAGGGTCGAGCCATGAGGACATGGGCCCAAATCTCCTCCTTGAGGCCACTGATAAAACACTCTCAAAAGAAAGCATCAGTCATGCCCTCTATTTGAAAAGCCAGGCGCTCAAAGGAAGCTATGAGGTCTTCCACTATTCTGGATTGTTTCAACTTTGTCAAATGGCCCAAATGGTTCATGTCTGTGTCAAAGCGTTCATAAAGCTCAATCACAAATTGGGTCAAAGCAATATACCCTTGACGGGAAGTTTTTCTCCATTGCCACCATTGTCAACATTCTTGATCTAGATGGAGAACACCATACCGGAGTTTGGCCAAGTCATCTGTGATGCCATATCAAGAGAAATAATGTTCCATTTGGGTTACCCAACCAGTGGGGTCTGAGCCATCAAATTTGGTCACATCCACCCGTGGAAGTCGTATGTCATGTTGAAAGTGTTGGTGCTGAAAGGTATGGGAATGAGAGGAATGTTTGCCTTCGATCTTTGGAGGTGCTTCAGAGAAATGGTCATCTGTAGAGATCTTCAGTTTGGTGTAGAGGGATGCAAAGAAAGATTCAAGCTGGGTGGTCAGTTCTTGTTTGACTTCCTCCATTGAGGACTGCATGGCTGTATTTATGGTTGCATTGATGGATGAATCGATGGAGGAACCAATAGCATTGAGTTGTTTCACTTCTTTTTGGGTCTCGAGGAAACCAAATTGCAAGGTGTTGAAGCGAGTTTCTAGATCTTGGCTATGGGTATGGGCCATGAGGATGGGAGAACTGAAAAGGGGCAGGCAGGGTCAAAAATGTTTCCGAAAAATGATATGGATGAATGTGATAAGGGTGGAGAGATGAATCCAATGGAATAGGTCTCAAATAATGGTGAAAAAATTTCCAGACTTTTTTTTTTTTTTTTTTTACACCTACGGAGTTATACTCCGGTCTGAAGAATACTGCGATGATGAAATCCCCAAATGCTTAACCAGAAAGAAATGTGTATTTACTTGGCAACCCGAAAACAGTTGCGCGACAATAGATCTGGTCTATTTTAATTTGTTTATGTTTCTGTCCCCCAAGGGTTAGGTATTCGAGGGTTCTATAGACAAGGGTTTGCCCTATACTATAGCTCTCTGATATATGCGTGGGGTCCAATAGTAGTACTCAACCCAATATCTTAGGGCACTAGCTAAGGAGGATAGACCGTACCCTTAGCCGTACTACCCGACTACCCAGGTACTAGAGAGTATCTTCCCGAGTGCTGTTCTCGATGACACTATAGCAGTCTAGCGACCGATAGGTTTATCTAAAGAGGGCTTCAGGAAATCTAGGCTGATCCATACACAGGTGCTGTCTGATGTGCTACCACTTGAAGGGGTACCAACAGGGGTTACAAGGGTGGCCAACAGATGTGCACTTAAGAACCACTTGTATTTCCTGTGTGTATGAATCCCTCAACCACAGGTTTATGCACGTAATGATAGATCTCCGTGGCTTAAAG
Source organism: Picea engelmannii (assembly GCA_009831015.1). Classification (NCBI taxonomy): domain Eukaryota; kingdom Viridiplantae; phylum Streptophyta; class Pinopsida; order Pinales; family Pinaceae; genus Picea; species Picea engelmannii. Next base: position 239,406 of record ML778583.1, read on the forward strand.
ACACTGGAATACGCATCTACCCTGAAAAAAGTATTCCCACAATTTCTGCCAAGGAAAGTGCTCTGCCACTTGTAAGATACCAAATATAATAAATATGTAGAACATAAATAAAATGCTAGACATGGCAGAATAATAGTAATATATCCAACATAATCTCCACAATAACACATAAATGATATAAGAACAACAACATAAATATCACTTTGATTCAGAAAACAATGTTCACAGGCCTCTTCAAGGGGGCAACCTCCAATCGAGTAGCGCTCTGTTACAATAATCTCCAAGCTAGGGTTTTCATACCCTCGACCCTTATTTATAATAAATATGTCTATCAAGAGAAACATCTAGAGGAAGATCCTTCTAGAAGTGGAAGCTTCTATTAGGTCTTCTTACATCCACCTTATTCTATTTTATTGAAAGGCCTTATTAATATTGACCTTTATTACATCCGAATATATTGATATACCTATGTGCGGGTTAGGACCCTAACAAAAGAACTAATGATCTAAACCAACTTGAGGAAGATTTTGGTCAAGAAGAGAAAGGACTTGAAGAATAATTAATCACATTAAAAATATAGCTTGAAGAAGTGAAGAGAAAAGAAGAAGTCATGAAGTCTTAGATAATGAAGAAATAATAAGAGGTTGAGAATATTGAAGAAGAAGTTGTCACATTGAGAAGTAAAATCGTCAAGCTCAAAAAGAACGTTAAAGACACATAAACATCTGCATCAACTGTAGAGAATGAAGAGAAGCAATCTAGGTTGCTAGAAAAGAAGAATGAAGAAAAGCGCAAGAGTTATGAAGAAGTACTCAAAGGAAGGAATCACGGTCAACCATAATCTACGAAAACTAATAAATATATATCTTAAAGAAGACCATCCATGTTCAAGACACAAAGAAGCTTCAATCATGATCATGACTAGTCAAGGCAGGAATTTAGAAGGACTAGACCACAAAAAATATCATTCACTCCCAGGTAGGTAAATTTATTTTATGGTCATTTTTTTTATTGTACTAACTTTGGACATAAGGTTGCAGATTGCAAGGATTATAGAATAAATGTTGAAGAAATAAATTCTTATGTGGCCCAATGTAACATTGAATGTTACAAATATCATAACTATGGACACATATCTCATGATTGTATAAGCATGATCGATACTTCCATGAAAGAAAACACTGATATTAGATGTAGCAAAGTATGGATAAGAAAACAGGAAGAACATGTGAACAAAGACCAGGTCCCAGAGATTGCAAGATTGACAATAAACCGAAATGAAGACAAATCTGCAAAGAAAAAGGAAGATGTCATACACAAAAAGGTTTGGAAAATAAATGAAAGAAAAGAAGAACATGTAAATAAGGAATAGGTTCAAGAGATTGTACTTTCAGGTATTGCAGTGAAAGATGAATCAATAGATAGAAAGAAAGAAGTGAGAGTTTAGCGAGATGATGAATCTACCGTTGAAGATGATGATGACTCCACATTGAAGCAGGAGTTGTTCTGAGCCATTTGAATTAGAGACTCCCAGGTAATATGAATATTAGACAACGGGAGTCTATGTTGTAGCTGAGACATACCAGAGAACCATCCTTCGAGTAGCTTGTAGATTTTGAGTAGAAATATTCAAAGCAATTAGTTAGTAGAAGTACAGTATGACAGATTGATCAATTGCAGTAGTAAAGAATTCATGATAGTACAGTGACAAATGGGTCAACATTATGGACAGTTGTGTAGTAGAGTCTTGGATAGAATGGACAAATATGTATTTGTAAGAACACTTAGTAGGTTTGGACAGATATATGACAATGGACAAGAGCATGGAATCATAGATTGGTTCAGAGAGTGGTTCAAAGACAAAGGAACATTATCATAATGGATGATAATTACAGAGGAATATTTGAATGATTATTATTTAATTATTTTCATATATGTCAGTTGACTACACAAGGAAGCACTAATGGATAATAACTCCAAAAGTAAGCAGGTACATGAATACTTATATTTTTCTACACAACATCTTGCAGAGAAGTCAAGAGAGATAAACATAACCAAAAAAAAGGTAGAAATATCATTAAGATAAGTTTTCAGACAAAGAGGTAAGAATAGAGGTATGATTCCAGGGGAAGAGATTCATCATATGTAGGATATAGAGTTAGATACTTGGAGAGAGAGCACATAGGCATGTTTCCAAGGGGAGCAATTGCCACAAGGGAAGCATGAGAAATATGACTTCATTTTTGCATCAGAGTGATACCCTTTGTCAAAGGGGGAGATATTATTCATATGAAGGGATAGAGAGTAATCAGAGGCTTAGAAACACATAGAAATATAAAAGGAATTTAGACAGAGGGAGAAACCCCAAGGAAACCTCAATCAGGGGGAGTAGCCCCAAAGTGAGATACCCTTTTCCATTGATGTCAAAGGGGGAGAGATAGAAACATTGATGAGGAGTATATGCATGGATTTTATCATGAATAAGGTTTTCCATCAATGTTGGTGTTTCCATCAATGCCAAAGGAGGATATTGTCAGATAGTTGGCTTAGGTTGATGGATAGTTGTTCTGGACTATTGTTTGTAATTGATGTCAACCCTTGGAGAGTGATATTGTATATTAATGTCAACCCTTGGAGAAATACGGTAGCACAAAGGCATGGGTAAGGGACCTAAGTATGTTTGAGTTATAAAGGAATGAATATCAGTGGATTTACAGGTAAGGCAATTCCAGATGGATAGTATATGTCATGCCATTTCCGGTGATATGTGGAACGTCAGATAACTACTCACAGTTAGAGAGTTACGACCATATGAAGTTGGAGAACCCTCATGAGTTATCTATAAGCCTCTAGAAGGTCAAAGAAGTCAATTATTCTAGAAGCTCCTAGAAGAAGTGTACTAGTCAAATTGATGGTAACTTGGAGTTAATCATGGGTATAGTTTTTGCATTAAGAAAATAATTAAAAATAAATTAGTTGCAACAATAAGTTGTGAGTAAAGATAAATTATTTAAATAACAAAGTAGTCAAAGTGGTTGCAAAGATACATTATTTAAATAATAAAGTGGTTACAACAAGAAGTGGTGAGTTTACTATTTATGGATAAGTCAAAGTGGTTGCAAAAGAAACTAATTAAATAATCAAGCTAGTTGCAACTAGGAGTGGAGAACTTACTATTCGTGGAAAGTGGTTAAGTTAAGTGGACAAAGTGGCTAAGTGGACAAAGTGGTTAAGTGGAAAAAGGTTGATACTTCTAGAGGAAGTTACTCGAAGAGTATAAATAAGAGAGCAAGGGTCTCCCATTAGAACCTATTGAATATCATTATATATATTTTTTGTGAAAGGTTATTTGGGCATGTATTATTGATAGAGGAAAAGTGCGGAAGAAAAAGTACGATAGAAAAATTGCAGTAGGAAAAGTGCAACATAAAAAGTGTGGCGGAAAAATCACGGCAGGTAAAGTGCAGTAGAAAAAGTGTGGCAAAAAAGTGTGACAGAAAAAGTGTGGCGGAAAAATCGTGGCAGGAAAAGTGTGACAGAAAAATCATGGCAAGAAAAGTGCGGCAGCAAAATCGTGGCAGAGGACCCCAACAACTTATGACACAACCACCAATGAAAATTCTTCCCCCAACCCAGATGCAGGAATATACATCCACCCCTCCTCGACTGTAACTACTTGCACAACCCATACCTAACCCAAATAACAAAAGGTCCGCCCAACCAGATTAAGCTACTGGACTTGCAACCTACCCGACCTACCCAACTTAATCAATATCTTACCTAGACTATAACAATATTCACCTTAGATATGGGAAGACTCTAACCAAGGACCAACCTCACATTAGCATTGAATATATAAATGAGGAGGTCCCAAGTGAAGAATCAGAACAAAAACAATCTTGGGAACGTTCAAAAACTGAAAATAACAACCTGGTACTTCGTGACCCACCCTATCCTAAAAGCCTAAATCAAGACATACTCTCTATACAACCTAAGTTTGATTTTTTAGGAGAACTCAAGAATGTGTGTTTCAAAATACCATTGTTTCAAGCCATTAAGGACGTATCTATTTATTCAAAAGAGGTAAGAGAAATTTGTTTGAGGAATCCTGGTAGAAAACAAAAGGATCCCCAAACCGTTCACGTCATTGGAAAACTATCATATCTAATGATGGGGGGAGTTCTCACCACTGAGTATTATAACCCTGGAAATCCATTCATTAATGTGAAAATCAATAACGCAATTATTAGTAACACATTAATTGACTTAGAGGCCACTATCAACATTATGACACGTGATACCATGAAAGACTTAGGACTTACAGGTCTTAGGGAAACCCCCATTATACTTCAACTTGCTGATAGATCCACTATTAAACCAGAAGGAATTCTAGAATATGTAGTGATCTATGTGGATTCATGGGAATATCTCACTAACTTCATGGTCCTACAACCTAAAATCTCATTGAGAGGGTATCCTCTAATCCTAGGATGATCATGGTTGGCCATTGTCGATTCTTATCTCGGTTATCAATCATGCAACATGACTATTTCCCACAACACTTATACTAAAAAATTAACTCTCTAACCTCCTACCAAACCCAACATAGACCTAGAAAAAACACTTTACATTGATGGAGAAGAAAGTGATGAAGAAGTGGAATCCCATTAGGTTCTATCCATAGGTTAATACCTGGCCATAAAATATAGAACAAAGGACGATGAAATCAATGATTTTATATCTTCTGCCTCTTCCTTACAAAACACACATATTCTTGAGCATATTATCAAACCAGATACTCAACTTTCCCTAGCTTCCACAATCATCTCACCCATTGAAAAATAAAAAAACAAAGGATCCCTTATAGAAACCATAGAAATTAGCCCAAGGAAAACCTTGAAAATCAACCAGGGACTAACTGAACAAAAAAAGGAGTGATTGGTTCAAGTGATGTGAAACAACTATGATTCCTTCTCTCGGGATTAATCCAACATGAAGGGGATCCACTCTAATTTGTTAACACTTCGTATATATATCAAGGATGGATTCAAACCCATTTGTAAACCTTAGCACCAAATGAACCCGACTATGAAAGACATAGTCAAAGAAGAGCTATAGAAATTGCTTACAACTAACATCATCTATCTCATTTCTAATAGCCAATGGGTCTCCCTGTAGATTTTAAAATTGTACAATATTTTACTAAAAACAAATTTCGAATAAAAGAATAGAAAAGATACAATCGAAAATACACACATTACATAAATATTTTTCCCCTAGAAACCCAAACCGGGAAAACCAACATATTCTATATTCATTCATAGTGATAAATTGTTTACAATACAATATACATATAGGAGGCAGTGACATCCAAAACCCTAACCCAATGACCTAGATGAGTGAACAACCCTAATTCCTTAACTGGAAATATAAAACTATAGGAAAAAACCATGTGCTGAAAAAATGCCCAACAATGGACACATAAATCGAGGTGACATGAAAAACGAGGCAAAAATGTGACACGTTTCTCAAGGAAATGTTTTTTCTCAGGGGCACTGCCCCCAAACCCCCCGACGGAATGTAGAAGACACTAAATCTAGTCATGCAAAGAATATAACACATACCCAACATTCTCCCACTTGTTGTTTTCTTTTCATACAGGGGGTTACAAGGTTACATAGTCAACAATCTAGGGAAACAATGCCCATGGATCCTCTACACCAAGAGAACTTCTCAATGCTCACAAATTTTGTTAATGAATCTGCAACATTATTCAAAGTGTCCAATTTCATCAACAACACTTTGCTTTCTTCAACCATGTCTCTCACTAAGTGATATTGAATATAAATATGCTTTGTCTTTGAATGATAAGTCGAGTTCTTCTTCATAAAAATTTCACTTTGAATGTCACATTCTATCCTTACGGCTTGATGTACCAACCCAATACCTAAACACAATATTTGTAACCATACTAATTCCTTGCATGAGTGACTGCCATGTATTCAACTTCTGTAGTTGAAAGTGCCACTACAACCTGTCTTTTGCTCATCCAACTTATTGCTCCTCCAAACAGGTTAAATACATACCCTCTTGTAGATCTTCTATGATCTAGATCTCCATCTTAGTCTACATCCACAAATCCATGTATATCCAACACTCTGTCCAATCATGGTCTTCCTTGGTAGCACAATCCATAGCTAGCAGTGCCATGAAAATACCTGAAAATCATTTTTACTGTTGTCCAATGCTCCTTCCTTGGTTTTGACATATACCTGTTCAAAAATCCCACTGTATATGCAATGTCTGGTCTAGTATAGATCATTGCATACATCAAACTGCCAACTACACTTGCATATGGAACATGGGACATGTCATCCTCCTCTTCCTGTGTCTTGGGACATTGATCCATAGATAAATTTACACCAACAAGAATAGGGACCTTGACTGGATTACATTCCTACATATTAAACCTCTGCAATATTGTCTTGACATATTTTCTCTGATGTAACTAGAGTTTTCTCTTTTTATGATCTCTTTTAATTTCCATGCCCAAAATGAAATTTGAAGCACCGAGATCCTTCATGTCAAATTTAGAGAACAACTGAGTTTTCACATTCTGGATAATATCCTTGTTGTTTCCTATCAGCAACATGTGATCCACATACAAGACCGAATAAATCAAATGATCACCAATTAATTTAAAATACACACATTGATCCTATTTTCTTCTTTTGAATCCAAGTCCCAACATATAAATATCAAATATTTTATACAACATCCTTGGTGATTGTTTTAAACCATATCGGGACTTTTTCAGCTTCCACACCAGCTCCTTCTTTCCCTTCACAACAAATCCTTCTGGATGCTTCATATAGATTTCTTCTTCCAGATTCCCATGTAGGAATGTTGTCGTCACATCCATCTGTTCTCCTTCAAAATAAAATGCAGCAACATCATATAATAGAAATCTTGTAGAAGTTAACTTGGAAACAAGAGAAAAAATCTCACTAAAATCAATTTCCTCAACCTGGGAATAACCCTTTGCTACTAACCGAGCTTTGTATTTCTCCACTTTTCCTTTCCATTCAACTTATTTTTAAATACCCATTTGCTTCCAATGTACTTTATTCCAGTTGAAAAATCCACTAGATCCCAAGCCTCATTCTTATCCAAGGTTTCCATTTCTTCATCCATGGCCTTTTTCTCGAGCTTTCCATCCTCTGAATCCACTGCCTACCTCACAATTCTAGGATCATCATCAGTAATAGACAAAGGAAATTTTGAACGAAAATCAGATGGAGTATCCCTTTCTGGTAGCCTTCTTTCTCGAACCGATCTCCTCAATACTGGAGTATGAGGATATTCTTCTTCCGATTCTTGTTCTTATGTAGAGTCTAATTCATCATCCTTTAAATCAAACTCTATTTTCTATGGTTCTTCCTTACTTGGTAGGACTTCCTGTTTAACAACATCCTTCATTTCTCTAAATACCACATCTCGACTATACACTACCTTATTAGTTTCTGGGTTCCAAATCTTACAACCTTTGATACCATCTTTATACTCAATAACGATACACTTTTCATCCTTCTTATCTAGCTTACTCATGTTTTCCTTTGGAACATGAACATAGGCCTCACATCCAAATACCTTGATATGTGTGAGAGAAAGTTTATTACCAGTCCATACCTCTTCTGGAGTCTTGTCATATAGAACTGATGAGGGTGATCTGTTGACAAGGTAACATGCAATACCCACTACCTCTGGCCATAATGCTTTCCCTAACCCGACACCACTGAGCATGGACCTTGATTTTTCCATTAGCATCCTGTTCATTCTTTCCGCAACTCCATTCTACTGAGGTGTATATGGAGTAGTATTTTTCCTTGCTATACCACACTTCTTATAGAATTATTCAAATTCATTCCTGCAAAGCTCTTTGCCATTATTTGTCCTCAACACCTTAATTATTTTCTCCGTTTGATTCTCAACAAGAGTCCATACTCTTTAAACTTGTCAAAGACTTCATATTTCTTCCTAAGGAAATATATCCAAGTATTCCTCGATAAGTCATCTATAAATGAGACATAGTAGAAATATTTTTCCAATGATGGAACCGACATAGGTCCAAACACATCACTATGAACTAGTTGTAAAATTCCTTCTTCCCTCGTTGCACCAGAAGGGAATCTTACCTGATTCAACTTCCCATATACACAATGTTCACAGAAAAAAAAAATCCAGAGAGTAATTAGACATACCTTCAACCATACCTTTACTGTGTAGTAGTCGAAGACCCTTCTCTCTGATATGCCCCAGTATTTGATGCCACAAAATAACCTTTTCTCCAGAGACTGTAGGGGTTCTTTCTTCTTCAACTTCAATATCAGGACCAATGGAGCTATTACACCCATCACTAATAGTGCTTCCTTGCAGCTTATATAGAGTTCCAAACCAAACTCCCTTTAGCAGCACCATTTCTCCTTGAACCATCCTGCATGTTTCCTTTTCAAATATTGTTTTTACCCCTGCATCGTCCATTTTTCGTACAAAAATAAAATTTCTGGCCAATCCTGGGATATGAAAAACACCAGGTAGTGTTCTAATCCTTCCATATATGAGTCTCAACTTGAATTTTTCCCATCCTATGATTCTGGTTGTTGAGTCATCACCTAGGAAAACATTACCTCCATCATACCTTTCATATTCACAGAACCACTCCTTATGGGGAGTCATATGAAAGGATGCACCTGAGTCAACCAACCATGCCTCATGATCTGCATGTGTGCTTGAAGAAGCCAACTACACATCCCCTCCTTCTTTCTTAGAGGTCTTTTCTTCTATAGAAGCTTCCTCAGATCCCTTCTTTTTCTCAACTTTGGGTCTACACTGCTTCATGTAGTTCCCTTATTTTCCACATCTCCAATATACCTTTACAAACTTTCCGGGAGATTTATATCTACCCTTAGACTTAGATCTCTCACTTGAGGACTTAGATCTATTTCTTTCCTGGGAGCGTTCTATTACAAATGATTCATTTGTGCTATGTCCTTCCATGTTATTCTGTCTCATCTCCTCCGACAACAAGGATGAGACCACTTAATCAAACTTCAAGGCAATTGTATTTCTACCTATGGGCATAACAAGACTATTCCACGAGTCTGGTAAAGAGAACAATAAACTTATACACTTATCTTCATCTGAAATTTTAATATCAACAGATACTAATTGACATACCACAATATTGAATCCGTTCAAATGATCTACCACTGAGTCTCCATCTCTCATCCTCAGGTTATACAACTTATTTTTCAAGACTAGTTTATTTACTAGGGACTTAGACTGATACAACTTCCCCAACTTATCCCATAAATCCTTGGTTGTAGCTTCCTCTGATACATCCAGTAATACTGAATCTGAGAGACATATTCAGATTGTGCTCTTCACCTTCCGATCCAACTTTTTCCAGTCATCTCCTGAAATTCTTATAGGTGCAGTACTTGGATCCACTGCGATCCACTGATATCTTTCCACCAACAGATCTTCCATTTTGAGTTTCCATAACTCAAAAATTTTCCCATTAATCTTCTCGATCTCCATTTTTGAATTGCTCGCCATTTCTTTTCACTTGAAAAATCAATACCATAGATCTCCCACTGTAACAAGGCTTATCACAGTCTCAAGCCACACCCTTGACCTCAAAAGCACCCCCCTAAAGCCAACAAAGCTCTAATACCAATTGTAGATTTTAACCTTGTACAATATTTTACTGCAAACAAATTTTCAATAAAAGAGAAAAAAATATACAATGGAAAATACACACATTACATAAAGAGTTTTCCCTTGGAAACCCAAACTTGGAAAACCAACATATTCTATATTCATTCATAGTGATACATTGTTTACAATACAATATACATATAGGAGACAACGACATCCAAAACCCTAACCCAATGACTCGATTAGTCAAAAAACCTAATTACTTAACCAGAAATATAAAAGCATTGGCAAAAACCATGTGTCGAAAAACCTCCCAACAATGGACATGTAAATTGAGGTGACATGAAAAACGAGGCAAGAATGTGACATGTTTCTCGAGGCAATATTTTTTCTCGGGGGCACTACCCCCGAAATGACACGCCCAACAAACCCCCTTGCGCACCCGACATAATGTAGTAGACACTAAATCTAGCCATGCAAAGAATATAACACATACCCAACACTCCCCTCTTGTTATGGTACCAAATAAAAACAGTAAATGGAGGATTTGAATAGATTATCGAGAATTGAGTAGAGAAACACATAAAGATCACTTTCCATTACCATTTATTGATCAAGTCCTAGACACACTCACATGATAGAAGTAATTATCTTTCCTCGATGGTTTCAATGGATACAACCAGATCCAAATCACCCCAAAAGACCAAGAGAAAACAACGTTCACCAGTCCTTGGGGAACATTAGCCTACTATGTTCTACCATTCATGTTATGAAATGCCACCGCCACCTTTCAACGAGCTGTTATAGGTATATTTTATGATCTTGTTCAGGACTATGTGGAAATATATATGGGTGATTTTGCAACATATGGGGATGAATGTGATGAAGCATTATCCAATCTAGAAAAGATGTTAATCAGGTGTAAGGAGTCAAATGTTTCCCTAAGTAATGAAAAGTGTTTTATTATGGAAACTGATGGCATCGTATTGGGACATATCTGTAAATTCTAACCTTGTACAATATCTACTGCAAATCGATATTCAGAAAAGAACAGAAAAGATACAATGGCAAATACAAACATTACACAGAGATTTTTCACCTGGAAACCCAAACCGGGAAAACCAACATATATTATATTGATACATTGTTTTACATTGTTTACAATACAATATACATATAGGAGCCAGCAGCATCCAAAACCCTAACCCAATGACCTGGATTATTCCAAAACCCTAATTCCTTAACCGGAACTAGAAAACCATCGGCAAAAAACCATGTGCCAAAAACCACCTAATATCATGTGGTCCTGGAAATATGTCGTCCCGGAAATATGTCGGCCCAAAAATATAACACATACCCAACAATATCATATTCATAAAATGGTATTCAATTCGATCCTAAGAAAATGAAGGTAATACTTAATTTTACAACTCCAACTTCACAAAAACAGGTACACATATTTATAAGATATGCTAGTTATTACCATAAATTCATTGAAAACTTTTCACATATTTCTTATCCATTATTTTCCTTACTTAGAAAATATATTTATTTTTTACGGACAAAGAACGCCAACACACGCTTGATGAATTAAAAGTCAAAGTGTCTAAAGCTCTTGTACTAAGAGGGCCCGATTAGACCCTCCCATTCTACATTTCCACATATGCATTTGACACAACTATCAGAGTAGTGCTCAAACAAATTGAGTGATCCAAAAGCATCCAGAATACCTTGAAATTCAAATGTATCAAAACTTTATGAAAATGTCTACATGATGAAGATCTCGATGAGAGATTTGTGCCACTCCTTGAATGGGCTCAAACAAACTTCATATGAGAAAGATATCATGATATAAAGTTTTTTCCAAATAGGGAAAAAGGTAGGATACAGGTGACATGTTGCATATTCACAGGAAGACATGTGGAATTCAATATGAAGTACATGTGGAAGTCATATAGGAAACGTGGCAAGCTAAGCAATGTACATGTGGCAGAGATAGGTGACATGGAAGTCCAATTGACATGATGACATGGCATCCAATTGGTAGGATGACATGACATCCAATTGGTGTGTGATGTGTCATTAATGTGACATGGACCAATCAGAGGATTCCATGTGGTAGCCTTTGAATGGCCAAGAAGGTTCTATGTTCAAATTGGAAAAGAGTGGGTTGGTTGGAGTCAAACCCTCGACCTCTAGGATCTAATCGCAAACATGTAACCAACATTCCAATGGAACCACATGGGAAGTATCGTTGAAGGTTTTTTATTTAAAGTCATGTATATCATATATTCCAACAAGGGGAGGTCTGAGGGCTTGACCCTGTAACCTCCCCACCGACAACAGTCCCAGATCTATCCACTTTCCAATGCATCAGGAACTTGTTGCTTGGCGTATATTCCAAGAAATATATTTTTAATTTAGAAATATTGTATGGCCAAAAATTTACAACAACTCGAGGGTTCGATCCTGGGGCTATGTTGACGGGCGAAATTGACCATTCGTCAACTAGAGGAGTGAATCCAGTCCGGGGTTGTCTAAATAACCCAAGCCATTTGGATTAATCCACTCCGACGGGTTTAGCGGCTCTATTAGCCGATCTAAGTCCTACAAAAGTGAAAAAAAAACAAAAAATAAAGAAACTAACTAAATGAAAAACTATATACAGTCTAAAATATATTTACAGTTTACTAACTAATAGAATAGTAGTTCTACTTATTAAATGTATAGTGTATCGATATATTTATATCTCTATTATATGTACAATATTCACAAAATACAAATTTTGATCGAAATCTGCAAAAATCGTATATGAATTGACAACAAAGCTATTGTTCAGTATTTTTGATTTTTTTTATAACTTTTATGAACAAGAAATGAAATGACAGTTATCTAGTTGAGAAATAAAAATAACAATCGATACGATGTATTGGACTACAATAAATTCTTATATTAATTAAGCTAATAAAATGAAATTATAAACTGACCTGAAGTATTATCTCCTATTCATCCTGTGCATAGCATACACGTTTGCTGTTTGATGAGGCCAACCTGCACCAGATTTTCCCAATGCTTCTCTTAAACGCGAAGCAGTAACGCTTGAATGCTAATGACAGAACATGTAAAGGATGTGGCAACAACAATTTTATAATTTAAAAAATGATTACATTAAGATAAATCTCGCTGCAAAGATTTGTATATAACTGCTCATTTAATAAAGAAGTTTAACCTTCTATTCATTAAATTGGAACAGGATAATTGCTGTACATAATATGAGAAACATAAAACATAGGCATCATATAAATCTAATAACATCAATCTGTAATAAACTGTGATATATAAAGTAGTCACAATTCAATTGCAAATCAAAATGAGCAACACTTGAACGAAAATATGATATATCGAAGCTAAAGATGTACCAACATCAACCTTCCATTCAAGTTTGTCAATCATAAACCCATAGTTTCTGTTCCCAGGTAGCGATGGTCTTTGTTTACAAAATAATACATTTATAAAGGCCACAGGATCAAAACATTCCTTGTGGAAATTATCAAAGTTGTTGCAAAAATTGTGGGAAATACATTCTCCCAAATTCCCATTTCTATCTAAAACTAATAGCCTAATCTAAAACCATGTAAAGAAATAGCATGTTCAGAGATGCCACTATCGATCCAATCTCCTTTAGAATTCATATGTACCTGAAAATGCACAAGAATACATGATTTCAGATTGCATTTTAATTGTAAAACCAAAAAATTCAAATTTTAGTAACTAGCGATAGAAGCTCACGATTCTGTAGCTAGTTATTATTATAAACAGAATCATGTTTTATCAATTCAATCAAAACAGAAATAGATGCAATTTGATCAAACAAATCTTGTATTCTAATTCAAAACAAAAACAAAATCATCCTAAAATTACTTTTAAAATACCATACCTTGGATTTAGGGATTTTCATCCAGCTATTTTTGAATTGACAATGGCAGTGGCCGCCTCCACATTTTTAAAGACAACAGAGCCTATGGTCTTCTGTCTTTTATCATTATCTTGCAATCTGTCGTTTTCCTTAGTTAGCACATTCACTCGATCCTCCAAGGACTTGATCCGAGATTGGAGCAAAGGGATGTCTGTATAATATCAGTCGAGCCACGACTTACATTCGTTGCACTGTGGTTGAACAGGCTATGTATTCACAGGTGAGGAACTTCTTAATTGACCAGCAGTTTCTCTGTCGAGTTTGATCCCAGGAAAGTTGGGGTCGTCTCTAAGACACGGTGGGAGGTTCGTCACATAGTCATAGGGATTAACTGAGCAAATTCCGTGTGAGTATGGATACTCTTCAGTTAGAAACCGTTCGATTTCGAAATCAGAATCTTCACTTAACAGAATTGGTTTTTGGTTTGTGTTTTCTTTAGGTTTATTACAAGCACAATGTGAAACCCAACACGTGGCCTTTTTACCCTTGAAATTGATATCACTATTACTTTTACCCTTTTTCCTTGCAGAGTTTTTAACAGGCTTACCACCATCTTTTGGACATGAATCAGGCAAGGTGTCGGGTTGGGTAGTGTTCGGGTAGGTCGAGGGTTCAACAGAGGGAAAGAGCATAGGAGGGGGAATGACAGGCCTGACAAGGGTTTCTGTAACAATGGATTTGTCAAGTTGTCCTATTTCAGGACTGGAAAAACCATTCCTTAACAAGAAAGCATCCCAACAATTGCCATTCAACTTCAACTGATGAACCATAATAATTTTAATTAAACAGTGGTGGAAGAGGCTGGAGTCGGTTTTCTCCCTTTTGAAACGCTTAGCCATTTTATATAAACTCCGAAGGAGAAAATATGGCATGTTTAATGGAAAATCGATGAAAATCATGAGCAATCGCAAGTGGTATAGGAAAACTAGATCGTATCTACCCTCACATGTAACGAACTGCTTGATAATAGCCAACAAATGGTGCCATCTAGGTTTCAGAGCTGTAACGGGAATACCTTTGTCGCATTTGTTAATCTTCCTTGAGTAAACAACAGTGGCCAAGGTACTTCATCAACCTTTGAATTTTTAAACCATTTTTGTCCCTCGGCTGGCAAACCAGTGGCTGAGCTAATGAAATCCTCATTTAACTCGAGCTGGATGTCCCCAATTTTGGCTCTACAATCATCGAACGTTAGCGCGAATTGTTGAGCAACTTCCAGGTTAAAACCCTCGAACTTCTCAACAAAGACCCGCCAACCATTCCTCTCTAGGTCCTCTCAGGCATTATCAAATAACAACAAAGTTTGGACACCGTTGGGTTCGATTCTCACTATAGGATCCATAGCTAACAACACAAAATCAATAGGGTATTCGGCGATAGGGTTTGATAGGATAGACATAGAACCATTGTCCCGAAGCGTCCCCAACACAATGCTAAGGAAACTCAAAATGCAAGGGCAGAGCATTAATGCTATGCATGCGAGGATAGTGGTGTAAATCGAGGCCTATGCAAAAACATCATATCGGGCTGTACTTGGAAAGACGCCTTTGTGTAATGATACATTCAAATCATAACAGTGCATAGCCAAAAGAATTTTAATCAACATGAAAAATGAACTATCACATAACCACGATTTGACCCAAAAATCAATGTGTCAATCAAACCATTGCATCAAAGGTTTTGTAAATAAACACCATATTAACAATAATCAAATGCATAAATGTTTGGTGTTTCGATAAATATGTGACCAGTGGTGTGTTTTAGGTCAAGGAGTTATAACCATATAAACAAGTAGGTTCATGATAAACCAAATGATTATTTTGATGTAATCAAGATGAATTCCAACTGTGGGTTTTCACGCTTGCAGTCATGAAAATGAAAACGAAAAGCAGGTATGCAAAAAGCGAAGAATAATGATATCATTTAAACAATTGTGACGATTAATGAGGGTTTAAACAACCTTGTGTAGGTATCTTGTAAGAAAAAAAGATAGATATTAATATGGCTGCCAACAGGCTATCATATCTCATTTCTTTAAAAAACCGCCCATTGCCAATAAAAAAAAACACTATTTCAGTTCAGGAGTGCAATAATTGTATTATTAAGGTCACATTTCTTTGTATCGTAGAGATACATGAGTTTTTTTATCCCTCTAGGATATTGGGAAAGGGGAGAGTTAGACTTTCAAAGGATTTTGGAAGCCATTCTGCTACATCAAATAAGAAGGCTATCTTTGGATTGAAGACTTTTGATGTAATTTTCCATTCTACATCATAATAGAAGAGGCCACTCCCATTGGAAGTGGACCTAGAGACATAGCCCACATTGGGTGAACTCCATCAACATCTTGTTGTGTCTTTATCATTCTTTTGATGCTCATTATTGCTCATAATCGCTTTATGTATTTCTTATGTCTTGGTTTTCATACTCTTTTCAAGTAATCAAATCATTAACTAGCTAAGTAAAAGATCTAGATCAAGTTGGTATCAGAGCTAGGAAGCTAGTTTTATGTGGTTTGTGAGTGTGTATGCTTACCAGGTATAGAATCAACAAGGGAGAAGGAAAATTTGAGGTTTATAATTAGTGTAATGAAGGAAATGGTGGAAGAGATCTACAATGAAAGAGGAAAATGACGAGGAGAATGAACAATTCAAGTTAAGAATGAAGATGATAATCCTTCACAAAAGACATCTCCTTCTTCTTCACTTCCTTCTTCTCTGCATCCTTCTCATTCTCATTCTTTGTCTCGGTCTCCATCTTCTCATAAGAAAATTGCTCCAAAAAATCCATTGTTGAATTTGGATGTCAAATTTTATTTACCCATGTATACTAGTGAGCTTAATGCAGAGAGACTGGATAATTGGATTTGACATATAGAAGTTTATTGTAATATTCAATAGATTGATGAAGAGGAGATTAAAATTCAATTGGCCTCTCTTCTCCTTGAGGGTATAACATTGATTTGGTGGGAAAGTAAACTTCAAAAAGGTGTTAAATAAAATGGTAAGATTCTTTGATCTTGGACTGAATTCACTTCTGCATTAAATAAATAATTCTATCTTTTAGGATATACACAGAACGAAATTATGGAATGGAAGATTTTGAGGCAAGGAAAAGGGAAAAGTGTACAAAGTTTTACTAAAGAGTTTAGGAATAAATCATTGGTTTTAAATATTCTATTAGACTCTCAAGATACTCTTATAAAATACATTGGCTCTTTGCATAGCTATATTATCCATACTATTCTTTTATTTAATCCCGTTATTTTGGATGAAGTATGTGTCCAAGATACACATCTTCAGTCCAGGGAGAAGGATGTTAATGATGATTCCTCTATGTATCCTATTCAGAAAAAGGGAAGTAAGAACAAGGGAACAAAGGTAGATACAATAAAGAAAGAATAAGTTAATCCTACATGCTCTCATTGCGAGAAAAGTGGACATGATGAAGACCATTGTTGGAAGTTGCATCCTGAGTTAAGACCTAAAAGGTTTGGAGGCAAAGAAAAGAGAAAAAATATTTCCATAGTTCAACAAGATCCGGGGTTTGATTAAGGTGATGAAACACAAATCACAGTTCTAGGAGTGCAAGGTATACTATCTTCTCATGCTAGTTCAAGTTCTCCAATTCCATCTCCTAATTATGAAAGAATAAGAAGTGAGATTTTACGTATAAGGGTGATAACTAAGGATACAAAAGTTGATAATCTTTTTTATATTGGTTCCCAAGTAAATCTAATATCTGAAGTGTTGGGTCAACAAAATACCACCTTTCTACACACCTTTCCCTTCACTTTTAACCATATTCTTCTTTCTCATAACTTTACATTAAGACCAATTTCATGATTACATATGGGTTTAGACTTATTATTTTCCAAATCATTTATTTTAGTACTTTGAGTGAATTTATGATTAAATATTAGAAAAATAACATGGTTTCACTTATATATCAAAGTTGGTTGAGTTTTATGATGTTGTAGGTGTATTTGAAGACTCCAACAAAGTCATATTTGACCACCAAGACTCAAATTTGAATTTCCTATTCAACCCCTTGAAGATTTGATGAATATTTGGAGATTCACTCAAGTATCTTGGATGCAGAAGAATCACGGAAGACAAATTTGTGAGAGGATTTGTAGAGATATTACCTTCTAGGTGTTAGCACATGGTTGTAAACACATGATCCATTTGTGGATCTAGGAGAGATTTGTGGATCTGAATATCTTAGTTTTTGTATAAATAGGAGTGCCTCCTCCATTCCAAGGGGAGGACTCTTGGAGAATGTGTCCAACTTATGATGGAATAGAATAAAGCTTCTTTTCACATAAATTTCCATTCTCTAGTTCTAGATGTGAAATGTCTTAATTTAGCATATGATGTTATGAAATAATTTGTTACTTTTCTCTTAGGAGAATTGATCTCACTCCAAAATAGATCATAGTAGAACTTTATTTCATTGTATATTATTTATTTATTTTATGCAATCTCATTATCATATAATAGTTGTTGCTTATGAAGCCAAGCTGATTGATAAGTTAAGCAGAGGACCAAGATTGACATCTACTACCTTTGATAGAAAAGGCCCTAACTCTCTCACAACTTCTCACTTAGTGTTGCATCAAAAAGCATCATAGTTCCCTATTTTCCTAGATTAATTTTCCTTTATGCAAGTGTGATTAAAACCACCTTTTGAAATCCTTTCACTTTATATACTGACAGAGTATTGTTGTAAGGATATTACATTCATTATAGCATATTTCACCTTGCAACTTGATTTTCTACCAGTGGAGCAATGACAACCTAGGATTGAAAGAGTTAGGATTTGATTGAATTTTCTTCTCTTAGAGTTAGTTGCCTACTCCTGCATATATTGTGCCGACATCATCACAAGATTAAAAGCATCCCTAGTTGATAATTTAATAGAAAGCAATTTAAGCAATTAAATTTCCTGACATGAAGAAATTGTCAAGAAACTAAGATTGGAAACAAAACCTCATAAGAACCCTTATTCTCTCAGTTGGGTGTGTGATAATGCAAAGTTACAAGTAACCAGGCAGTGTAAACTTAGATTTTCTTCAAAATTTGTTGATGAGGTTGAACTAGATGTGGTTCCTCGTGACATATGTGGTATTAAATTGCGAATCCCTTATTTGTTTGACATAAAAGCCATTTTCTTCAGAGAGGAGAACATGTACCATCTTATTAAATATGGAATTAAGCATATTGTAAGAGCTCGTCACATGAAAAGTGATCCGTCTCTTGTAACTACAGGACAACTTAAAAGGATTTTGAAAGCAAGCAAGAATGTGTCTCTCATGTTTGCAAAAGAAATTGAAGGGTGTGATCTTGAATTTAATAATGAAATAGTTAAGTTTGTTCCTAGCTATGAAGGTTTTCAGTACTCTCCAAAGATGAAACATGAGGATCCATTGTATGTAAGTATAAGGCACCAGGTTAAGAATAATAGGAGAGTTGTTAATTCATTTTCAGTAGCATCTATGTGTTCATTATTACTTTGATGTGTTGTTGGCGTAGCCGCACTCCTCGGAGCACGTCCGCTCCCTTAGGACCTTCTTTCGTTCACGGCCCGAAGAACTCAAAGGTTCCTCTGATTCCCTATCGAGAATCTTCCTTACCCACAACAACTCTTCAATTGACTTCCCTTGATGATCGAGAAATCGGACTTCGCGATTTCGCGAATCCTACGATTGCGTGTTTTGTGCCTCACAATTCCCCAAAATCTGATGTGAGTCAACGTTGACTTTTCTCCCCTGCTATCGGAGTTCTCCTTATCGAAAAATCGCTACTCGCGATGTCAACAAATGGAATTTATGAACTCCGAACCCCGATGTGCCGATGCTCCGATGCACACGTGCGGGTTGACTTTTCCACCTCCTGTCACCTCTGTCGGGATTTCAGAATTCACGGGATCGCGAATCCTGATGCCAAAGGATTCAGGACTTACCTTTCCCCAATCCTCGATATAGTATGCCACCTGTCCTCCATCAACCCTATTGTGGCCCACACAAGCCTTCCATCGGGATATCGCGTTTCACAATTTCAAGCGGCAAGTGTTTCTTACCTTCGAAAACTCCGATGCCTCGAACGTCGACTCCTCGGGATCTCCTGATGCATGTCCCACATGATGGATGGTTTTGAGCCTATCGAGATATCACATTTCGTGATATTGCAACTCCTAATGCAATCCTTTGGAGTTTCAACTCGCGAACCCCCGATACCCGATGTCACGTGTAGATCCGACGGTCCTTGTGACTCAAGATCGACGGCTCTGTTTTCTCCCTGAACTTTGAACCTCTTCCACACTTACACTGTAACCTCCCTGCACTTCCGTGAGATCCAACGGTCCACGGAACTTCGTGAAACCTCCTCAAAGTATTTCGACCGTCCACTCTTCCTTTTGTGAATCCACGAAATGAAGAAGTGCCTCCCCACTGAAACTCGTTCACCTGCTCGCCACCCTGCGACGTTTTCTTCGGACTTCCAATAGCATCTTCCCTGCGCTCACCCTTCAGTGAATTCGAGGTCTACTCCTCCTGATCTTGTTCTCAACTTTTCAAGTCCTTATGAGAACTTCTTACGCGCACTCCTTGTGGAAACCCTTCAACCTCGAATGAGTATTGAAGTTCTCTCTCTCTCTCGACTCTGCACACTTCTGCAGCAACAGTATTTTAACCCTTCACTCAGGTTCGCAACCCTGAGACTTTTTCTTGGCCTGTGCACTCCTTGCACAGATCTTGTGCACAACTACACCTTTTGGATGAATGAGAACAAAAGCTATCTCTAACTGAACCCTTCTGTCAACACACTCCTTGCGGACAATTCCACTGCACTCCTTGCAGGAATATCTGGCTCAAGTAGAGAAACAATTGAAACTCATCCTTTCACCCTCTCAGACTTCAATTCATACATGAATCACATACACAGCATATAAAAGAAAATGTATGACAGGAAGCAAACATTCATGAGCATATCAACAATACACAGAGAAATAACACAAACCCTGAATTTGAATCAAATCTTTCTTCTATTAATTCAAATGCCTGTACATGGGGTGTTCTTCATACAATTCTCTGCATTCTCTTCTGCTCTTTCTGAATTGATAATAATACAATGATACAATGAGGGTGTCTATATCCGTTTTCCCTCTTGGACTCTAAGCTATCAAATCTATAATTAAAATCCTATCTACTAGCATTAACTATTTTAAATGCCGACTGACTACCTAAGGACGAGAGCTATCCGCTCAAGGTCCATTACAATATACACAGGCGCCTCTTCTTAAATGAGTCATTTAATATTTGCGCAACAGTTCCAAGGCATTTTCAAAAATTTGGGTTGGCTTGTCCAGCTGTCCTCCGCTTCCGCGCTGGCTCACTTGATGTGTTGGCGATGCTCCTGCATCATACTCCTCGGCTTGAAAACTTTCATGGGCTCCTGTCCATGAGCTCCTACACGATCTGTCCATGCTTTTGTATTTCCACTTCAGTCTCCTAGCTGGCATCTTCCACTGGGTGGTTCTTCCACTTGACCAGATACTCATAGTATTCTTTCCTCCTGGTCTTCTTACCCACTCTCTTGTCCAGTATGCATTCCATCTGTGGCTTTTCTGCAACTGGAAATTGTTTCATCCACTGGATCACTGGCTGCTTATCTCCAATTTATGCTTCTCCAGCCCTGTATGGGTATAAATCTGCGATATTGAATATCAGAGATATCCCGATGCCATCTGGCAATTCAATCTCATAAGCATTCTCTCCAAATTTCTTCAGGACCCTGCATGGCCCATTTTTCTTCATTTTTAGCTTGTTGTATGTTCCCCATTGGGAACCTTTCCTTCCTCAAATGTGCCAGAACTAGATCACCAACTTCAAACTGAAGTTGTCTCCGATGCTGATCTGCTCTGCACTTGTACTCTTGATTTGAATTTTGCAGTCACTGCTTTACTCTGTTCTAAAGTTCTATCATCGCCTCAACAAATTCTTCTGCACTAGCGCTTCTAGTAGTAGTCGGCTTTGAATCCCTCAGTTCAGAAACCCCTCTCGGCTGCATCCCATATACAATCTGAAATGGACTCTTCCCTGTGCTCCGATTCACTGAATCGTTGTATGAAAACTCTGCCTGTGACAATATGCTATCCCAGCTGCTATGGTGCTCTATCACCAAGCTTCTCAGCAAGTATCCCAGACTTCTGTTGACCACTTCCGTTTGTCCATCTATCTGCGGATGATAAGAAGAACTAAACGCCAAGTTAGTTCCTAGATTCTTCCATAAGGTCCTCCAAAAATGCCCTATGAATTTCGTGTCTCTGTCCGAAACTATACTTTTCGACAATCCATGAAGTCGAATGACCTCCTTGAAAAACAGATTTGCGATATGAGTCGCATCACTAGTTTTCTGGCATGGAATAAAATGTGCCATTTTGGAAAACCTATCCACTACCACAAAGATCGAATCAACCCCTCTTTGTGTCCTTGGCAACCCCAATACAAAATCCATGTTGATCGCCTCCCATGGCCTCTCTGGTATGGGCAATGGATGATAAAAACTTGCATTATGCTTCCTCCCCTTCAAATGTTGGCAAACTCTGCACCTGTCAACGAACCTCTTAACATTTGTTTGCATTCCTGGTCAAAATTATAACTCATTCAGCTTCGCGAATGTCTTGTCATGGCCGAAATGTCCTACTAAGCCTCTGTTGTGTTTCTCCTTCAACAGGTTCTCCCTCACGGAGCAATTCGGAATACACAGTTGATTACCTATGAACAGTAATCCCTCCTGGATCATATAGTCTATCCAAGGGCTTCTGTCTCTGAGAACTGGATTCTCAGCTGCTTCATACGCCTCTCCAAAATCTGCATCACTTGCGTACATGTCCTTGAGGTTTTCAAAACCCAATGTTTTTACTCGGAATTCCTGCAGCAACAAACACTTCCTGCTCAAAGCATCAACCACTTTGTTAGCAGTACCTGAAATATGTTTAATTACAAACGTGAAATTCTGCATATACTCTACCCATTTTGCATGTTTCTGATTCAACTTCTCCTGTTGAGTCACAAACTGCAATGCATGATTGTCACTGTACAATACAAATTCTTTCAGGATCAAGTAATGCCTCCACTTCTTCAACGCCTGGATGATAGCATAAAATTCTTTATCATATGTGGAGTACTTTAGTTTCACTTCATCCAGCTTCTCGCTGAAATATGCAACTGGCCTGTCTTCCTGACTCAAGACCGCTCCTATAGAAAACCCACTTGCATCACACTTCACCTAAAATGTCTTCTGGAAATCCGGCAACACCAACAACTGGTCATTCTGTGATCTTCCACTTCAACAGATTGAAGAGCTTCTCAACCTCTGCTGTCCAATGAAAAGACTTATGCCGCTTCTTCACTGTATCCATCATCGTTGCACTGATTCCACTAAAATTCTTGATGAATTTTCGGTAGAAACTAGCCAAACCACGAAAACTCCTCACCTCAAAAATATTTCTCGGTGATGGCCAATTCTTAATCACTTCCACCTTATCTGGATCCATCCTCAACTGATTCACCGAAATAACAAACCCCAAATAAATGAGCTCTGTCTTCATAAATGAGGACTTCTTCATATTTATCAACAACTTCTCCTGTTGTAGCTTCCTCATCACAATGGCCAAATGCTTCAGGTGTTCAACCTTCGTCTTGCTGAAAATCAGTATGTCATCCAGATATACGACGACAAATTTCTCGATGAAATCCTTCAGGACTTCATTCATTAACCTCATAAAGGTACTTGGTGCATTCATCAAGCCAAATGGCATGACTAGCCATTCATATAGTCCTTTGTTGGTTTTGAAGGTTGTCTTCCACTCATCGCCTTCTCTCATGCAAATCTGATGATACCCGCTTTTCAAATCAATCTTTGAAAAATACTTTGCCCCACTTAGGCAATCCATTAAATCATCCATTCTTGGCAATGGAAATCTATATCTGATGGTTATTTTGTTGATCGCTCTTGAGTCGGTACACATTCTCCAACCTCCATCCTTCTTTGGACTGAGTACTGTCGGAACAACACATGGGCTTAAGCTTTCCCTGACTAATCCTTTGTCCAATAAATCCTGGACCTGCTTCTTAACCTCTTCATTCTCTTGCGACGTCAACCTGTACGCGGATTTATTCCGAAAACTAGCTCCTGGTATGAGGTCAATATGATGAATCACACTCCTCATCGGTGGCAACGAACGAGGTAATTCATCTACCACGATGTCAGCGAACTCTTCCAGTAGTTCCTGAATCTCCTCTGGTAGATCATCCACTCTTGTGCTAGTCAGAACAATTCTTGGTTTTCTGACCACAAAGAATTGTGGATCTTCCTTCTTCTTCATCTCTGTAAGAAGTTCCTTCCCACTCATGAGAAGTACTGTGTTTTTTACTTCCGACTTCATCTCTTTATCCTTTATCGGAAGCAACATATGGGTTCTCCCATTCTTCTCTAAAGTGTATGTGTTCATTTTCCCATCATGAATCACATTTCTGTCATATTGCCATGGTCTACCCAACAATAGATGACATACATCCATAGGAATGACATCAGAGAGTACTTTATCATTATATCTACCTATCTTAAATTCAACCAAGCATTGTTTAGTAACAGTTACCTGGTGTCCCTTTTGTAGCCATGAAACTTTGTATGGGCTCGGGTGATCAGTTGTCTCCATCTCCAACTTCTCTACCATCTCGGTTGAAACGAGATTATCTATGCTACCACTGTCAACAATAACCTTGCATACCTTGTCCTTGGTCTTGCAAGCTGTTCTGAAAAGTCTGGTCCTTTGAGCTGAGTCATCCACCTCCTTTCCGGGTGTCAAGAGAACTTTATGCATCATCAGTGACCTTCTGCCTTCTGTATCTTCGGTCTCAACATCCCACTTCTGCGCTTTGGCGATGTGAGCTTCCCCAATGTCTTTCTTTTTCTCTGGACACTCGAATGACCTGTGCCCATTTTTCCCACATGTGAAACATGTGATTACTCCACCTCTTCCTCTTCCTCTACCTCTAGTACAAGGAAAAGTGTTGTTGTCAGCATATCCTCCGCTCTGCTTTGTATGCTATCCTCTATGTTCAAAATATGGCCCTCTCTGTGAGGTTCCACCTCTTTCAACTTTACCCTGAGGTTTCTTCCATTCCTCCTTGGGCTTCTGGTATTTGTCCTGGGCAACTGCTTTGCCTCTGGGTTGACTTCTGCCTCACCCTCGCTGAACTTTCTTACGACTCAGCTTCTCTTCTGCTTTCAGAGCCATTTGATAAGGATCCTCTACTATTCAGATGGTTACCATGCTCAATTCATCCTGAATGTCATGTCTTAGACCATTCAGATATTTGGAAACCTTCTCATCATCGCTCTCCCAATGACCTGCTCTGATGTTTAGTCGATAGAATTCCTCAGTGTATTCTTTCACTGTCATCAGCTTCTGTCTTAGGTTCTGCATCCTCCTGAACAGAGAAATTTTGATAGTCTCTTGGGATGAACTTCACATTCATCTTCGCAATCATTTGATCCCAACTCTTGATCTTCTGCTTGCCTTTTTAGCGTCTATATTCTTGTAGATTGTCCCACCATAATGCTGCATGTCCCTTCAAGCATGTGACAGCATGCATGACTTTATTATACTCTTCGATATCTTCATAATCTAAGTAGGTTTCAAGAGCTCTAATATAGTCTAGAAGCTCCTCTGCATACAGGTTTCCCTCGTAAACTAGAATGTCCATTCTTGCCTTCACACCCATCCGTGCAATAGCTTTAATCAACCTCTCATTGGCTGCATCTTCTGCTGCAACTTCCTCTTCGCGTTCAGCCTCAACTTCACTCTCGGAATCACTGAGATCCCCTGCACTAGCTGTGCGTCTTTGAGCTATCTCCATCTCCTCGAGTCTTGCTCTGAGATCTCTCATCTGTCTCTCCATTTCTGGATTGACTACCTGCCTGCCTCTTCTCCGTACCTCCCTATCCTCTGGATCGGGTGATTGTCTCTCTCTCTTGGGTGGCACGGTGAATCCTTTCTCTCTTTGCTACAGAACAAAGAGTCTTCCTCGGCTCTGATACCACAACTGGCGTAGCCGCACTCCTCAGAGTACGTCCACTCCCTTAGGACCTTCTTTCGTTCACGGTCCAAAGAACTCAAAGGTTCCTCTGATTCCCTCTCGGGAATCTTCCTTACCCACAACAACTCTTCAACTGACCTCCCTTGATGATCGGGAAATCAGACTTCGCGATTTCGTGAATCCTACGATCGCGTGTTTTATGCATCACAATTCCCCGAAATCTGATGCGAGTCAATGTTGAATTTTCTCCCCTTCTATCAGAGTTCTCCTTATCGAGAAATCGCTACTCATGATGTCAACAAATGGAATTTATGAACTCCAAACCCCGATGTGCCGATGCTCTAATGCACACGTGCGGGTTGACTTTTCCACCTCCTGTCACCTCTGTCGGGATTTCAGAATTCACGGGATCACGAATCCTGATGCCAAAGGATTCGGGACTTACCTTTCCTTGATCTCCGATATAATATGCCACCTGTCCTCCATCAACCCTGTTGTGGCCCACACAAACCTTCCATCGGGATATCGCATTTCACGATTTCAAGAGGCAAGTGTTTCTTACCTTCGAAAACTCCGATGCCCCAAATGCTGACTCCTCGGGATCTCCTGACGCGTGTCCTACACGATGGACGGTTCTGAGCCTATCGGGATATTGTGTTTCACGATATCGCAACTCCTAATGCAATCCTTTGGAGTTTCAACTCATGAACCCCCGATACCCAATGTCATGTGTAGATTCGATGGTCCTTGTGACTCAGGATCGATGGCTCTGTTTTCTCCCGGAACTTCGAACCTCTTCCACACTTACACTGTAACCTCCCTGCACTTCCATGAGATCCAACGGTTCACGGAACTTCGCGAAACCTCCTCAAAGGATTTCGACCGTCCGCTCTTCCTTTTGTGAATCCGTGAAATGAAGAAGTGCCTCCCCACTGAAACTCATTCACCTGCTCACCACCCTGGGATGTTTTCTTCGGACTTCCAATAGCAGCTTCCCTATGCTCACCCTTCAGTGAATTCGAGGTCTACTCCTCCTGAGATTGTTCTCGACTTCTCAAGTCCTTCTGAGAACTTCTTGCACGCACTCCTTGCAACAACCCTTCAACCTTGACTGAGTATTGAAGTTCTCTCTCTCTCTCGACTCTGCGCACTTCTGCAGCAACAGTCTTTTAACCCTTCACTTAGGTTCGCAAACCTGAGACTTTCTCTTGGCCTGCGCACTCCTTGCACGACTCTTGTGCCCAACTGCACCTTTTTGATGAATGAGAACAAAATCTATCTCTAACTGAACCCTTCTGTCAACGCACTCCTTGCAGACAATTCGACTACACTCCTTGCAGGAATCTCTGGCTCAAGTAGAGAAACAATTGAAACTCATCCTTTCACCCTCTTAGAATTCAATTCATACATGAATCACATACACATCATATAAAAGCAAATGTATGACAGGAAGCAAACATTCATGAGCATATCAACAATACACAGAGAAACAACACAAACCCTGAATTTGAATCAAAGCTTTCTTCTATTAATTCAAATGCCTGTACATGGGGTGTTCTTCATACAATTATCTTCATGCTCTTCTGCTCTTTCTGAATTGATAATAATACAATGATACAATGAGGGTGTCTATATCCTTTTTCCCTCTTGGACTCTAAGCTATCAAATCTAGAATTAAAATCCTATCTACCAACATTGACTATTTTAAATGCCGGTTGTCTACCTAAGGACGAGAGCTATCCGCTCAAGGTCCATTACAATATACAAAGGTGCCTCGTCTTAAATGAGTCATTTAAGATTTGCACAACAGTTCCAAGGCATTTTCAAAAATTTGGGTTGGCTTGTCCAGCTGTCCTCTGCTTCCGCGTTGGCTCGCTTGATGTGTTGGCGATGCTCCTGCATCAGTTGTGCATGGTTAGTAGCGGAAATGTTGAATGCAAGTAGTTTTGAAAGAGTGAGAATGATTGATTATGTTAGAAACATCATTTTAACTTTCATCATTGTTATTCAATATGTTATAATGGTCTGAGTATGGGGGATATCTATAGCTCAAGTGGGGAGGAATTACCCTCAATTAGTGTCTGAATGAAAACCTTTTGGTGGTCCAAAAGGTTCTCAGTGGGGAGGATTGATCCAGGAGGATCCAGAATACCTCAAAATTCAAAAGTATCAAAACTTGATGCAATGGTCAACATGATGAAGAGCTTGATTAGATATTTCTGATGCCACTTAAACGGTCTCAAACGGACTTTGTATGAGAAAGATATCATGGTATGAAGTGTTTTACAAACAAGGAAAAAAGAAAGACATAAGTGACACATGGAATCTTAACAGGAAGACACATGGGAATATGTATGAAGTAAAAATGGAATCCGTACAAGACACGTGTTAGGATGAGTAGTGGACACATGGCATAGACAGGTGACATGGTAGTCTAGTTGGCAGGGTGACATGGCATCCAATTGGCAGGGTGACATGGAATCTAGCTAGAAAGTGATGTGTCATTGATATGACATGGACCAATTAGAGGTTTCCACATGAAATCCCCTGAATGGCCAATAAGGTTCTATTTTCAAATTGGAAAATAGTTGGTCGGTTGGAGTTGAACCCCCAACCTCTGGGATCTAGTCTCAACCATGTAAACAACATGCCAATGAAATGACATGGGAAGTATCGCCAAAGGTTATTTATTTAAAGTGATGTACATCATATATTCCAAAGAGGGGAGGTCTTCAGGGTTGACGCCGCAACCTCCCCACTGACAACAGTCCCATGTCTATCCACTTGCCAGTGCATCGGGCTCTTGTTGTTTGGTGGATAGTCCAAGCACTATATTTTTAATTTAGATTATGGATGAAAAATTTGAACATCCTGTGAGTTTGATCTCGGGGCTATTAGATCTCATTTATTTAAAAAAAAATCCCATTGCCAATATGAAAAAGTACTATTTTTAGTTCAGAAGTGCGAGAATTGTATTATTAAGGCTACATTTCTTTGTATTGTAGAGATACATGAGTTTTTTTGTCCCTCTTGGAGATTGGAAAAGGGGATAGTTATAATTTCAAGGAATTTTGGAAGCCATATGTTGCAGAAAAGAAGAACACTATCTTTGGATTGAAGGCTTTTGATGTAATTTTCCATTCGACATCATTATAGAAGAGGCTACTCCCATTGGAAGTGGACTCGAAGATGTATCCCACACTGGGTGAGCTCCATCATCATCTCATTGTGTCTTTATCATAATTTTTATGTTCATTATTGCTCATAATATCTTTATGTATTTATTTTGTCTTGGTTTTCATACTCTTTTCAAGTAATCAAATCATTAACTAGATAAGTAAAAGATATGGATCATCGAAGGAAAAGACCCATATGGAATTTACTATGTCAGTAAGAATATCTCTCCTGATGAATTAAATTACTCGGTAACTAAGAAAGAGTTTCATGTTGTTATTCATGCAATCAACATGTTTAGACACTACATTACTATATATCCTATACTTATGCATACTGATCATGCTACTATTAAATATTTAATGAAAAAACCAATCACAAATGACATGGTCACTAGAAGGCTACTTTTATTGCAAGAATTGGACATTACCATTTTAGACAAACCAAGAAAATATAATGTATTTGTTGACTTTATTTCTAGAATAACATCTAATGAGAATGAATCTCCATTATAAGATTGTTTCCCATATGAACACCTCTTTTTAGTATCTATTAACTCACCTTGGTTTGTAGATATTTCTATATTTTTGGTTGCAGGTAAACTTCCACATCACCTAAACCCCAAAGAACGACAAGGTATAGTAAGGAAAAATGAAATATTCTCATGGATTGACGGTTGGCTCTTCTACACTAGGTCTGATTTGATTATCATGAGGTGTGTATGAGAGGACAAATTCCATGAGATACTAAAATCATGATATAATGGGCCATGTGGGGGGGAATTTGCAGATAAAATAATTGGGTACAAAATACTTCACCAAGGGTATTACTGGCCCACACTCTTCAGATATGCCCAAGAATATGTAAAGAGGTGTGACAACTGTCAACACATGGGTAGACCCTTACAAACAAATGGAAGGCCACTACAACCACAAATGGTATTAGAAACTTTTGATAAATGAGCCATTGATTTTTTGGGACCAATAAACCCCCCATCTCATAAAAAATCTTACATAGTTGTTTTTTACAGACTATGTCACAAAATGGATGGAGGCCAAGGCACTTCTGGCAGAAATTGAACAAGCGGTAGTAGAATTTCTCCATGAGGAAATATTTGTATGGTTCGAGATACCACATGAGATAGTAACCAATGGAGGAAATAAATTCACATCACAACTTGTCATAGATATGATGGAAAGCTAAAAGATCAAGCATAGAGTAACAACACCATATGTTGGCGTGCATTGGGAAGATTGAGGGTTCAATGTAAATTTTGTAGAAATTTTAATACAAATTATGTATTGCCTGGATTCTCCTGATCTAACAATTATATGCCACTGTTAAATACATAATCACTTCTATTAATATTCTTGCGGAATTTAAAACATGATTGCCAATTGCAATATCAAGAAGAAAGATCAATCACACATAACACATATGTTTTACCGGGAAAGCATAAAGCTAAAAACCCCACTATCATATATTATGTATATATCATGGATCATGAAACAATCTCATACAAAACTCTAATCCAATAGATCTCAGTACAATATACAATCATCTCACACTGTCATACAAAAGTTGATAAATTCACATGCCAATTTACTACTTCCAGACAACCTGCCTCCTCTGCGTGCTCCCTGCTAATGGAAATCCCTGCAATGAATGAATCCCTCTTGCCTAGGTTGCACAATCCTCATGGGCACATCCACTGTGTCTGTGGTTGCATGAGTGCACTCACTAATGTCACAATTGATAGTCAAACTGTCCCTTTCACCTGTTATGTCAACTGGGTCTCCATTGGATCTGACATGCATGTAGTTAACAGTGGTAAATCTTTAGTTTCATGTGAGATCACTGATTGTGAATTAATTAATAATTAATTCACTAATCTCTCACTAGTGTAAGTTTAGTTATAACTAGTACAACTGATCTTAACTCACTTAACTGAGTTAAACTACTTCACAACTCACATAATTACACATATAACTTTGTTACAACTTCGAATCACTTAGTTACAACTAATTCGACTTGCATGTCCCACCAGTCAACCTTTGAACTCAAATTTCCTATAGATAACTGATTTTTCACTTTAGTTAACTATTTCCAAGTGCTCATTAATAATAGACTAATATTTATTGTCCAACTATTATTAAGGGATAATAATAATCGACATACATCTATAAATAGAATTCACTCACCATCTATAAATAGACATCATCTATAAATAGAATTTTCTCATCATCTAAAAATAGACTTCCACCTAAAAATAGCTTGAGGCACCATCCTAGTGTAGTGTTGGAAGCCAACCCAATTTTTTTGATTTCTCTCAAAAGCTGCCTACACCCCTTGTCATATTACGACAAACCATTGTCGCATTGTGCTAATGGACATTCATCTTATTTTTGCGACAATTCCAATTCAATTTCGTTTTTAGTTTTCACAACTGCAAGTGTGAAAACACTTCTTTCGTTAATTAGATTGTCGTYATCTTTGGTTGATACTTGATCACTGGTTTATCATCTGATTGCTAATGTTGTRTCAGASTTATGTTCTTGAGCATTCTTGATTGGATATATKTCACTGTAAAACCTTTGGGCATGAAAGTTATTGGTCTTATCTATGAAAATTGTGTAATGGATTTGGTCATATTGTTTTTATCCTTGMTTTGAAMTATCACTTGATTATTATATAAAGGAATTTTGATTGTCTGGTTCTAAGACTTTGGAGTACAAACACATATGGTATAAACCAAATACATTGGCAAGTTCATAAGGTATGTTGGCAATGGTTTCAAGGCGCATGAGTTGATCATGTTCGAATTGATACTTGTCATTATGTTTGCAAAGATTGGATTATACGATGAAAGATTTAATCCCGAGCTATGAATTATCACTAAACCCTGTGATTAGGCGACTGATTAAACAGTGGCATTGGCACGTTAAATCATTAGTTAATGCTGGTACTGTGTTTGTTTTAGACTTAACACTTGGCAAGTTGATATCATATGATGTGTTGGTTCTGACCTGGGTAAATGGCACGTAGAACTGGTGATTCACCAACTCGCCGGTCGATACATTTGTTTTAATGATTATGGTTTTAAACAGCTCGGAACAGGCTCATTAATGTAATACGTGGTGATAGTAATCCCACCACCTTCGCACGCCTGGAGTTGTTTCCGGTCTCATCCAGCATTCAAACTATGCAAACC
>ML778583.1:274116-285216 GCA_009831015.1 Picea engelmannii
AATTTGAATTGTCATATATAAGCTTGCTGTATAATAGGTTTCCCCTTTTGCAGAAGTTTATAATCAGAAAATTGTTATGATAATCTTTTATGTCTTGTTTGTCCTGTAACAATACTTCAGGAAGCATTATAGCTGATCATTTCTGTGAAGCTTAAGGGCCTAACTGGTGTGAGTTTCCCTCCTCCAATAAGCTTAGAAGTCATCTCGCACAGGGAAAACTTGGAGCGTTTCCAGGTTAATTAGTTAGGTGTCTGTTGCTTTAATTAATTAGTAGTTTAGTTAGATTTAGATTATTTAATTGCAGTTAGTTTCCTTTCTGTTTTATAAAATACAAAAAATAGATCCTCGGCTGTCTTAGGGCAGCAAGCACATGAGTTTTGCAGGTTTTAATCAAATCTGTAATCTGTCCATATTGTATATTTGTGAATAAAGAATGATCGTAGCTGACAATTAAGTAGTTGATTTGAGTTATTATAATCATAGTTAGTAGTTTGTGTATATATAAGTAGTTAGTAATTTGTAGTTAGATTAGTTAGTTTATTTTAGTTAGTTTTTATTAGTTTCTAGTTTCCTTAGTTTTAGTTTAATTTCTTTTATTTAATTAGTTAGTTAGTTTTAGTTAGTTTTTATTAGTTTCTAGTTTCCTTAGTTTAGATTATTTAGCTTACATCACTTTCTCTTCGGTTTCCTTACGATACCTTAGAGCGGCCAACGGAGCCGTTAAACTCATCAGGGTGGTCCATACCAAACGGCTTGGGTTATTTAGACAACCCCGGACCGGTTCCACTCTCCCAGTTGACGGATGGACTGTTTCGCCCGTCAACATGTAGGTGCATAATTTTCACTAGGATCTTCTTGTTGAATCTCAACACTCCCTCTCAACAAGAAAGGGATTATCCTTCACCCCGATCTTGTCTCTATGGTATTCAAATTTTCTCCCGGTGAGCGCCTTCGTCAAAATGTCTGCATCTTGATATTCCATAGGAATGTACTAAATAAACATGATCTTTCGCTGCACACAATCTCTGATGTGATGATACCATATATATATGCTTAGATCTATCATGAAACATAGGATTAATCGAGAGTTTAATGCAACTCTGATTATCACAATGAATCAATGTCAGATCTAAATGAGAACCAAGCAAATCAACCGAGATCTTTCTCATCCAGATAGCCTCACATGCAGCTTAAATCGCTTTCATGTATTCTGCTTCTGCTGAACTGAGTGCCACGGATCTCTACTTCCTGCTATACCAAGAAACAATTATAGATCCAATACTAAAGATCCCCCCTAATGTTCTCTTTATGTCTGTTGGGCTACCCACCCAATCTGCATCCGTGAAGCCATGCAACTTCAACTAATCTGTCTATTTGTACCATAATCCATACTCAGATGTGCCCCTCGGGTATCTCAGTACATGCTTACCTACCTTCCAAAAGACCTTGGTAGTCTTAACCATCGCTTGACTCAGTTGGTTAACCGCATAGCAAATGTCTGGTCTTGTGTTCACTAGATACATTAGTGAACCCACTAATTGTCGATAGACAGTAGCATCCACTACCTCTCCAAAAGTAGCATCCTCTTTCCTTAAGTTTCCTGGAAGAGGAGTATCCATGGGTTTGTAACCCTCCATGTGAAACTTACCCAATATCTCCCTTGCATACTTTCCTTGAGACACAAAAATTTCACCATCTCTCTACCATATTTCCAATCCAAGGAAATAATGAAGAAGGCCTATATCCTTCATCTCAAACTCGTTTTCAAGGTCCTCCTTGCATGAGTGTATCAACACTGATTTGTTGACCGGTCTTGGGACAATTTCCCATGCACTGGTTTTGACAATGGTGTCATACTCCTCCACCCTTGCATCAACCCAAGTGGGATCATGCACTGCTTCCTAAAAGGAAGATGGTTAATTCACAATACATTTTCTCATGAGAGCCATGTATCTAGTAAATTGACCAGAAGACTGTCTCTATCTGCACTGTGAAGTAGGGGCTCCTACATTCTATGCAACATCTAGTCTCAATCTATTAGCTTCTGTGGTGCGCTTTCTGCCATTTCTGATGGATGGATTTGCATGAGTGGATTCCTCCACTCCATGAACCTCCCCATGTGGCTAATCCACATCTTGAGACTCATCTTTGGGAACCAACAGTTCCTCTTTTGCATGCAAGTCTAGCTCCCTCTCAAGCAGCAACTGCATGGCTTTCCCCTCATCGAATTTTATATCCCGTCACATAACAGTCATCTTACTGTTAGGAAAATACACATGATAATTATGGGGTGTTTCTCTGTACCCCACAAATATCCCAAATTCAGTAGTCGGCTCCATATTCTTCATGGCGTTCTTGGTTACATGCACATAAACAGATGAGCCAAAAATCTTAAAATGAGAAACATTAGGTTTCTTACCAGTGAAAGCTTCTTCAGGTGTACTCATGCCAAGTACTCTATGAGGACAAAAGTTTTTCACATAAACCACAATGTTGCATGCTTATGCCCACAAATGCATTGGTAGGCCCTGACCATGCACCATTGCTCGTGTTGCACCCATGATCATTTTGTTCTTCCTCTTTGTGACCCCATTTTGCTGTGGGTTATGAGGCGCTATGAGTTCTCTTTGAATTCCTTCTTTGCTGTAGAATTCTTTGAATTCATTAGAGATTTATTCTCCACCATCATTGCTCCTCAGAGCCTTCACTTGCTTCCCCGACTCTTTCTCCACCAATTCTTTAAACTCACGGAACTTTGAGAATGTTTGATCCTTCTTCTGCATGAAGAAGATCCAACATTTACAAGAAAAGTCATCAACAAAAATAACATAATACTTATGTTTTTCTGTTGAAGCAATCGAGAGTGGTCCACACACATCTGTGTGAATTCTCTCCAGGATCACCAAAGCATGGTTCTCCTTTTCATGAAAGGCGGACTTTACATACTTCCCCATGGTGCAACCCTTGCACTGATCTAACTGAGCAAGTGTTCCCATTGGAAGTCTAGTAGATATTTGTTGCATGATTTTCAAGGCTCCATGATGAAGATGGCCCAATCGCCTTTGCCATAATTCTCCCTCAGCCCAACTCACCACTTTTTCTGCCTTGCCCATCATGGCAGTGCATCCATCTACCTCCATCTTGTAGAGATTCTTAACTCGAATCCCTATCTTCTTGACTTGACCCATTTTTTTGTGTCACAGGAAGGCTTTTCCATCGCTGAAAACAACATCATAGCCTCTGTCCTCCAACATTGCGACTGAGACCAAGTTTTTCTTCAGACCTGGAATATGCATAACATCTTTCAATGGAAATGGTTTACCTGAATCCCTCTGAAAGGTAATGGTACCAATGCCAGTAGCACTGTATCATCCATCGCTGCCCATCTCTATATGCATTTTGAGATCTCTCTCCTCCAAGTCACTGAAAATATCCTTATCTCCCGTCATGTGGAAGGAAGAGCCACTATCCAAATACCACACCAATCCCAATGCACTTGATGCCATGCATGTGATCAAGGAGAAGTCAATTTCAAATTGCGAGACAAGGGCCTCACCTGCTGTAGCTCCAACAACCTTCTTGTTCTTCTTCTTCTGCGGACAGTTAGTAGTGAGATGACCATGTTCGTGACAGTGAAAACACTTCACTTTGGACAAATCTAGCTTCTTGCTTTTAGAATTAGAATTTGAATGGAATTTATTTCCCTTCCCTTTCCTTGCCTTGGCAACCAAAGAAAAATCCTCTTCATCATCATGCTTTGATGAAGAGCCATCTCTGGTGTTCCACCTGAACTCCTCCTGCACTATATTCGACCATAGTCGTTCCCAATCTGGTAATTTGTCCCTTCCATTGACAGAGTCTTGATAACTGTGCCAACTCTTGGGAATTCCTAGGAGATCCAAGCTCACCAAATCATCATTAACGAATGTTATTCCCACACTCCCCATGTCATCTTGACATTGGAAAAATTTCGTGAGATATTTTGGAATAGAGTCGCCCTTTTCCATCTCGATCTTCCTGAGTTTATCTTTGAGCGCTAATTTCCTATGGTCGTTGCTGTTTTAGAATAGATCCATCAAAGTCTTCCACATTGCATATGGTGTGACTTTCCCATGGAGGCTTGAGACAATGTGGTCTCGTACTCCCTCCAATAGGATCCTTCTCACCTTTTCCACTTTCTTTTGCCATGCATGAAGATTTGCAGTGTCTGCAACATCTGGCATAGGAACATCTTTGTCAATGAATTCCTTCAAGCCATTGTATTCGAGTACTACCTCCATCCTGTGCTTCCAAGAAATGTAGTTCAAGCTGCCCTCGAGTGCATACTCTAACCTCAATCCATTGAAATCCATTTCGATCTTGAATTAGCTGTAGCACAAAGAAAGTCTTTCTGCAAATTTGAATTCTATCCAGTCACAAACGCAACTTCTGCAATCTTCTATGCTCTGATACCATGTATAAATTTTAATACAAACTATGTATTGCCTGGATTCTTCTGATCTAACAATTATATTCCACTGTTAAATACAAAATCACTTCTACTAATATTCTTGCGGAATTTAAAACATGATCTCCAATTGCAATATCAAGAAGAAAGATCAATCACACATATGATAGTGAAACGTTTGACAAGTTTCCTTCATGGTTGCGACCTTCTCCTTTTTTTGTGCTTCTTGCACCAAAATTCCCTCTATTATATGAATGGTAATGGGGGTCTTCATTTTCTCTGTGTAGTCTTGCACTGCTTGATTTACTATTCCTTGTGTAGCCAAAAGTTCTTGTACCACCCAAAATTATTCCTCCTACAATAGCTCAATATTCGGTGTGAGACTCTGTTGTTCAGATCTTATCTATTTTATCTCATGGTGTAGGTTCCTATTCTCAACTATTGTAGCCATTCATTTTGTTTTTGTAAAAGTGCTCATTTTTTATTTGAGCTTATGTGCTTTCTCTTGTGCAGTCTGTAACATATGTTCTATTACTTGTAACTCTTCATCCTCCATCAATTGAGTCCAAACTTGTATACTTTCTTTATATAACTGTGTGCATTCCTCATCCAAAATCCTAATACTCTCCACGGTCTTCATGGTTTCCTTCTCCCGTTTCTCTCTTTCTTCTGGTGGGGTACACAACATTTTGCAAGCTTCCAAATCGACTATGTTTGCACAAAATCCCTCAATGTCTTCAATTATATTTATCACTTGATCTTCCAAGGGAGTATATACTTCCATTTGTACCTCTGGGATGTTATTGTATACCTCATGCACTGCCTATTGCAACCTTGTTGTTCTCTGTGCAGCCTCATCCCATTCTAGCATGAGTTTGCTATACTTTGCGTGTAGTGCTTCATTGTCTACAATCACTTTGATCAAATCTATAAAATTCGATTCTATGTGCAACTGTATCTCCTATGTGACACTTTTCTATAGGTTATGTAGCATGTTCAATGGTAATTATGAAAAAACTGAATTAATATGACTTAATTCTTGTGCACGCTCCTGCATTTTTGTCATGGAGAACTCTATGGCCCCTGTTGATATCTTCATGTTTCGACGCTCTATTGATGTTGATGATGGTTGAGATTTTGTTAGTTGTGACTCCATTGTCTTTGTTGTTCTCTTTGTCTATTCTTCTTCTATTAGTCGTTGTTACACCTCAAAATTACTCACTTCAATAGTGTCACAAGTGTCATAATTACAAGTGTTGTAAGTGTCACATCTTGACCACAAGTGTTGCAAGTTTCACAAACATCATACTGCCATCTTTCCTATGTCTTGCCTTTAACGACATCATAAATACACTTAAGGCATCTCAAAGACTAGTTTTGAAGAAGAGAGATCACTTGACAGGGAGTACAAACCTTTTTCCATTGAATGAACCACTAAAAAATGGATTTTGGAGAGGAGAGCTCTCCTACCCACTATCAGGGAGTGTTGGCACTCTCTGAGCCTCTTTGGGGGAGTGTTTCAACACCCTATGCACCCTTTTGGGGGAGCGCTACCCTTTTCTGAGCAAGTTTTGGGTTTGTTGAGACAAATCAGGGAAGAATCCCTCAATTCCTGAAGGTGGTTGGATTCAAATAGATGGTAAAGGCATGATATTAGGGAAGATCCTCAACTGAAGGAGAGGAATCCTCAACTTATCCAAAAGATATCTCAAGTGGTTTGACCTCTCCAAGGTTATATAAGGAGTCCTTCTCATGGTGAAAGGTACATGGGGGATAGACTAGAGATTGATACCAAACTTATGATCCTATAAGTGGTATGAACATAAGAGATTGGAGATGTGACACTTATGATATCATGAGTGAGATGTCATCAAAGAAATCATTGTATATTAATTGAGCAAAGGGGTTGGACAAGGAGAATTGGAAGAAGCTGTTGCACCTTCATTCAAAGGATTGTAAGTACTTTTACTTGTTCTCATTAATAATCAATGCTTGGCCTGTTTATTTAAAACTTGTGCTTGTTCCATATGAGTTTGTCTGCAGTAGATAGATCTATATTTGAGATAATATTAGTAGAGTAGGAAGTCCATTGTATCTTTGTTTGTCCTACAAAACCTATCAGGGAGCTCAGGATCGAAGCTCAGCCAGGACTTTGCAAGGACAAATGTTACTAATAAGGTACATATCTTTCTCCTTCTCTTTCATTCATTAGCTTGATTAGATATAAAAGGAAGTCAGTGTCCATGTTAAGCACTTTTTTGTCTTGGCCTTAAGAGTCTAGAGACCAAGAGGGAATCCAGTTTTCTGCAGGG
Source organism: Picea engelmannii (assembly GCA_009831015.1). Classification (NCBI taxonomy): domain Eukaryota; kingdom Viridiplantae; phylum Streptophyta; class Pinopsida; order Pinales; family Pinaceae; genus Picea; species Picea engelmannii. The sequence goes on from ML778583.1 coordinate 280,876, forward strand.
GGATTCATCTACAACAGAAATTGGTGAATCCACTAGGGAGGAGCTCTGATTTTTATTTCCATTCCCAGATCTTGTTTTGGACCTTTTCCCACTGATTTGACCTTCTCCATATTGTCTTTTTTATTCTTATATTTGTTTGATTGACTCTTTATATCATCATGATCACCTTGATTGACTGAATTTCGTTGACTTTTTGAGTTTCAGGGCATTTTTCTGAGATTTTTCCGCAGAGCTCTTCCCTACCCTTGCTATCAGAGTGCCAACACTCCCTGGTGGTATTACATAGAGCGTTGGAACACTCTAGTGCCCCTTACACCAGAGTGCTACCCCATTTTCAATGAAAATTCCTCTAGTTTTTCAGTTTTCGAGTTCAGTTTTTGCTTTTTGTATTTGTTTAGGGTCTCATACTCTTAGTCCATCTTTCGCATTGGCCTTCAACACCCTGATTTCTAAGGATTGATCTCTTCTTGTTTGGGAATTTGACATTTTATTTTCTTGCCTCGAAGTCACTCTTTGTCTTTGCTGACCTATAGTTAACTTGTTGTTTTCTTCTCATTCATCTGACTGAGTGGAAGCTTTTGTGAGGAAATCCAGAGGTCTGTGAACCTTTCCATTTGATCTTTGAGTTCATTTTCCCATCATTTCTCTGTTGTTTGAGGTTTTTTGGTTCTTGTTTGAAAATTTGGTTATTTTTGTCCTTCTTGTTTATTCACACCGAGAGTGTATTTTTTGTTTTATGTGAGGTTTACTTCTGTTTGTTTAATCCTGAAGTTTGATTGACATTTAGAAGTTTTTCATTTGATTATCATTCACATATAAGAAAAAGGACATATTTTAGTGACTGGTTTGGATATTAGAAGGAATTTCTGAGATTTTTAGCATTGCATTGGATTTGATTGAGAAACAATTGTATGAGGACATTGCATCTTAGTGTTTGATAGTGAAAACAACTCTTCCTCTTTCCCTTAAATAGGAATTCATTGAAAGAAGGGATTGTTTATCATCTTCTTGTGCATTTTTGGAAATTGAGTCATCATACCATCAATTTCATTGTCATACACCCTTTGAGTAACGAACAACCGTAAAATCAACGCTAATTAAAAAATTATCTAGAACATTTTGTTTTTAGGATCTTCCATCAACATTAGACTAGGATTAGCACTTTGGATTAGGATTTGAGTACAACTCTCCAAATTTTTTTAAAACAAACATTAGCATCCTAAGATAGGGAGAGTCAAATCCAATTGTCATATAGGCTTTCTGAGAGCCCCCTCTCACACAGGGGTTATGCACGAGGTTGCATTCGGGAAAATTATGAAGATTATCCCTCCGTGGTTTAACTGTTTGTAGTGGTCAGATCGTATATTGGGGGTCGCTTGAGGGTATACCGACGATTATGTGTGGGAGCCTATCGAGTTGATTTCGGACTTGTTACCCTGCCCATACGTTCAGATCAGACTGTCGACTGTACCTGCCCATGGGGTGACTGTGCGTTGGTGTCCTTAGTTGCCATAATCCTTAGGTACTTACACGAGGTGACAGTGAAGGGAAGTCTCACTGTACCTGGAACAAACATTGGTCAAACTCACTCGGGCTCCTTGGAGGGTAAATCCACAATTATTGCATGAAGATTGCACCAAGGTGAAAGTCCGTTAAGTAGATCGCCATTCCAACTATTCCACCATATTCTAGCCCCTTTTTGACTTGATCATGTGACGTTGGATTTCATCACCAACTAGTATGATCATCGAGAGAAATTTTGTTTGCTTGGTTTTGATTCCTAGATTTTATTAGCGTATGCCGTTTCTTTTTGTTAGTTGTCCCTAGATTTTCAGCATATACTGTTATTCTCCAAAATTGAGCCTGTAGATGATAAAGGTATTCGCTGATCATGTAGAATGAAAGGGCTACCTCGGGAAGGCTACCAACCCTTACCTCCTAACCCTCCAGAAGACAACTACCGTGGAGAGGTAGAAAATCAATCTAATGCTGGGAGTGTTTTTGCTCCTCTGTTAGACAACCAAGAAGGTGCTTTGGTTACGATTGAGAATCCCACTCCTCACACTACGTATGTGTCGAAAATTCCTCTCGAACCACTTTTTCTTCATTTAGACTCTCTTGGGAACGTCATAGATGAAACGGTCCCACAGTTACCTGCAAGAATGTTTTCCGACACATATATGGGATCCACAGAACCAACCTTTGGTGATGAGTATAGGACTCCTATTCATCCTACCACTACAGTAGATACAAATCCCACACCTGATCGTTCTATATGGAGGACTTCATCAGGACACAATCTCTATGAGCATTTTGAATCCTTTCAACAACCCTTTAATCCTCATGACCCTCCTGTTGAAACTGGGTTGTCTGGTCAAACGATGAATCGCCCCATCGATCAGGTCATTAACCCTATTACTGCATCAACACAAGTCTATCCTAATGATGGACTCATCACCTCTACTCATTCCCAAGGCACTTCTATCCCTACCCGCACTTTTACAAACTTTCACTCTACAGCTCCACATGTTTCGCACGATCTTGCTGGGACATATTTTCACCCGAGAATGCAGATCTTTGCCAGCCAAATACATTCTACTGGAGGGAAACCACCGTCTAGCAGACCTATCCCTCCTAGAAGACCACCATCCTATGGTGGGCCTACACCTCCCAGGGGACAACCCCCTTTTCATGCTCTTCCTGGAGGGAAACCTCCCTTTGCCAATCATACCCTGGTCATTAATCCACCACTGGCAGGGGGGAAACCTTCGTTTGCTGGAAACCCTTCACAATCCTGGGGAGTATCTTCCAGAGGCACATTTACCCAACCCCATGTTGGGGGACACTCATATCATAACCCACAAGGAGGATTATCAAATCCTATTCCTTTCGTACCATCTTATGGACAACCTTATCCAGGTGGCATCCCAAACACCACCTGGAGTCCTCAAGGACAACCACCTTATCCTCCCCATGGGTCTAATGTGTATCCACCTATGGGATATACTCCTTACCCTCCTTAAGGGAACAATGTTCATACTCTTTTTGGGAAAACAAATCACCCGACTTATAATTCTCAGAACCCACCAGGTTATGCAAATGTTTCTCAGCCATCATCAGATCCTGTTTATCCTGGTCAACAACAACCATATGTAGGAGGACCTACTAGTTACAACTATCCACCTAACCCAGTTTATGGTCCTACTGGTGTTCTTATGCCACACCAGTATCATACGCAAATTAACCGACAAATACCTTTCCTTGCGACTCTGGATCTCCCAGACTTGTCTTAATTAACCAATGATCCTATTTTTCATTCATCGGTTTGGCCAGTTATTCCAACTAATCTTCCTTCCGATATTCCAAAATTTGACGAAAAATCTAGAGAAGATCTAAATAACCATGTGATGAATTTCTATTTGTGGTGTTAATCAAACTCCCTCATGGATGATTCTATATGTTTGCATCTTTTCCAGCAAACACTTAAGGTCTCAACAACAAAGTGGTGTATCAAACTACCACGTGCTTCTTTTCATGATTTCAACTCCCTTACCATGCCTTTCCTCACACACTTTCAACTACCTATTTGCTACGATATGGGTGCTGAACTCTTAACCTCCCTTCGTCAAACTGACTCCGTGCATATCTATGACCATATTCATGAGTGGAGACGACGATGAAGGATGATCAAAGTAATCATTCCTGACATATTATTAGCGGAATGGTTTACTAAATCAATTTTACCCCCGATCGGTCACAATGTCGATATGGGTGGTGCGGTCACTGAGGAAGAAACCATTGCCCGGGCCTAGTACTTAGATTTGGTTTATTCACAATCTGGTACTTTGAATGATTTGCTTCCAAATGCTGCTCGAGCTAATACTAATCCATCCAAGCCATCCTCCTCATCTCATGCGGACGGTGTTATCGGTTCCATAAAAAATCAATCTACTTCCTAGTCGACAACACTCTCCTCTACCTCCCCCCAAACTCAGATTTCTGAGGTGAATACAATTTAATCTACCCCTTCACAACAATCCAGAGGTAAGAAGAAGACAATAAATAAATAAATAAATACTAATAAAAATGAACAACCAAAAAATCAATCTCAAACACCTACTACTGAAAAGCAACCACAACGGAAACTAAAATTCTTGTGTATCATTTGTGGTGACTGTTGAGTCACCAAAGTGTCATGTTTTTACCAACATTTTCACTTCACTTTCACTTCACTTTTAACCATATTTCGCTTTCCCACACCCTTACATAAACCATTTTCATGATTACATGGGTTTTTAGACATATTATTTTCCAATGCATCTATTTTAGTGTTTTTGAGTG
>ML778583.1:294359-387443 GCA_009831015.1 Picea engelmannii
TGATTAGCTAGAGTATCTGTGATTTGATTTAGACTCCTAGGAACATGAAAATATGTAATATAATCAAAGTTGCGTTCCAAGAGACGTACCCTAAGGAATCGTCGGTGTAAAGTAGGGTCGTGCACATGGTATATTCTGTTTAGTTACGACACAACCAGTTGAGCGTCTAGATAGACCCAGAGATGAGAGATACCCAATGAAAAAGCGTCACGAAGCAACTCAATAACTACACTATACTCAACAACATTATTTGTGGTGTCTCCTAAGCATATCCCTCCGAAAGATAACAACTGACCCTGTGGTGTAAATATTACCCAAGCTGCGGAGGCAAGCCTCTGCGTGTGTCGACTAGCACCGTCTGCATACCCAATGAACACCTCAGACTCACTTGACATCTGCCATAGTGACGAAAGATAACATTAATGACACGCCCATAACACGGTTTTTCCCAAAAGAAATGTAAAAAGTAATAGCACAAAGACTATACATATGTTACAAAAAGTTACCCACAATGACCATGCTATGAGTAATACTTCTTGAGGTAGAGCCCATTTCTAGGCTCTGCCAAAGCATTCCCTTCAAAATCGACCAGACGATAAGCGCCCTTTTTTAAAACCTCCTTAATAATGAAGGGTCTGAACCACATGGGTTTAAACTTGCCTGCCCCCAGGGGGTCTTTATCCTGGTCGTAAACCAGGACAAGGTCGCCCTCAGAAAAAATCCGAGGATGAACGTACCTATCATATTGACACTTAACCTTATGTTTATGAGCCTTGTTGGCCAGGGCCGCATCGCGACGCTGCTCATCAAGCTGCTCAAGGTGTATTAACCATTCTTCAAGTGGAGAAGTGTCTGGAAATAACTGTACTACCAATTTCAGAGACGAAATTTGACATTCGATGGGCAAGACTGCCTCCAGTCCGTAAACGAGTTGGAAAGGTGAGAAACTGGTAGCAGTCTTAACTGATGTTCGGTAAGCCCATAATGCCGAATATAACATCAAATTCCAGTTTGACTTGGCTGAGTTGATGGTTCGTTGTAGCATTGTCTTAAGTGTTTTGTTAACAGCTTCCACCTGCCCACTGGCTTGGGGGTAGTAAGGTGATGAATGTTCTTGCCGTAACCCAAGATTTGATGTTAACTTGGACATCATTTGATTCTAAAAGTGACTGCCATGGTCAGTGACAATCTCTCTAGGGACACCGAACTGTGCTATAATCTGGATAAATAAGAAGAGAGCTGCAGTCTCCCCATCATCTTTAAATGTTGGCATAGCTTTGACCCATTTAGTGAAGTAGTCGACAACGACGATGATATAGCGGTGCCCCCTTGCTGACGGGGGGTTGCATGTAGTGTAATCAATCCCCCACTTCGTGAAGGGACCAACTGTGATGACAGGAAACATAGGAGAGGGATGTGTCCTCATCTTCCGTGAGAAGATTTGGCACAGATGGCACTTCTTGACCGAATCGATACAGTCCTTGATAAGTGTGGGCCAGAAGTAACCTGCTCGTAAGATCTTTTGGGTTGTTGCCAACCCAGACAAGCGACCGCCACAAGCTCTTGTATGACAATCATTGAGCACTATGATGGCCTCCTCATGAGTGAGACATCGACGCAAGATGCAATCCACACCTCTCTGATACAACATATCATTGAGAATGAGATAGTTCTTGGCCTGATGGCGTATCCGTCGACGCTCATCACGAGAAGCAGAGGTGGGGCACTTCAAAGTCTAGAGATAGATTAGTATATCTCCGTACCAGGGGTCTGAAGATTCGATCAAGAACATATCCCCCTGGATAGGCGATTCCTCAGGCACAACGTCACCTGACTCAACCAGAAGCTCCGAGATAAGTTCTGCGAAGACCATTGACTTTTTGGACTTGGCTGAAACAAAGTCTAAGTCAAATTCTTGGAGGATTACCATCCATCTACTGATTTTTCCACTGATAACTCGTCGTGTCAACATGTACTGGAATGGATTCATGACGGCGACGATGGTGGTCTTGCGAAACAGAACATAGTGGCGGAACCGTTGAACAGCATGAACTGCCGCCAACGCAAGTTTTTCGAGATGGGTATAATTAAGTTCCGGTCCTACGAGGCCTCGACTCAGGTAATAGATCACGTATTCAGAAAATGAATCATCTTCCTGAACTAAAACCATGCCTATGGTTGACTCTGCGGCAGCCAGATATAATAGGAAATCCTTGTTATAATTCGGTGGTCGTAGCAGACGTGCGGTTGTAAGAGCATGTTTCAATGCGTCGAAAGAGCATTGCGCTGCTTCGTCCCAGAAAAAGGGAACATCTTTCTTCAATAAACGCATGAAGCCCTTGGTGATTTCGGCATAGTTGGCAATGAAGCGTCATAAGAAGTTCGCCTTGCCTTGAAGACTTTGAAGTTGTAAAATTGTGTGTGGGGGGGGGGGAACTGGACTATTGCCTCCACCTTAAGAGGATCGACCATGATCCCCGTTGTTGAAATGATGAAACCTAACAAACGTCCTGACGTGACACAAGAGCTGCACTTGTTGGGATTCAAGTGAATCCTGAAGTAGTGACAACGTTCGAAGATTAGTCGGAGGTGCATAGGCTGATCTTTTCGCTTGCAAGAGCGTGATGCTAAATCATCTAGATAGGCCTCGACTATGTGTTTGAGGTCATGAAACGCAAAATACATGGCCCACTGGAAAGTGGCTCCAGCATTTTTTAGGCCAAAAGGCATCTTACGATAAGCGAATGTACCCCACGGACAAATGAATGCCGTCTTGTGTTGGTCTTCGGGTTTGATTTGGATTTGGTTATAGCCCGAAAAACCATCCATGAATGAAAAGGATTCACAACCGGCGCATTCATCAAAGATCTGGTCGATGAATGGGGTTGGATAATTATCTTTCGGACATGTCTTGTTCAAATAACAGAAATCGGTACAAACACGAATCGTGCCTTGTTTTTTATCGACCGACACGGGGTTTGACACCCATTGAGTCAAGTGTATAGGGTATATGAACCCTGCCTTAAGCAATTTCTCAACCTCAGCTTTGATGGCTGCTGCTTTCCTAGGATTAATTGGATGAAGTTTCTGTCGAACATGCTTAGTGTCAGGGTACGTTGAGATTTCGTGTTCAACTATTTTCGGATCGATGCCTGGCATTTCCTCGTAAGACCAAGCAAAAACATCGCGGAATTCTTTAAAAAGATTCGTGTAAATCTGAATCTCTTCGTGGGAGCAATCCGCTCCGACGAAGACATTCTCCATGATGCCGAGGTTTCGGGAGATATTGATAGGTATCGTGGCAGTGATAGTCACCATATTTCCCTCAGCATAAATATCCTGTGTAGCTAAGAGGTTAATGGGACAAGGCTGATCCCCCGTCATGGTGATAGTGAATTCTCCTGCCTTGATTCGGTGTAACTCTGGGAGGAAATATGATCTATGATGCAGATCATCCCAAGGCTTGTCCGGACCAGTCATTGCTTCGATTATAGCTTTGTCCGAAGGCAAGACTAAATCTAACGAATCAGTGTTGACAAGAGAATCCTTAGCCCATATAGGCTCAAAAGGTGGATCCAACTCTTGTGCGGGAGTTGGATCAGGAGTAACTGAAGCTTGTTGGACCAAAGAGTACGCTACTTCAGCAACCGACAAGGGCGTAGACATGCCCGCGTGCCCTGTCACATACATTGTGGCTGATGGAGAAGGAAGAATCCACGGATCCTCAAAGTAAGTCGTGCGCAATGACGAAACATGGAAAATCTCAGCCTTGTGGTGAGTCGATATAAACTTGACATCGCCTCGAGGAGGTGGGTAATCGAAAGTACCCATCAAATATGGGCACAAACCAACTCCTATGTTAACGACACCGGCTTGAGGATTATCTACCATGGGTAAGGCCGAGAGAAAGACAACTGATCAACGGTCACTATCCAGCCTTCATGTGGAAACAATAGGACTCGGAAAATTGTAGCGACCACCGCTTGCATAGCATAAGTCCAACTACGACCTAACAAGAGATTGTAATCGATGGGGGCATCGACTACCTCTACTTCGACGCACATGGTCTTTCCCCCTAACTGCACAGGGAAAGAAGGAATGATGCCATGTGGTTGGAAAGAACGACCGTCGAACGCAGTAAGGAGAGTAGGTGATGGAGACAACTCGGGCTGACCAATGGATTTCCAACATGCTAACGACATAACGCAAGTCGAAGCGCCCTCGTCAACAACCGTGCGGTAGATATTTCATGTAAAAGTTTTCGTGGGGTGAGCCACTACTATCTGAAATGCGATGTGGTAAGGAAAACGGGGTTTCAAATCAGTCGTATCTAACATGATGGTACCTGGGTTACAAGTCTCAGTAGAGCCTAAAGCAGTCAACAAGGCTTTCCGCTGAGTAGGGCAACTTTGGAGGACCTCCAAAGCAGACATAGCACAAGGGGTTTGTGACAAATCTTCCACCACAGAGTAGTTCTGGGCGGCCCTTGCATTTGGATTGTGAGAAGCCCTCTTAAACACACCCTTTGGAATGTGTGTCATTGTTTCACCCAACATCTTCTCGATTTGTAGAGGAAGAGATGGGATCTCGGCTTCTTTTCCCTTCTCAGAGGCACTTGGTTTGCTATAGTCGTGCGCTCTAGTTGTTATGAAAGCATCACTTCTAACCATATATATGTTCGCGGAAGAAGGATTATTTGGAGGAGGGCAGTTTTCCTGGCTGCCCCCTTCGCCACTTGTAGAGGCTTGGGTTAAATTTTGCCCATGTTGAAAGGGATTAGTCAACACGACTTGTTGTTGCTGTATGAAAAACTTCTGGGCCTCCACAAGTCGAGGGCATAGATGGGTCGGGTGGTCTTCCACACATAGATTGCACAGATACCTCACCTTCCTTTTTTCGGTGGTGCCCTCGCCAGCATTATCAGTTGGTTTTTTATCCCCCTTACTCTTCTTGCATTGTTTTTTCTTCCCTTCAAGCTGTTGGTTGGCCTTTGGGTTAGTCGTCTGCACGGAGTGTACTTCCGACGTTTGAGTAGGAGGAGCAGCCAAAGCAGTAGTCTGGCTGGCCGCTGAGTGTTGAATAGACAACTGTTGCAATTGTTTTGTCAATTGCTCAGCGGGCTTGGTTTGTGCTGAACCAACGATACCATCGGCATGTGGTCCAGCTCTCTATCTGGTTTTCTCTAGTATCGAACATGGCGCATCTGGTAAGATGCTGTATAACAAACCGGACTGAGAATAGATAAGCTCAAACTGTTGAGCCCTCATAATGGCATCTTCTTTAGAGAAAACTCCGGACGTTGCGACGTCTTTGGACAACTGTGGGACCAAGGACTTAATGAACCACTCCAGCAGGAATGATGGTGGGATGGGTACTTTGATAAGACTTTTTCGGCATCGCCACTCTCGAATGTGATCCGAGATATGGTCCACTATCGTCTGCTCGAAATTGGCTAGCAACTCTGTGCCGGTGTCGTATCTCACAAGTAACTGGAAATGGTTAAGGAAGACCATCGCCAGTTCGCCAAAAGAAGAGTATCATGAATGATCGAGCTCTATGTACCATTTCGCGGCACTCCCAATAAGAGTGCGTTGAAACAATCGCAACTGGACGGAGTCATCTTTCAGTGAGTTCGATGAACACCAAAGGTGGAAAGTAGTCATGTGATCACCTGGATCTTCGTTAGGCTTGGCCTCGAACTTGGGGATGTCCAAAGGCAACTTCGTCGGCATAGGAGGCCAACGCGGATCGTGACAGATAGGATCATTTAACAACCGTGTCAAATCTAGCAAGTGTAACGTTGCCAAGAATGGTAGTTTTTGTTGCTACTGATAGCCTGGATAAAGGGGTCCTGTAGTTTGACTGGCACCAGGTTGCCAGGAAAAGTTTGGCTACTGGCCTGGGTTCTGGTAGAAACCATGGCCCTGACCAGCGTAAGGGTTTTGCATCTGAGGAGACATAATTGGCTGATTCCCCATGAAGGACATAGTATGTTGGGCGTTCATCGTGTTCGATGGACTTTGGGAAGGATTACCCCATGCCGGTCCCAACGGGAGAGGCATAGAAGTATGTCCGGGGTTCCATTGACTGTGGAAAGAATTACCCCAGATCGACATTCCAGAGGAAGGAACGGATCCTTGTCCTGAGTTCCAAGGTCCTTGTATGTGTGCCCCCAGCACAGGAATAGTACCCTGTGCCGGTGTAGACTATCCAAAAATGGGTGTGCCCCCATATGGGAAAGCAGCGAATGCGAAAGTGTTATTACCAAACGTCCCATTCCAAACAAACGGTGACGAACCTACCAGTTGAGTTTGCGTAGGTGTTCCTTGACTACCGGCTCCAAATGAACTTGTGTGTGTAGGCTGCCCGATGGACTGCTGATGCGGACCACCAAGTGAAGGGGACGAAGGAGGGATGTGACCTCCAACGTAAGGAAAAGCATTGAAAGGGACAGGAATGCCCCCAAGTTGACCTTGCAGGGGAGCATTAGAGCTCCCTGCCCCCAGACCCAAAGTCTGTAAAGTGGAGTAAGTGAGTACAGGGCTTGTACCCGAACTAGGCATACCGTATGAAAACGGTGGGCCGATTGCACTAGGTATGAACAGAGGTGTGGCCGCCGTGATAGATGGGGTCGGTCCACAGTGCGACGTAGTTGTAGCCGAGACCATGGTGGCTCGGACCGTCGACAAAGGAAAGTTATGAGAAGCTTCTCCCGTGGTAGCAACGGTGATGGGAATGGAAGAATTCCCAGAGGAAGTAACATAGTTTGATTCCATAACTGGGTTAGGCACTGACAAGCGTTCGTAAAATTGAATTGGCACAATAATATTTGGCCAAGTATCAGTGGCTGGGGTCTCATCTATGCCAATATTTGCGGTTGATTCCTCTGGGAGTTGTTCGGGCTCAAAAGCCCCGGTTGCTTCGAAAGACCCTCTTTGGTCTAGCTTCCGCCTCAATGGTGGCAGGGGTGGCTCCAGTATAACCGGTGGCAGGCCCAGAAGCCTTCGTGACCGGCGGAGCTCTGAATCCTCCACTGTGTGAGAAGATTCATGACACGCTAAGGTATTCTACACGCACAAACAGTAACACTCGCTAAAAGAAAACCCCTAGAAGATAAATCAAGCAAGCACTAAACTAGTTGGAAGAACAGTTACAACAACCAACACTAGAGAAACTTACTGGTGCAAGTGAAACTCAAATACGGAAGCACCCTATGGGTATACTTTGCAAAGCGTGGCCCGATGTCTGTCCTAGGTACCGTGGTATACCCCCGCAGTCACCCGTGTATGTTCCTAGAAAAGATTGGCAACTAGTTTGCCAGCACGTGAACAGTCACCAGGCGGGTACAGTCGATAGTCGGGTAGACCACAATGAGCAGGGTATCAAGCCCAAAACCTGTCAAGGGTATCGAGAGAAAATGGTCTAGAAGACAACTGAGGACCTCGAACGGATTCGAGACCCACGAAGCTCCGTGGCAAATGCAAACGACGGAATCCCTTAACAAATCCTCGATATGTGTTCTCCACAATGCTCAGTCCAACTTTGGAGGGGTTATCTCCGCTGCCTTTCCTTATGCGACCTCGTGTTTAGCCCCTGTGTTAGAGGGGGGTCCCAAATGAATTTCCGTAACTAGACTTCTACACTCCCTATTGATAGACTCCAATGTTTGGTTTGAGTGGCCTTGGAGGATTTACTCTCCAACCTATTCCAAGGCCCTAGTCCTGAGCTAGTGTATGCACCCTACAAACAAAAAGTCTACTTGATTTTAATTAGCGTTACTTTTAATGGGATTTTTAAGTCACGAGGTATGAAAGTGAAACTGATGGTGTGTAAAGACTCAAAGCAAAATGAATAAGAAATGCTTGGAAACAAAACTTTTACAAACGATGAAAAACCAACAACTTTTCAACAAGAGAGACTTCTTTTCTTTTCAAATTTACTAAGATTTTATGTAGTAAATATGAAGGACTTTCGCTCAAATATGCGAGCTACTTATACTCTAAATACACTGCAAAAACTTATTCAAAAAGACTTCTTCCTAGCTACTGATGCAACAACACAATCTTCAAACCAAGAAGAAACTGAAAAAGATAAATTTTTTTTTTTTATTTAACTGCAAAATGAAGCAATAAAGGGAAAATGCCGACAAGCACAAAACCAAGAAAACAAGATAAAATTATGGCTTAAGGCATAGATCACAAAGAACCAGAGCAAAGACTCACAAAAGCAATCAAGAAAGCACTGATTCTAACACTTGTCTAAAAACCATAACACAAATTTTTTCTTTTGTCTTTTCTATCAACACATCAACTAATAAAAACACGAGCTAAGGATAAGAGGCCCTAACTTACTGATTGTGCAGCCTCAGACTCTAAACCCCTGAGAGGATCTCTTCTCACTACAGAAGGGAATGACTGTCCCACCCAAGCTGAAAAGCTACCAATCAAGCCCGCGACTGTCACCAAAACAGCACGCGTGCAAACACGTGCTGAGCTATAACAGCGCGCGGGTACCCGCGGGCTAAACCTGAACAGGCCACGGGTCTGAATAAAATCTAAGATAAAACAACACACAGACAGCCCAGACCTGAAAAAGGCCTCTGGTATTGACAACCAGGGTCTCTGAAAGGCTTGGGTGCTTCTACTTTAACAGAAAAGGAAAATTTGCAAAAAGAAAACAAATGCAAAGAATAACTAACACAATAAGGCAGACTAAAAGCAAGACAGTAAACCAATCAAGACCTAGATAGGATCCAGAAAGCCCCCTGAGAAGGTAAACTTCTGACAGGGAAGAGGAGACTGCCTCTTAAGCTTCCTGGGCTCTACACGCTACTGAAACCACTACAACAGGCGTTCAAATGCGGGCTGTAGAAGGTTAGGGCGCGGGTTACATGCGTGCAGGCCTTCTGTAGGCCGCGTGTACCTTTGTGTGTCCCGAGAATAGATGTCAAGCAACAGTCAAGGAAAAACTGATATTGATAACTAGGTTCCCTGCTAGCTTTGACCTAACAGAAAACAAATAAACAAAGAAATTGAAACTCTACTTCTTTGAACTACCCAAAAAACCTTCAATGAAATCCGGAAACCCTAAGAGTAAATCTCCCCAGTGGAGTCGCCAATTATTTTGTGGGGAAATTCTACCCTACGGACTAACAAGCTAGGGATTAAACTTGCATGCAGATCATGACCCTTCAGAAATTACTTTTAACCTTCTACCCCAAACCTAAAACCCTTTTTCACATGCAAACATGGAAAGAACCAACTAACCTTTTTATCGACGGTTGGTGTAGATCCTCCATTGCGCTTTATCCCCTTGCTTCTGCTGCTCCTTCCAAAAAGAGATCCTGCAATCAAGACAAAACTATGCATGCATGCTATTGTTCTACTAGAGGGTTAGAGATTAAGCATAAATCAAATAAAACATATAAGACTCGTGCATTTGGGACGGGAAAAGTATCTTTTTATTAATCTCAAGATGAATCAACTTACAATGATTATAGAGACCAGCCACAGTTCCTTGATCCTGATCCCGGGCTCCTCCTCTTCATTGTCCTCTAACTACTTTGCTTGAATTCTGTTTAGGCTTAAGAAAATGCTAAAGGGTTGGGACAAGTGGATTCGGCAATTGGGTAGAGTTTCTTTGCTATCTTTTTCCTCTTCCAAATAGTACCCCTACCCCTTCTTTTATAGGCTAGAAGGAGCTAGGGTTTTGGACGAACTCTCAGCCATGCATGGCTGGGAGTTCTAGTTAACTGACCCAAAGCTTTTTGTCCCGTCAGCAACTTTCCTGTTTTTGTGCTTTTTTAGGTAAACGCGGGTTGTAGTGGGCCAGCCAATGTTCCAACGCATGCAGTAGAAGGCCAGCAAGCGTTCCAATGCGCCCAGTAATAGGTTAGGGCGCGGGTTGCTTAATTTAAGTGTTTTTTCAAGGTTTTATTTAGCATGGCTTTGGCAAGGAAGAGACATGAGTTGGCCTAATGCCAGGTAAGCCTGTGTGGTGCATTTTAGGGTTATAACACCATGACTGAATTTTGTCCCTTGACATGGTGTCCTTCCATAGCGTTTTTCTCTTTGAAGCCATGATCAAGGAGAGTCTACGAGCATAGTTTTTCTCTCTGTGGCAAGCTTGTTAAAAAATGAAACAGAGGTCACAAGCACAGTTTTTCTCTCTGTGGCAAGCTCGTTAAAAAATGAAATAGAGGTCATGAGCATAGTTTTTCTCTCTGTGGCAAGCTCATTAAAAAATGAAATAGAGGTCACCAGCATAGTTTTCCTCTCTATAGCAAGATCGTTAAAAAATGAAACAGAAGCTTTGAGCATAGTTTTCCTCTCTGTAGCAAGCTCATTAAAAAATGAAACAACAATCTAGGGATTGAACCTAGAGCCTTGAGCATAGTTCTTTTCCTGTGTCAAGCTCATTAAAAAATGAAACAATCACCTCTTTTGAACCTTCATTTCATCCACCCTTCTTTTTTTTTTCCATCTAGTAGAGAAATTGGTGACAACCTCAAAGTCGGTGAATGAATTGAAGTTTGGAGGGCATGTCTCCAGTCTTTGATGATCATTATGGAGTTAATCCACCAGATTTCAAGATGGGGGCATACCGAGCTTAGTCTTTGTTCTTTCTTGTGCTCGTAAATACATGAGAATGCAACCGGGTAAAATTTTATCTCTTTTTCGGACCTGCATGGATATACGAAAAAGGAACCCCCTGGAGTCATCTTTAATCTCTTTGTAGACTCTCTAAACATGAAAAGATTGCCGAGTGATCTTGATTCCTTTCCCACTGTTAATGTTTAAGCCATTATTGCAGTTGTTTTCATTTCATTAGATAACAATAGCATAATCCAAGATCACTGAGAAATACACAATCACAAGAGACACAACATTTATCCTGGGAAACCCTCTAGGGGAAGAAAACCCAACAAAACTTCCTTAATATAGATAGCCAATACAATGCAAAGAGATCTCTTAAACTAATACAGAAAGTCCTCTCCCATATATGCACCACTCTCTCTCTCCTTCTTCTCCAGCAGTAGATCTGAAACTTGTCTCTCAATGAGCAAGTGAGTTGTGTGTCTAAGTGAGGCCCTGGCCTCTTTATTTATACAAATCTGGCACGTGTGAAGTGTCTCTTCACTGGTAGGGCCAAATTCTCAAACTGGGTGGATAAACCCACCTTTATTATATTTCCGGGCCTCTTTAATATATGTTGGGGCTGACTTCTTATTCTGCTTATTACAATTGTCTTTTAACCAATCTGCAAAAGGGTTTTTGGTCCTATTACAATAACCGACATGATCAATCCATAATGGGGATTGATCTGATGAATAATATATCAAATAATAATTAGAATACTCTTTGTAGTTACATTATTTCAACACTCCCCCTTAACAAGAAGGGTATTCTTCAACAACATCATGTGAGAGAGAGAGGACAACATCATCAATAGAATCAAGTGGGTGAGAGGACAACATCATTAATATCATCTTGGTACACTGATTTGCGTATCTATAAATCATTGGAATTTTTCTTCATCGGCAACATCGTCATTATCAAGGAATGCCATCATCATCTGCATCAATATGTATTAGTATAAAAACTGATACATCATCATCATCACAGCACAAGGTTGGATCATCATAATATAGGACTGGCTTTATGTCACAGCTGTCAAGATGGAAGCTCAGTACTCGTCTCATCTCAATGTCTTGCTTTACGTCACAACACTCAGGCTGGAAGCAAGATACTAGACTGGATTTACATCACAACTATCAGGCTGGAAGCACAATACTAGTCTCATCTCATTGTCTTGCTTTACGTCACAACACTCAAGCTAGAAGAAAGATACTAGACTGGCTTTATGTCACAACTATCAGGCTGGAAGCATAGTACTAGTCTCATCTCATCGTCTTGCTTTACGTCACAACACTCAAGCTAGAAGCAAGATACTAGATTGGCTTTACGTCACAACCATCAGGCTGGAAGCACAGTACTAGTCTCATCATATCATCTTTCTTTACGTCACAACCATCAAGTTGGAAGAAAGGTACACATCCTGCTTTACGTCACAACCATCATGTTAGAAGCAGGGAACTAGACTTGCTTTACGTCATAGCTATATATTCGGAAGCATAGTACTAGTCACACATCATCTTACTTTACGTCGCAACCATCAGGTCAGAAGTAAGGTACTCATCATCTTGCTTTACATCTGACAACTAGGTCAGAAGTAAGGAACACATCATCTTGCTTTATGTTTGACAACTAGGTCAGAAGCAAGGAACACATCATCTTTCTTTACATCTGACAACTAGGTCAGAAGCAAGGAACATCTCATCTTTCTTTACATCTGACAACTAGGTCAGAAGTAAGGAACATCTCATCTTGCTTTACGTCTGACAACTAGGTTAGAATAAAGGAACATGTCTTGCTTTACGTCACAACCAAAAGGTTAGAAGTAGGGAATATCTCATCACAACAACTACTCCCCCTTTCGAGGAAGGTCCTTTTGGACTATGCCAAGCTTGTCTCAGAAGTAATCAAACTTCACACGAGATAGGGGATTGGTCAACACGTCAACAACCTATTCATCCGTGCTAATGTACTAGAACTTTATGGCTCCTCTCTGCACCATGTCATGGATGTAATTCTATCGGATCTCTATGTGCTTCAACTTATCATGGAATACAGGATTCTTTGTCATCTTTATGCAGCTCTAGTTTTCACATAGGATCAAGGTTTCTCTCCTCTCTAAGAAAAATAGGTCAGTTAGCAACTTTCGAATCCATATAGCTTCGTAGCTGGCAGAAAATGCAACAATGAATTCTTCTTCCACTGTGCTGAGAGAAATGCTAGATTGATTCCTACTCTGTAATGAGATCATAGCTGATCCCAAACTGAAACAACATCTTGAAGTGCTTTTCTTGTCAGAAACACTTCCTGCCCAATCTGCATCAGTATATCCACTCAATGTGAAATCATGATCTCCATCATAGCTGAGACCACAATCTATTGTACCCTTAAGGTACCTCATCACATGTTTTGTAGGAACTAAGTGAACATGTCTAGGTTCTACCAGAAACTGACTCAAGGTGTTCACAAAAAAACAAATGTTTGGTCTGGTGTTCTTCAGGTACATCATCGATCCAATAATCTGTCTGTTTAGTGTGGCATCAATCAATTCTGACGAAGTGTCAACCAACAGCTTCATCTTCGCTTCCATGGGTGTATTCATGGGCTTGCACTCCAACATGTCGAATCTCTTCAGGATTTCGACCGTATACTTCCCTTGGTTAAGGAAGATCCTCTTAGGACTCTGCCATACCTCAAGACCTAAGAAATAATGCATTAGGCCAAGGTATTTCATTTCAAATTTCGAGGCAAGTCTCTTTTTACATTCAGTGATGAGATTTTGTTCTCTAGTTAAGAATAAGTCATCCACATATAGTAGTAATATTACTGGCTCATTGTTCATGATCTTGAAGTAGAGGCTAGAGTCTTCTTTACTCTTGGTAAAGCCTAAGCTCATCAAGAAACTGTCTATACGGCCATACCAAGATCTAGGAGCTTGCTTCAATCCGTATAAGGATTTCTTCAATCTCTAAACATGAGAATTCCTATATTCAACCTCAAATCCTTGAGGTTGCTCTATATACACTTCCTCTTTGATGACACCATTTAGGAAGGCTGTCTTCACATCCATCTAGTGCAACTTCCACTTCATCTTAGCTGCAAAAGCTATGATGGTTCTGATCGAAGTGTATTTGGCCACAAGAGAGAATGCCTCTTCATAGTTAATGCCTTCCTTCTGGAAAAAGCCACGAGCGACAAATATTGCTTTATACTTCTCAATACTTCCATCAGTAGCATGTTTTATTTTGAAGAGCCATCTGGAGGATACCACATCTTTATTCTTTGGTTTGGGAACTATTTCCCATACTTCGTTCTTCAATATGGATTGGTATTCCTCTGTCATGGCATCTGCCCATTCTTTCCTCTGAATGGCTTCTTCAAAAAAGGTAGGATCCTCTTCTAGGAGATCACACATCAAAGCCGTATAACTGGAGAATGGCTTTGGTCTTTTCACCTGTCTCATAGTTCCTTGGGGAACACCGTACTTCTCTCCATATTGAATAAGCTCTCTATCCCAAGCTGGGTTTCTTTTATGGAGGATCGTCATTTGAGGAGGTTCTTGCACTTCTACTATATCATGGTATTCTAGAAGTTCCTCATTAGGGAAAGTTACGACTTCCCTCATTGGTTCTGCAGCTCTGGGAACCTCCCTTATTGCAGTATTGGGGATTACGGGTTCCTCTTCATATACCTCTTCAAGCTGGCATAGTTTAGATTTCTTGAGAACTTCATCTTCATCAAAGGTCACATCCCTATTGATCTCAATGTGATGTTGTTCTAGTAATAGATTCTGAAGGCCTTGGAGACCTCACAGTATCCCACAAATATTCCCTTCTTTCCTGAAGGGTCCAACTTGTTTCTCTTTTCTTTAGGTATATGAATAAACTCTGGACAACCAAATATTTTGAGATGGCTTACCTATGGCTTCTTTCTGGTGAAGATCTCTTCCAGTGTCTTGAGCCCAAGTGCACTATGGGACAATTGGTTCTACACATAAACAATTGCCATTGTTGCTTCTTCCCATAAGCACATAGGAAGATCTTGATCATGGATCATATTCTTCACATATTCCAGTATGGTTTTGTTCTTTATTTCATCTACACCGTTTTGTTGGGGATTATAGGGAGTAGTGAGCTCCCTCTTGATCCCAACATCTTTGCAGAAGTTCACAAATTCCTTTGAGGTATATTTTCCTCCATTATCTGACCCGAGTATCTTAATATTCCTTTCAGAAAGGTTCTCTATCAAGGATTTGAATTCCTTGAACTTGTCGCTTATGGAGGATGATGGCATTGGGCCACATACATCTAAATGGATGAGTTCTAGGACTCCTTCTGTCTTTTTGTCCCTCTTCGGAAATGGGTTCTTGATATTCTTCCCTTGTGCACATCCATTGCATATGCCTTTATGGCCACCTTTGAGTTGTTGTAAACCTGTGACTACTTTGCATATGTATGGTAGTGCCTTGTAGTTGATGTGGGCTAACCTTCTATGCCAAAGTTCACATGAGTTTTCAATGGCGTGGGTCATGGAAGCCTCTGAGTAACCCTTTAGTTTATATAAGCCACCTTCTTCTTTTCCAATAATAATTCCTTCATTTATGGTCTCTCGTTTAGCACGTTGCCTTCTACAACCTTCACCATAACTTCCTTAGGGTTATTACATGTGACCTGGAGCAAGGTCAACAAAATAGCAAGCAAGAATAATATCCTTTTGATAATATAAAGCAATAGAATGAAAAATCATCATAGTATCTCCTTTAGAGCTATCACTTATAATTTATCTGAAGCAAAGATTAAAGGTAAGGAATATAATACGAAATGAGGTCAACACTCTCATAGTGTTGTGACCAAGCATTCTTCCATGGCAACCTGGAACTAACACACAAGGTTTCTCCTAGAGGAGGTGTTAGTTGTATCAGGCAAAGCATTTAACTCTATATGCTCACATGCTATCAAGTATAATACTTTACGATGATTTCTATCTCAACTATAGTCATCAAGTTGTCATGTGTACCTTTGAATCTTATTAATATTATTAATCAATACTGGAGGATTGTCCTCAAGAATGAGTGCTTGCTTTTCTTCCAGGTCTCCTTCACTCAAGTGACGAGTGCTTTCTTCAACCTGTGTTCTGTACTGAGACAATACACTATCTTGATAGAAGGTTAGGTTAGAGGATAAGCTCTATGATCAACTTTTAATCCTTCTAATAATTTGATCATAGCTTCAACATGCAACACTGATCAAGATAATGTCATGACAAATAGATGCATATCAGAATAATCACACCTAGGTTGCATCATTCCTCTGAATGTGTTGGATCTTGAGATCCTTCTAGATCTATGGCAAGAGATCCCTTCTCCTACAAATAATCTTTAAAGTTTAACCATTTAAACATATGTTTGTACATACCTCTGATAGCATTTGCATATGGTGGCACCATCTCGTAGCAGTGGTAATCATTACCAACTCTTTAAAAACTTCAAGGGTGACCGCAACTGGTAGTACGACTGCAACTGCAACTGGTATTGCAACTGCAACTATAACTTAGGGTTTTATGAGGAAACCCTAATTTTTCAAACTTCAAATTTTGAAATTCTTATCTAGGGGATAGATGCACTGAGCTGAGGCGAGTTAGCTGGTGCAGTCAGATTTCTGAAAAATGAAACTTTTACCCCCTCAAACTTGATCTGCGGATTTTTGGACTGGTGCTTCTGGTTTTCTAGTACTTCTATTACTCTGGTACTTCTGGTACTTCTGGTACTCTAGTTTTCTGGTTTTCTGGTACTTTGTCAAAGCTAGGGTTTCACTTTTCGGGAGATCTAGCCACTGAAAAGGTGCGCTGAAGGTGCCAAAATGATCCTTGGGGGAGGGCACACTTTTCTAGGTGGTTCTAGGGCTGAAATACCTTTCCAACAAAAAGCCCTAATTTTCATGTACGACAACAATGACATTTTTCACTCTTGTGAAAGATGCTTCCTTCAGCTTGGCTCTGATACCATGTTAATGTTTAATCCATTATTACAGTTGTTTGCATGTCATTAGATAACAATAGAATAATCCAAGATCACTGAGAAATACACAATCACAAGAGACACAACATTTATCCCGGGAAACCATATAGGGGAAGAAAACCTAGCAAAACTTCCTTAATATAGATAGCCAATACAATGCCAAGAGATCTATTAAACTAATACAGAAAGTCCGCTCCCAAATATGTGCCACTCTCTCTCTCTCCTTCTTCTCCAACAACAGATCCGAAACTTGTCTCTCAATGAGAAAGTGAGTTGTGTGTCTAAGTGAGGTGATGGCCTCTTTATTTATACAAGTCTGGCACGTGTGAAGTGTCTCTTCACTGGTAGGGCCAACTTCTCAAACTGGGTGGGTAAATCCACCTTTATTATATTTCTGGGCCTCTTTAATATCTGCTGGGGACGACTTCTTATTCTGTCTATTACAATTGTCTTTTGACCAATCCACAAAAGGGGATTTGGTCCTATTAAAATAACTGACATGATCAATCCACAATGGGGATTGATCCGATGAATAATATATCAAATAATAATTAGAATACTCTTTGCAGTTACATTATTTCAACACCCACTCATTAAAAGGTTTGAAAGGGCGTCTTTCGAGTGATAATTTATCTCTTTTTCGGGCTTGCAAGACTAACATTACGAAAAAGGACAACATTGGAGTCATCTTTAAGTAATTTTTAGACTCTATAAATATGAAAAACAACTGAGTTTACCTTCTCTGGACTTGTTAAACAATCATACATTAAAGGGCCCATACATGATCAAACCCTTACTTCTTCCAGTTAGTTAAACAAAGGAAGAGGGAGTTATTGAAGGTGAGTCATATCGAGCATGCGCTACCCTCCTCGAGCTCGTTAAATTAAAAAGAGGTACTCGTCTATCTGGATGGGGGAAAAATTGAAAGAAGCAAGCCAAGCAGGTTTTTGAGAACACTACTAGTAGCCCTTACAGTCACCCTTGAGCACTGTACTTTGTCTTTGCATGCATTTTAATGCACTGAACCAATCCTCTGAGTTTCTTTTACTCCTTTCGTTCACCTGACGAAAGTCACAGCATCCACTGCATCATCATGTTTTGGTCCATGTCATGTTTTTGCTGTTATGCCTCAACGTTCAAGGGAAGTATCTGGCTCGAGAGTTAGCCATCACAAATATCCTGTTTCAATACTTGCGTCAGCCCATGTTCATGTGATCTACCAATTAAATGTCTGTGTCCATTTCATGTTGTTGATGGGGGATACATCAAGGCCCTCCCTTGATGAGTCTATTCCTGTCGATTTCAACACATTATCCGGGAACTAGACTTAGAAACCAGTTAGTACCTTGGGACCTGCATGCCTCAATGACAGGCCTCCTCACGTTCGACAGTGGGTTTAAATCATTGACCTCTGATCGGATGATTTCACAGATGTTCAATTTCATCTCATTCATTCACATTCATTGTTATGTACTAGAGTACCTTGGGAATCATTGACATCAATGATTATCTCCCTCGTGCTTGTTAACAATTTACCTCATTGATCGGTAATCAAGTGGTTTATGCCATGTTTGACATCAGGACATCTATTCACATGGTTAGATTCATACTACATCGAGATCGTTAAGAAGACTCTAGGTTGAGTCATCACTCTTATGTATACTTTTCCCAGGTTGCGAATGAGTTCTTTTGGACTATGACACATATACTGTTACATAGATCCACTTTGTATTGGTCGTGTTTATGTCTTGTCATCTCATATATCCACTGTGTATTCTTCGTGGCTACGATCAGTTCAGGTCATAGGAGTATAGATCCACATTATATCTAGAGTGGCTATACCATTTTGTCAATATAATTATGGATCCACAGTGTATTTTATGGTGGCCATACCTAAAATGTCTTTATCACCCAAGCATAGGTATGCCTACCTTGGGTTTTGAAACATGTCATAATATTTGTTTGATGGTTGTGTGCATATTTTTCCGGTTTCTCTGCATCCATACCCTTGCTCGAAAAATTCTACAAAGTACTTCACTCATCATCCTCTTCTAATTTCGTACTTTGGGGGGCAATCTGTTACACCTCAAAATTAGTCACTTCAATAGTGTTGCAAGTGTCGTCATTACAAGTGTTGTAATTGTTGCATATTGTTCGCAAGTGTTGCATCTTGACCAAAAGTGTTGCAAGTGTCACAAACATCATACTGCCATCTTGCCTATGTTGTGCCTCTAACGACATCATAAAGACACTTAAGACACCTCAAAGACTAGTTTTGAAGAAGAGAGATCACTTGATAGGGAGTACAAACCTTTTGCCATTGAAAGAAGCACTAAAAAATGGATTTTGGAGAGGAGCGCTCCCCCACCCACTGTCAGGGAGTGCTGGTACTCCTTGAGACTCTTTGGGGGAGTGTTTGAGTGGCCTGTGCATCCTTTTGGGGGAGCGCTACCCTTTTCTGAGCAAGTTTTGGGTTTGTTGAGAGAAATCAGGGAAGAATCCCTCAATTCCGGAAGGTGGTTGGATTCGAATATATGGTCAAGGCATGATATTAGGGAAGATCCTCAACTGAAGGAGAGAAATCCTCAACTTATCCCAAATATCTCTCAAGTGGTTGGACCTCTCCAAGGTTATATAAGGAGGCCTTCTCATGGTGAAAGGTACATGGGGGAGAGACTAGAGATTGATACCAAACTTGTGATCCTGTAAGTGGTATGAACATAAGAGATTGGAGATGTGACACTTATGATCTCATGAGTGAGATGTCATCAAAGAAATCAGTGTATATTAATTGAGAAAAGGGGTTGGACAAGGAGAATTGGAAGAAGCTGTTGCACCTTCATTCAAAGGATTGTAAGTACTTTTACTTGTTCTCATTAATAATCAATGCTTGGCCTGTTTCTTTCAAACTTGTGCTTGTTCCATATGAGTTTGTCTGCAGTAGATGGATCTATATTTGAGCTAATCTCAATAGAGTAGGAATTCCATTGTATCTTTGTTTTTCCAATAGGACCTATTAGGGAGCTTAGGATCAAAGCTTAGCCAGGACTTTGCAAGGAAAAATGTCGCTAATAAGGTACATATCTTTCTCCTTCTCTTTCATTCATTATCTTGATTAGATCTAAAAGGAAGTCAATGTCCATGTTAAGAACTTTTCTGTCTTGGCCTTAGGAGTATAAAGACTAAGAGGTAATCCATGTGTCCACAGGGGGATTCACCTACAATAGTCTTACTAGCTCTATCCTGGCCGATTCCAAAATCTGGCGTAGTGTAACTATCTATGCCTACACATTCATGTACATTTCCTCATGTTTTTGCATAGCTTGCTAAATTGCTTCTTAATTAACTTCTTTCACCCGATATCCAATCTTATCCAAGTCTTATTCAATTAAGGATTGGATAGATACTTCATTTGAGGATTTCCTCTTCTTGTGTTTATGTGATAATCACTCCTTAGGATGATCTTTTCTCTTCTCTCCAATGTTCGGTGTTGTTTTCTGAGTGTCACTTGCACCATTCCCTTGTTCTTCATGTTCATATTTTTCTTCTTTATCCTTCTCTTCATGTTGCATCTCCTTCTGTGTTGTTTCTGGCATGCAATTTTCCCCTCTACTTCCTAGTTGTTTACAATTAGGCTAACATCATTTTCTGTTAGTCTATAGATGGTCAACAACCATTGTTGATATGGATCCCTTTTTTCTTGGACGCACATGTGGTGTGGACCTGCTTTGATTCACACGATTTATTTTTATGCTTCAATTGTCTAAAGTAGTATGCGTAGTGTGTCCTCAATACATTGTTGTTTTATCTCCTTATAAATGTAGAAAATGACATTGTTTTCCATTTGCCTATTCTTGTATGTGATATGAAAAAATAAACATACCTCGCCACCAGGAATGGTACCTACGTATATTTCGGGAACTAAATTTTGTTCGAGCTCCCTCCAAGAAACCCATGCAATCAAAATTAATAACCGTGCATATTGAAACTCCATACCTTTATCCCGTGCTTCCCTATAGTTAGTTAAAAAATGATTCACAAAAAATGTTTCCCAGTTCGTCTGCACTCCTATTGTGCACTTTTATGTTGTTTCTATTACTCCTATTGGAACCTGGTCTCTAAGAAATTTCTTGAGTAACTTTCAATCCATCACCTACATCACAAATCTGATGGTATCATCGTTAATGTTTGCAACGTCCAATCCACGCACTGCTCTATGCATGTCATATTTTTCCTTCATCCTTTTCGCTAATTCTTTCTCTTGAGTCTTATCCATGAACGAAGGTAGTGGGTCTTCCCCTACTGACAACAATCATGTAATTTGCATGACAATATAGGTGTCGATCGACATTGGTCTGTCCAACTAGAGAAAACCTCCATAGACATAACTGAACAATAACTTGATGCATATGTCAATTTCTATGCATCTAACAAAGTGTGGGATATGCAACAGGTTCAATATGCTTGTTTTTTGCAGTCTTGTTTCCCACTCCTATGACTCGACTGTGAGTATGCGTGATTCTGAGTTGAGTCTTGTGCACATATAATTTTATGGTGCGAGCTCCATAAATTTCTTCAGATTTGGAAGATCATGGTCTGAAAACAACAAAATTCCTACTGCACCCAATATGTCTCCCTAAATATTGACCCCATGTGGAATCATTGGTGCAAGGAGGTCATAGTTCGGCTCCTTGGGAAATCTAAATGGCATTGTTGTTGGATTCATGGGGGGCACGTATTCCCTTAGAAAGTTTCATAGGCTTTGATTTTATGCTTCTTCTCTCGAGGTTTCTTCATGTACAGGTGTTGATACCCACTCAGTGGCCGGTTTTTTCGTGTGTGATGCAAATGCTTCTACCTTTGGTCGCACCATGGATTTCTGTAATTTGGTTCTATATGAAACTCACTCGAATATTTGTTCTCTTTGAATTTACAAAAAACTAAAACCCTTTTGTTGACTATTAAATTCGCAATGAACATTGGCCCGCAAAGTGTTGCTAAAGCCTATTATTATAAAATCTAAATAATACTAGTAGGTGGGACCCCCTCGTAGATTTGAGATCAAGTCTGGTGTTTATTCGATGTTATGTTACTTTTCGACACTGCTTTCATGGTTGAATATATATTGATTTATTGGATAATGGATCAAGCATATTATACATGGCTCCCTTGTTGTTCCAAGCTCAAATTTATACCAAAGTTTTTCATTGTTATCATTGCGGACTGTTCTTGGATCTATTACTTATGACACCTGGAACAGATACATGTTAGTAACAAGAAATTAAAAGAAATTAAAAGAAGAACCTGTCCTATGCTAACATGCTATACTATATGCATTGAAAAGATTGTGGAAAATCCTAGCCAACATAGGATATCCATACAAGTTATCGAGGTTGTATATAGCATAGTTAGCATGCATTTCTGTATAGCGCAGATGGTAATATGTGATACGGGTGGCGCTCTTGGAAATTAAAGGTTGTTGGTTCAAAGTGGATGATTTGTTTGATTAGTAGCTGGCACATACTAAGAATTGAATGAACTTGAAGTAGGTAAGTGATGTGCATTTACTGCACATTTCCTTTACTCCTGCCTTTGGACACCACCCTAGTCAGGTTATTGTTCAAACATGTCTTACGTGGTTATGCTCTAATTTCTCAGCAGGGAGGAACCGCTAGGTCAATTCACATTTAAGACGTTCGATTACATGTATGTTATTTTTTTTGGTCCTTCATGAGTATGCTTTGGTTATGCAATGGATGTTGGATCATGTGTATTGGTTTGTGCCTTCCTTAAGTTTCGCAACTGTGTGAAAGGGTGATTGTGAGTGAAACGTTGACGATTCTCTTTGAAATGATGTTGACGTCATAGCATTACTAGTTATCCTGGGCCTTGGTAGTCATATTATTTCTCTGTTATCCCTGCTGGTTTAATTAGAGTATCCTTGTTGGTCTTGATGGGCTATCTTCATGCTTTCGTATTATTGAATCCAGTCTGTGGGATTTTATGGGGTTTAATGATTGAAGAATTTGGGTCACCATGCATTGTACATTTGGGCATTGGGTTGTTTTTCACTTCCAAAGGTTGTGTAGTGAGTTATGTTGTTCCTTCTCGACCTTGTCTTCACCTCAACATTGTGGTTGTTTGGCTGAGGAGTCATGAAGGTTATACCCCGCGTGTGTCAGATATCATCACCAAGATGAGTTAGAGCCTCTTCCTTCTTTCATGGCTTCTCCTATCACAGGTTTTCATCACCTTGTCCACGTGGTAAATTATGGTTTTCTCAGTGTATGTTCCATCAGTCTCGAAGCTTTTACCATTGAAAGGATTTGAATCTAGTGTTGGCTCGGAAGAAAACCCTTAACTCCTCCAGTCTGAGGGTTTTATAGAGAAGACTGTTGGGCTTTTCAGGTTTACTATAGGTTATTGTGGATAGAAATGTATTCTTGATTAATATAAATGCAGGCTCGCCCAATTGGTTATGTGAAAACCATGTGGATTTTGGTATCTAGTCATTTCCTATGCTATTGGGATGGGAACCTTCCATCGATAGTTGGACATTTCGAAATAACATAGTCACCCTCTTATGGTTGATAACCTAGTATTGTCTTTTGAGGAAGTTGTAGCCTCACCTCACGTCAATGCATGAGTATGCGTGGTTGCCACAACTTGATAGGTCTATTGAGTTTTACGACGACGGTGAATTGGTTGGTTAATACACAGTCAGTAGTATATTTTCAATAATGATTATTGGGATGTTTAGATGGCATTGGTGATGTTGCTTACTCATACCACATTGTGTGTGTGGTGTTCTACAAAATGAAATAATTGTTATTGCAAGCAGGATGATTGTATGAACTACATCCACTGCATCTTATCATTGTTTGATTGTGTAAACTGATTTTTGCACAACATAGTTGATTACAGTATGAATAAATCGAAGCAATATTGTATTAAATCGATGGCACAACACGATGGTTGAGCTTTTTCCTGACTGTGTGTTTTTTTTTTGTTAAATGGAAAGATTGCATCATGGTGTTTTGTTGGCTGTGCACTGTGTATACCATGGATGGCTTGGGTTTCACACTCAGGGATACTCGTAGGGTTTTAAGCATGTTTTGTTGCAGCCCAATCATTTTTGAAATTGGCTTGTTGTTAATACCTCATCATGTTGGATGGGTGGCCCATATTTTAGAGTCACATTAAATTGGGCTTTCACAGTGAGGGAGTTACATTTGCATGATTGAATTATTCGACGCATATCTTGTGTTGGAATGGTGGCTATTGTCAGGTTAATTGTCAATTCGTGTTTTGGCAATTTGATCTTGATTATTTGGTTACTGCCTAAATATGTTTAACGAATATCAGTGCATTTAAAATGACAAACCCGATTGCAGTGATAATGTGACTTCATTGTTAATTTTGAAAACAAGAATTTGATTATATTTGTTGATTGAAGTAATGTATGGGCAGTGATTGATTTTGATCGATAAATAGAGTGGAATGGTTACTGTTTGGAAATTTCTATAAGATGCAAAGAAAATAACAAAATCCTCTTTACAGATCATGTGAAATGCATATTGTCTTGTGATGGAACTGTATTGGATATTTGATTACGAACAGTGGACTAGTTAAGTACATATTAATTGTTATTTGGTCACAATGATTGTTGGTTAGTGCATATCTTTTCATAGAATGTTTTATGGATCACTTAATTAATTTCATGAACAATAATTATTCTTCTTCCCTTCCATTATCTCATTTTCCGCTAATTACAACTCCCACCACCTTCCCCTTTTCATTTTTCACTCCCTGTTCTGAGATTGATTACAATCAAAAGAATTTCGGTGTTAAAGAAGTTGAAAGTGGATGTGTTTTGTTTGGATCACAGTGGTGTTTTATTGGTTAAATTTATAATTGATTATTGTTGTCATTGAGAAGTAACCATGTTCTTTCCCTCTCATTATATCATGTTTTGCTCAATGCAAACCCCTCGCATATCCCATAACCCCTTTTTGCCCCCTGCTCATTGATAAATACTTTTTATGGATTGGATTGCATGATTCTGATATATTGCTGAGCCAAAATCCATTTCATATTTTAAAAGAGTTGTCATGTATGGTTAATTAAAATATCATTTGTTAATAAATTATGCATGCATGGATGCGCCATTCAAATAAAAGGCTAAAACTAGAGGCCTATTATGCCTCTGTCAAAGAGAAGGACTAAACGATGATAGCATCAACAAAGGAAAATATGACTTTTCAGTTTTATTTTATCTATTATTGGTGACCGTTAACTTCAAGAATGATTGGGTAGTATGTTTTATTTTGGAATTATGAGTAACGTATTTTTTTTTGGAAAATAATTCAAAATATCATGAGCTAAATGAACGAATGTGAATATGTGGATGGAAGTCACAAGGAGGTTTGATTTGTTTAACTAATAGTTATGTTATGATTATCATAAGCTAATGGGAGTCACAAGGGGTCCCACCTACTAGTTATTATTTATTTATGACCCTTATTATAATTATGAATTTTCCTCCTAACTAAAGTTAGTTGAGTTTTTTAATTAACTTAACTAATGAGTTGGTTCAACTACTTCAACCAATTCTAATGTGCTCAAAAGAAAAAGGAAGGGGAGGAACAAGAGGAGGATAGAAGAATAAGCATTCTAAGGTTTTCTCTTTGAGCTTATGTTGAGATAGTTCAATTTTCATTGATTCATATATTCATCACAATCCTAATTCTATTTTATGATAGTAGGGTCTTATTGTAGACAACAATATTCAGGGCTGAATCAAATCATTCAGACACTTTGTTTTCAGAGGTGTTGATCTATCTTTGATAGTCTGTGTAAACTTGTCTGTTTGTGAATTAGTTTTCATGAATGATAAAGGCTATTGTGAAGAGTAGAGTGGTCATCAATCTGTGGCAAGATGATCCATCTTTTAGAGTTCAATTTTGGTTTTTTTTCAAAGGTCCTTTTGCATGTTCCATCGGGGATGTCTAAGTTTGACTTTGGTCCAAGATTGTTGTATGAGATGTTGTAAAGAAAATGACTCTTTGGTGAATTGGAATGAAATAAAGGATTTCTTTATGTCTCATCTGTCTTTATTATCATCTTGGTGTCTTTACTTCTATTCTTACATTTATTTCAGCAACTGTTATATTCAGAAAATTACATAAAAAGTGAATTTCCAGCAAGCTTTTTGTTGATAAAAGACTAGCCTAAGTACTCGTAATTAATACTTGTGAGTTAGGATGCTATTGTTGTTGGATATAAACATAGGGTGATATTTCCATCTACTTTTCTTTAGCCAAGTAAAGTCTAAAAATACTTGAGTAATATCATTTCATATCTTTTCCTCAACATTTATTTGGCGACCATATTGGGGAGATCCGTGATATCTCTCCGGTTAATTTTTATATTCAATTTTTCATCGATACATCTTTCTTTTATGAAATAGATTCTTTGAATGTCGTACTATTTATGACTGTTCATGTTGCAAGGCAGCCTAATCTTGAGCCTAGTCTCCAAGACCAAACCAACATTGCAATGAACTTGTTTCATACTATTTTAGACATTACCAAGACCTGTGTTGAGCTTAACCGTTCTTGTGTAGCAATTGAACAAGATATTAGTGTTCAAGAACAATTGGAAGCTAGATGCAGGTAGCCTAGAAATCAGCAGTAACTTTTTGTTTCTTCAGTTTTGGCCTTTCTTTCATGTCCTTAGATTCTCATGCTTCTAGAAGAAAAAGAGGCTTGTCACTTGAAATCAATCCTATTGCTGAAATAGGAAGGAGAAACGTTGTGTTATCTGCCCAACAAAGTGATCTAAGGAGAAATTTATCCAATTCATCTAGTTCGTCTTTCTTTCCCTCACCTATCATCCAGAAGATAACATCTAGTGGAGGCTCTGGTGGCATTGGAGGTGCTTCATCTTATCAATATTCATCATCATTAGTGATTGGTAGCTTGTACAACCACCATATCCCTGTCCAATATACCACAAATCCCACCGAAATCATCAAAAAGTATGGAATTTTTCAGTTCGAAGAAGATGCCACAACCACACTGTGGCATGTGTCCTCTGCTCTTAACTTAGCACCTGCTACTCACCCACTTCCGAAGTTTAAATAGAACTTGCCTAAGTTTTTAGGAAACAACACTGTCAGTACAAATGAACACCTAGTAGAATTTTCTAATTCTTGTCATAACATAGGGGTAATGGCAATGACACTTCCATGCGCTTGTTCATCAATTCCTTGGAAGGAAAGGATGTGGCTGATTTCTTTGACCTTCCTCCTAATATCCTATCTACTCAAGAGGATTTAATCTATTGGTTCTGATCCACTTATGGGAAATCCAAAAGTCCTACCGAGAAGTTAATGGAATACAATAACATCACTTATAAAGATGGTTAGACCATCAAGTCTTTCAACTTGCATTTCACCAAGTTGTACAATCAAATCCTCGAACTTATCCCACCTCAGAACCAAGCCACTTTCATGCATTACTACAATGCATTTCCTTCTCCCTGCCGTCATAGGCTTGAGGAAAAATCCATTGATAATCTCGGTTCTTCTCTACATATCTATTCAGAGTATGAAGAACAGCTTGAAAGAACTGGTCTTCCCTAGTGGGAATTAGTTAGACAAACATACATGTCTACTCTCTTGCAACTAGTAAAAGATATGAACAATCGTATGATAGCATTTGAGCGAAAGGGTATTGTCTCCCCTCTCGCCCCTGGAGCTTCATCCTTCTGCACCCCCTTTTATAAATTCTGTTGGAATTTGTTTTCAGCCTAAGGCTATCCTGCCTCAGATTTGGTGTAACTTTTGCAAGGAACACCATGAAGAAACTACATGTGAGGTAAAGAAGAGTGCTAGAGATAAGATCTTTGGTAAGAGATTAGAAGCTACTATCGCTTTCCTAGACTTTGCGAAGCTAGAGGATGTCATTGTTATTAGTACTAGGAATAAAGCCTATGCTCCCAAGGGTAAATTTGACCCTCCTCGTAGTTCTTATAGCCTGAGAACATCCTCAACCACTGCTACAATCCAAGTTCCTAAAATTCCTGAGAGTCAAAGAATCACTTTCCCTCCCCCCTCTTCCAAATACAATATCTTGAATTAGTTGGCCAACATCAAAGCAAATGCAACCCTTCTAGACATGGTTGTCATCCGTAAACAACAGATGCATCTAAAACGATTCATTGAAGGAAAAGATTCCATTGTAGCCAACCTTTCTGAAGAGGTAAACGAAGATGATTCTTCTGTAAAGAAAATAGGTGTACATAACTTTAGATACCTTGTAAAAAATACCCCTTTTTACATTTCTGTAAAGATCATGGAAAAAATTTCCCATTGTTGCCTCATTGATGGTGGTTTAGGCCCAAGTGTGATGTCGAAGATTATTATGGAATATCTAGGCT
The DNA here is from genome assembly GCA_009831015.1 of Picea engelmannii. Lineage (NCBI taxonomy): Eukaryota > Viridiplantae > Streptophyta > Pinopsida > Pinales > Pinaceae > Picea > Picea engelmannii. The sequence continues at coordinate 322,452 of ML778583.1, forward strand.
TGCCTTATACATATGAAAACACCAAAATCATGCTTTCTTATAATAGTCTACAACAAAGGACCATAGGTGAGATTAAATATGTGACCTTAGTTTTGTGCACTCATCCTAAAATAAGGATGACCCTCAATATTCAGGTAATTGATATGCCACTAAGAAATTACTCAATCATCTTAGAAAGAGATTGGCAAGCCTGAATGAGTGGGTATCTATCACTCGACGGAACACATTTACCAGTTCCTTGGAACAAAAAAAATATTATAGTCCTTAGATAAGGAAGGATATCACCCTACATAGAGAGTGTCCCACAACTTAACGTAAAATATATCGAAGAGAACTTAGGAGTGTATTGCATCTTTTCCGAGGAAGATAACATTTCCATGGAACAAATCAATTTAGATGATGGCTTGTGGCACGTGCACTTTGATGGTTCATGCTCAAATGAAGGTAATAGAGATGGAATTATCTTGATTTCTCCTATAGGAAAAATCCATAACGTTTCTTATCGGTTGGAGTTCTCTTGCACTAACAATGTCACTGAATTCAAATCCTTGTTATTATTCATTGAAAATGCTTATAATCTTGGCTGTGGTCACCTTTCCATTTTTGGGGATTCTGAGCTTGTTGTGAATCTTGTGCATAAAATTTACTCTCCTAGCAACAAGTTGATGAAATGATACACCCAAATCATTTGGGCACTTATCTTGAACCTTTTATCTTTCAACATCACCCATGTTAAAAGGGAGTTAAAATCAATGGCCGATCGGTTAGCAATTTTTGCAGCCTTCCCTAATTGACAATTTCTGCCACACAGACCTGATTGTACCTTCCAATCCCTATATCTTCTACATATTCCCGACAATATAGAATCTTGGCAGGTCTTCCCTAACGATGAGATCATTTGTGCTTTTATTCAAAATGAACCTTTTAAACCTAAGGAAATTATATTGATAGAAGATAGCAAGATTCCTAAAGGCTTGACTCATCTGGAGAGTTCATTTTCATCGAGTGATGTAGGAAACAAGGAGAAATAAAAGGAAGAAGATTCAAAAAGGAAGGTGGGTTAAACCATCTCCTTGAAAATTGGGACACCCGAGACTTCAAAGAACGTCAAAATAGGTGCCAAATGTTTAGATGAAAAGAAGGAGAAGTTTGCCAAGTTGCTTGGTCAATTTCAAGATGGTTTTGCTTGGTCTTATGAGGATCTTCGTGGTTTTGATCCTGGCCTTATAAAACATGCCATCCCCATTCAGGAAGGCGTAAAACCAGGTAGGAAAAAAAAATACCTATAAACCCTGCGCTAGAAGCAACTATTCAAAAGGATTTGGAAAAAATTTTGAAGGTTGGAATCATCTTTTCAGTCAAATATTCTGAACAGGTCTCAAATCTAGTCCCCATTCAGAAAACCACTGGTCAGATTAGATTTTGCATCGATTTTTGCACACTAAACTGATCTAGTATAAAAAACCATGTCCCTCTCCCTAACATGGAAATGATTTTGCAACAAGTTGTAGGGTCACAAATGATGTCCTTACTTGACGGTTTTTCAGGTTACAATCAAATCAAGGTAAAAAGGGTGGATAAATATAAAACCACCTTTATTACTCATTGGGGTACCTTTGCTTATGAACATATGCCTTTTGGTTTATCTAATGCAGGTACCACCTTTCAAAGAGCTATGCAAATAGCTTTTGACAATTTGATCGGTAAGATAATTCAGATCTACCTTGATGACTTAACATTATACTCTAAAATCTGATGAGATCATTTTGGTCATTTGAGAAAAGTTCTCATGTGATGTAGGAAATTTGGCATTTCTCTAAACCCTTCCAAGTCCATTTTTGGTGTTACCAAGGGAAAACTCCTGGGACACATCGTCTCCAATTCAGGCATAAGCATTGATCCTGGAAGGATTGTTGCTATCCTTAACCTTCCTACTTCCACTTCCAAGAAATAAGTTCAATATTTTATGGGTTTATTAAGTTTGTCTATAGATTTGTCCTAGATTTTGCTGTGATGGTCAAACCAATTCATAATCTGCTTAAGCAAGATCATCCTTTTTCTTGGACAGACGATGTCGAAAATGATTTTGAATGGATTAAGAAAGAAATTAGTTCTACATCAGTTCTGGCAAAGTCAAACTTTGAGAAGGAATTCACAATATATACTAATGCTATTGAGGAGGCAATTTATGCCTTCCTCATGCAAAATGATGACCAAGGAAATGAAAAATCAGTGGCTTACATGAGTCAAAGTTTTTTTGATGATGAATTTAAATATTCTTTTATTGAGAAACATTCTTTCTCTCTTGTTAAGGCTGTTGAAAAGTTTCACCACTACATCTTAGGAAAGCATATGTTTGTAAAGGTCCCTTTACCTGTTGTTAAGTTTTTTCTCTCACAAACTTATCTTTAAGGAAAACTTGCACATTGGCTTGCCAAGATCTAGGAGAATGATTTGAATATTGTGACTTATACCACTATCAAAGGACGTGACTTATCCCTTCACTTGTCTCAGCATGCTGAGAATGGTGAAGAAATTGGTGAAGAAGATAGTTCCCTTTCAACCCTATTTTACATTGATGATCAGATCCTCCCTATGTCTAAACATCCTTGGTACAAGAATTTGGTTTATTATTTACAGAACTGAAGATGTCTAGACAACTTGGACACTCATCAAAAGAGAAGAGTGCATCTTGAATATGAAATATATGTCATTAGAGGAGACTTTTTATTTTGAAGATCTGTTGATGGTGTCTTGCTTCGTTGTGTAAACAATGAAGATGCACATAAATTATTGTAGGAAGCTCATGACTCTTCAAGCTCTATCATTCATGTAGGAGGTAATTTTTATGCAAAAACCACTGCTTTCAAGATTATTAGAAAAGGATATTATTGGCCTTTGATCTTTCATGACTCTTATGTTTTTTCAAGGTCTTGTGACAAATGCCAAAAATTTTCTGGGAAAGAATGCCTTTCAGCCCTACCATTACAACCCGTCCTACCATATTTTCCCTTTTCAAAGTGGGGATTGGATTGGTCCTATTAATCCTCCTTCTTCATCTGGGAAATTTTTTATTCTGACAACCACAAACTATTTTACAAAATGGGTTGAAGTTGTCCCACTTAAGAATTCCATAGACGATCAGGTAATTTCTTTCCTTGAAAATAATATTTTTTTCCAGATTTGGTCTTCCATTGAAAATTATGACAGATAATGGTCCCGCTTTCATTTTTTCTAAGCTGACTCATTTTTTAGCCAAGTTCGGGGTTAAACATTTCACCTCCTCAGCTTGCTATACCCATGGAAATGGGCAAGCCGAGTCTACCAACAAAAATCTGTTAAGAATCGTCAAAAGGCTCATCAAAGATAAGCCTCGTCAGTGGCACACTCTCCTCACTTATGCCCTCTGGGCAGATCGAACTACCGCCAAAGTAAGCATTGATGGTACACCTTTTTAAATGGTTTATGGTCAATAAGCCCTCTTACCAACTGAGCTAGAAATTTATTCCTTAAGGTTCATGCTACAGATCGAAGAATTAAGCTCTTCAGATATTTCATAAAGGGTAAATGCACTACTAGCTTTGGAAGAACAAGGGATGTTTGATTTGGATAATATTAAAAGGAGACATCAAACCGTTAAGAAATATTTCAACAAGAGTGTCAAAACTATCAAGTTTAAGGTCAATGAAAAATTTATGCTATGGGATTCGGCTCACGCTGATAGGGGAAGACATTCAAAATTTCATAAATTATGGCTAGGTCCTTTCAAAACCGCTTTTGTCTTAGGTACAAATTCTTACATTCTAAAATATTTGCAGGCGCGGTTGTTTTCCTACAACACTAACTGTTCTCACTTAAAGCATTACGTGGAATCAACTTGAAAAGCTCTATCGCTGTCCGAATTTCCTGTATTTTAGTAGTCTAGTTATGTTTTCAGGTTTTCATTCTTTTTCTTCTTACAGTAGTTGTTTTTTGTTTTAAGCATTTCCTACTGCTTTTACTTTTCTGTCACTTTATTTATGCTATTTTAATCTTTTTGTAATTTTATTCTGCTGGACTTTGAATTTGGTCATCTTTTAGTTTCAGTAGAGAATAAGATGTTGGATCATATTTTCCACAATGACACTCTTGCAAAGCATTGTTAGTCAATAACAATCAAGATTACACAGTTGTTATGATGTCTTCTTTGAAGGCCCCTTGAAATTTTTATATATTTCCACTTCTTTCTTATAAAGAATTGGTTATATCCCACTTCTTCTCACCATTTCTTCATCCATTGAGACTTTAAGAGAAAATATGGAATTTTTCCTCCTTAAAAGTTAAAGAGCAGATTTCGGTCGATGGATTATGCATATAGTGGTAAAACCTCTTATACTTAACATTTTTTATGAGTTATTCCCAAATTCTCGATCATCTTTCCATCAAATCTGCTCACTTCCCCCTGTTGCATAATATTCTTGGTTATATTTTCTTGACCTGCTGCTCTTGGTTTGTGAAACCATGAGTTCTAAGTTCTAAATCTGTTGAAATTTTTTTTTCCTGTGGAGTCGCCAATTGGTTGACGATTAAATTTGCAACGAATATTGGCCCGCAAAGTGTTGCTAAAGCCTATTATTATAAAAGATAAATAATACTAGTAGGTGGGACACCCTCATAGATTGGAGATCAATTCTGGTGTTTATTTGATTTTATGTTATTGTTCGACACTACTTTCATGGTTGACAATATCTTGCTTTGTTGGATACCGGATCATGCATATTATACATGGATCCCTTGTTGTTCCAAGCTCAAGTTTATACCGAAGTTTTTCATGGTTATCATTGTTGACTGTTCTTGGATCTATTACTTGTGACACCTACAACAGACACATGTTAGTAACAACAAATGAAAATAAATTATAAGAAGAAACTGTCCTATGCTAACATGCTATACTATATGAATTGAAAAGATTGTGGCAAATCCTAGCCAACATAGGATAGCCATGTGAGTTATCGAGGTTGTATATAGCATAGTTGGCATGCATTTGTGTATAGTGGAGATGGTAATATGTGATACAGGTGATGCTCTTGGAAATTAAAGGTTGTTGGTTCAAAGTGGATGATTTCTTTGATTAGTAGTTGGCGCGTACTAAGAATTCAATGAACTTGAAGTAGGTAAGTGATGTGCATTTACTGCACATCACCTTTACTCATGTCGCTGGACACCACCCTAGTCAGGTTAATGTTCAAACATTGTTGTCGTGGCTATGCTCTGATTTCTAGGCAGGGAGGAACTGCTCGGTCAATTCGCGTTTAAGACGTTCGATTACAGGTATGTTCTTTTTTTTGGCCCTTCACGAGTTTGCTTTGGTTATGAAATGGATGTTGGCTTAGGTGTATTGGTTTGTGCCTTCCTTAAGTTTCGTGACTGTGTGAAATGGTGATTGTGAATGAAACGTTGATGATTCTCTTTGAAATGATGTTGAAGTCATAGCATTACTGGTTATCCTGGGCGTTAGTAGTCATAAGAGTTCTCTGTTATCCCTGTTGGTTTAATTAGAGTATCCTTGCTGGTATTGCTAGTATTGATGGGATATCTTCACGATTTCGTATTGCTAAATCCAGTCTGTGGGATTTTATGGGGTTTACTTATTGAAGTGTTTGGGTCACCATGCATTGTACATTTGGGCATTGGTTTGTTTTTCACCACCAAGGGTTGCACAATGAGTTATGTTGTTCCTTCTTGGCCTTGTCTTCACCTCAACATTGTGGTCGTTTGGCTGAGGAGTCACGAGGGTTATACCCCGTGTGTGTCAGATATCATCACCAAGCCGAGTTAGAACCTCTTCCTTCTGTCATGGCTTCTCCTGTCACAAGTTTTCATCACCTTTTCCAAGGGGTAAGTTGTTGTTTTCTTAGTGTATATGCCATTATTCTCAGAGGTTTTACCATTGAAAGGAGTCGAATCTAGTGTTGGATCAGAAGAAAACCCTTAACTCCTCTAGTCTGAGGGATTTATAGGGAAGACTGTCGGGTTTGTCAGGTTTACTACGGGTTATTATGGATTGAAGTGTATTCTCAATTAATTTAAATGTAGGCTCTTCTGATTGGTTATGTGACAACCATGTGGATTTTGGTATCTAGTCATTACCTGTGCTATTGGGATGGGAACCCTGCACCAAAAGTTGGACAGTTCTAAATAACATAGTCACCCTCTTATGGTTGATAACCTAGTATTGTCTTTTAAAGTTGTAGCCTCACCTCACGTCAATGCGTGAGTATGCATGGTTTCCACAACTTGATAGGTCTATTGAGTTTTACGACAATGGTGAATTGGTTGGTTGATACACAATCATTGGTATATTTTCACTAATGATTATTGGGATGTTTAGCTGGCATTGGTGATGTTTCTCATGCATATCGCGTTGTGTGTGTGGTGTTCTACAACATGAAATAATGGTTATTGAAAACAGGATGACTGTATGAACTACATCCACTGCATTCTTATGATTGTTTGATTGTGTAAACCAAGTTTTGCACATCATAGTTGATTACAGTATGACTAAATTGAAGACATATTGTATTAAATCGATGGCTCTACACAATGGTTGAGTTTTTTCATGACTGTGTGTTTGTTTTTGTTAAATGGAAAGATTGCATTGTGGTGTTTTGTTGGCTACGCACTGTGTATAACATGGATGGATTGGGTTTCAAACTCAGGGTTACCCGCAGGGTTTTAAGCATGTTTTTTTGTAGCCCGATAATTTGTTGAAACTGGCTTGTTGTTAATACCTCATCGTGTTCGATGGGTGGCCCATATTTTAGAGTCACATTAAATTGGGCTTGCACAAAGATGGAGTTAAACTTGCATGATTGAATTATTCGTTGCATAACTTGTGTTGGAATGGTGGCTACTGTCTGTTTAATTGTCAATTTGGGTTTTGGCAATTTGATCTTGATTATTTGGTTACTACCTAAATATGTTTAATGGATATCATTTCATTTAAAATGACAAACCCGATTGTAGTGATAATGTGACTTCAATGTTAATTTTGAAAACATGAATTTGATTATATTTGTTGATTGAAGTAACGTATGGGCAACGATTGATTTTGATGGTTAAACAGAGTGGAATGGTTACTGTTTCGAAATTTCTATAAGATGCAAAGAAAGAAACAAAATCCTCTTTACAGATCATGTGAAATGCATACTGTCTTGTGATGTAACTGTATTGGATATTTGATTACGAACAATGGACTATTTAAGTACACAATAATTATTATTTGGTCACAATGATTGTTGGTTAGTGCATAATAATTGTTCTTCTTCCCTTCCATTATCTCATTTTCTGCTAATTACAACTCCCACCACCACCTTTTCATTACAGTCAAGAGAATTTCAGTGTTAAAGCCGTTGAAAGTGGAAGTGTCTTGTTTGGATCATAGTGGTGTTTTATTGGTTTAATTTACAATTTATTATTGTTGTCATTGAGAAGTAACCATGTTCTTTCCCTCTTATTATATCATGTTTTGCTCAATACAAACCCCTTGCATATCCCAAAACCCTTTTTCACCCCCTTCTCATTGATAAACAATTTGTATGGATTGGATTTCATGAGTCTGATATATTACTAAGCCAAAATCCATTTCATATTTTAAAAGCGTTTCCATGTATGGTTAATTAAAAGATAATTTTCTAATAAATCATGCATGCAGGGACGCACCATTCAAATAAAAGGCTAAAAACAAAGGCCTATTATGCCTCTATCAAATGGAAGGAATAAAAGATGATAGCATCAACAAAGGAAAATATGACTTTTGAGTTTCATTTTATCTATTATTGGTGATAGTTGACTTCATGAATGATTGGGCAATATGTTTTATTGTGGAATTATGAGTAATGTTTTTTTTTTGAAAATAATTCAAAATATCATGAGCTAAATGAAAAAATGTGAATATATGGATGGGAGTCACAAGGAGGTGTGATTTTATTAACTAATAGGTATGTTATGATTATCATAAGCTAGTGGGAGTCACAAGGGGTCCCACCTACTAGTTATTATTTATTTATGACCCTTATTATAATTATGAATTTTCCCCCTAACTAAAGTTAGTTGAATTTTTTAATTAACTTAACTAATGAGTTGGTTCAACTACTTCAACCAATTCTAATGTGTTTAAATGAAAAAAGGAAGGGGAGAAACAAGAGGAGGATAGAAGAAACAACATACTAAGGTTTTCTCTTTGAGTTTATGTTGAGATAGTTTAGTTTTCATTCATTCATATATTCATCATAAGCCTAATTCTCTTTTATGATAGCAGGGTCTTATTGTAGACAACAATATTCAGGGCCGAATCAAATCATTCAGACACTTTTTTTTTCATAGGTGTTGATCTATCTTTGATAGTCTGTGTAGACTTGTCTGTTTGTGAATTAGTTTTAATGACTGATAAAGGCTATTGTGCAGAGTTGAGTGGGCATCAATTTGTGGAAAGATGATCTAGCTTTTAGAGTTTAGTTTTGGTTTTCTGTCAGAGGAACTTTGATATGTTCCATCGAGGATGTCTAAGTTTGACTTTGGTCCAAGATTTATGTATGAGATTTTGTAAAGAAAATGACTCTTTGGTGAATTGGAATGAAATAAAGGATTTCTTTATGTCTCATCTATCTTGATTATCATCTTGGTGTCTTTACTTCTGTTCTTACATTTATTTCATCAATTATTATATTCATAAAATTACATAAAAAGTGAATTTCTAGAAAGGTTTTTGTTGATAAAAGACTAGCCTAAGCACTCGTAATTAATACTTGTGAGTTAGGATGTTATTTTTGTTGGATATAAACATAGGGTGATATTCCCATCTACTTTTATCTCGCCAAGTAAAGTCTGAAAATAGTTGAGTAAGATCATTTCAAATCTTTTCCTCAACACCTTTCTCGTCACCCCTCATTTTATTTTATATGTTGTTTCCAACTATTTTGTTCCTCTAAGCACCAAAATTCGCATTCCAATTCGATTTTTTTCACATTCAATTCTTGTCCAGATTCTGCATTAATTTTTTATTTTCTAACGGATCATGGTATAGATTTTCTAGCCTGTCAAAATCTTGTTGCCAATTTTCATTTACGACGATGTGTTTTCATCGTCTCCCATTCATGTTTTCTCTTTAATGGTTTTCCCATCTTTTGCGTAGGTCTTTATCCTTGCTCTTTTTTTTCATGATTCACTTCTCCTTTCTACGTGCAATTCAATTCTCGTTCTTGTGCGCAGTTCAATTCTCCTTCCTGCATGAAATTCAATTATCCTTCTTCTTTCTTTCTTCATTTCTGTGACATTTTCTTGTTCATCTCTTTTTCTGCTAATTTGGCTCTTTGAAAAATGTTTGATTTATAACTTCGAGCCTCCTTTCTCTTCAAATTCTTATTGTGTGTTTCCTCAATATTTTTCTTTTCTTTTGAAAAAAAATTCCTTTATTTTTTTAGTATAATACAGATACTATAGTACACATACTACAAATGCAGGCTAGTGCGTGGAAGGATGGTTGTCCCTATTCAATTTCAACCAAATTTTTTTGACCAATCCTTCCATGATTTCTCCATTCAATTTATCTAATTGAACAACGCCTTCCTTTTTCACAAATATTATCACATATGAACCTAACCAGTGCATTTGGAACTTTCCAGTGTGCTGCAAAAATTTGTTGTCATAGAGAAAAACTAGGTCTACCATATGTAACTTCTTTTGTTTAATATGTCTGTCATGCCATGACTTTTTGAAATATTTTTGAACCTACTGATGAAGTCCTACAATGAAGTGGTCTTCCTCCAGTTCCACTAGTTCTGATAATATTTTATCTATTGCGCTAGGATTTGTGATCTTTGTCAGCGTGACAATGTGTAGACTCAACGCATTGAACTCCATGGGAATAACTGCTTCCTGGTCGTATACTAATCAAAATGGTGTCTGTCCAATCAACTTCTTACATGCGGTATGATATGCCCATAGTACTGCAGGAATCCTCATGTCCTAGTCATCTTGAGTTACATTACATATCTTTGTCAGTGCATGCTCTAGGATATTGTTAAACCCTTCCACTGTTCCATTCTCTTGAGGATGACAAGGTGTGCTCTTTTGGAGATAAATTTGAAATTATTTTGTTAAAGAAAAAATGATTTTATTCAAAAAATGGGTCCCCTGATCACTCATAAGGATTCTAGGACATCCAAATCTTGTAGCAACATTCTCAAATAGAAAATGCACAACAATCTCCAAGCTGCAACTTTTGACAGGTTCTGCTTCATCCCATTAGGTCAAGTAATCTGTTGTAGTGATTATATAACTTCTCCTAACATTTTTGTTGGTGGGTTGATCAGTCCAATGAAATTAAGTTCCCATTTATAAAAATCATGCAATGTAACTTGTGGTATTAAATGCATCTCGTCTCTTCTAGATGGATTCTCAACTTGCTGACAAACATCACAGGTTTGACATAACTCCTTAGCATCTTTATGAATGGTGGGCCACCAAAGTCCTGCATGCAAAATTTTCTAAGCCATCGCTTTCCTTGCATAGTGGCCGCCCATAGTTCCTTCATGTTCCTCCAATAATATCATAGGCCTCTCATGCTCCAATACACATCGCCGAAGAATACCATGTGAACCTAACTTATACAAATTCCCTGCTATAAGATAATAATCTGTTTCCTTTAATCCTAATTGTTTCTTCTGTGCAAATGTAAAGTCAGGTGAGGCTACTCTTGTGCTCAAGAAATGGACAATATATGCAAATTAATCATCAACTATCTATACTATGAGCAAGTGTGAATCTAGTAGAATTTCATTCATATTTCATGCATCTTCCCCTGTTAATATGTGTGACAAATGGTCAGATCGTATATTTAATTTTCATGGTTTCATAATCATTTCAAAATCATACTCCTGAAATAATAAAAACCACATTCATATATTTAATCCCAACATTGGATTATTGACTAAGTATCTCAGTGTATATCTTAAAATTTGATCCCAGAAGATAATTCCTAAACTTTTGTAGTGCATACACCATTTCCAGTCCTTCACGCACTGTAGTAGTGTAAGTTTTTTTAGTAGTCAACAACTTTCTCTTGGAAAATGAAATGGGATGATCCAAATCTCCTTCCCTTGGATCAGATATAACTGTACCTAATTCTATATATGATGCATCTACATGAACATGGAATTCTTTCTTGCAATCTGGAAATACTAAAATTGGTTCAGTAACTAGTTTCTGCTTCAAGGTATCCAAACTCTGCTGACATCCCTTGTTCCATTGAAACTTTACCTTGTCCTTCAACAAATTTTCTAGTGGTGTTGTGATCTGTGCGTATCCCCTAATAAAATTTTTGTAGTACCCCATATGAACCAATATTTCTCGTAGTTGTCACACTGAAGTAGGTGGTGGCAGATCAAAAATAACAATAATCTTTGCAGGATCAACCAAAATTCCTTGTTTACATACTACATGACCCAACATGATACCAAATGGTGCACAAAAAATACACTTATTCAAGTTCAAGGAAATATGGAACTGTCTACATATGTCCAACACCAAGTGTAGAGTTTCAATATGGTCCTTCAACAAACTAAAAACTATCCATTCATCCAAATATGCTTCTAGGAATTTATGAATAAATTATTTAAAAGTCACGACAACAACTTGGGAAAATACTGCTGATTCATTTTTTAATCCAAAAGGAATGACTATGTATTGATAACATCCCCATTCCATCACAAATTTTTTCTTATTCCTATCCTCATGTGCAATGTTATTATGGTGATATCCAGATAATCCATCATACCCAGAGAATCCATTAGTAAATGAGTAAGATTCATGTCCTCCTACATTCTCCAAAACTTCATCTATAAATGGGGTAGGAAACATGTGATGTAAGAAAACATCATTCAATTTTTGCAGATCCATTCAAATTATGATTCCACACATTTTCTTGTCTTGGACCACCTTCAAAATAATCCATTTTGACTCTGCGAAATGTTCAAAATCCCATCTTCCAACACTATATCTATTTATTCTTGTATATTGGGTTCAATTGGTATGGTCTCTGCTTCATTGTATTGACATCCAGATTCAAATGGATCCTCATCTCCCCTAGCTCCCCAACAATCCCTTTCATTTTTGAAATTGTAGTTGGTAAAAGGTCCTAGTATTCATGCACTAAATGAGAAATCTTCTCGATAGTTTATTCATTCTAGTAATATCCAATGTGTGTGAACTTTGGATTATCCTTTGTACGAATATTTATCTTTCACATTTTCAACAACTTTGCATACTAATATATTCAATCTCGGGACCCTCTACTACGGTCTCTCCTTTGTTTTCTAGCACTTGCAAATTTCTCGGGTCTTCTTCCTCCTGGTTTTCTCCAACAATGTTATAACATTCCAAAACCTCTTAAATAGTCACAAAATATATGGGATAATTATATAAGGATACTGGCCCCATCGAGTATTCTGATGTAAAGATCTTGTTTTTGATAATCTGCAGAGTCGTGTCGACTGAAGGGGCATCTATTAAAAATTTAAATTTAACTTGAATTTGAGAGTCGAATCCTCTCAGTTTGTTGTTCCTCTGCATACTTCCAGTTATATATACCAGTTCTTCAAGATCACATCTAGATTGTGTACAAAAAAGTATGTCCATTCCTGCTTAGGTATTGATTTCCATGTCACAGTGTAGTGCGTAATATGATTTGTATGAAAACTCAACCCAATATACTTATGCACAATATATTCAGTTTATGTTTTGAACCTGACTTGTAGCAACCTTTTGCATTGCTTCCAATTCTCTATTCTATCCTTATGAACATCCCACCACCTTGTAGGAGTCACTTTCAATGTGACATCTAAAGCTACCAATCTATGTTTTTTTGATATCTGCAATTCAAATTATTTTACAGAGTAATATATATATGTTAGTCCATCATACTTCCAGGGATTTCATACCTCAGCTCCAATACAGTGAAATGTGCAGGTAATAAGAGTACATCTCCTTGTAGATACTTCATGTAACCTTTGCTTCCAATGTTATAGGGCTTCCTCGAAATATGATGCGCAAGAATTGATACTGCACCAACTAAGTACACCCTCACCAGTAGGATTAACATAGTCATCCATATACGCGGTCAAATTGTAAACGTTATTGAGTTATTTAGTATTGAATCCTCCCCTTGCCAAATCCAAATATCGTCTTCCTTCTATGGGTTCCAATGGTGCATTAAATCTCAAGTCTCCTACTTCAAAGATCATTTTTCTATTTTTCAGATCAATAATGTTGTGATTATCAAAAGCCAAATTAAGTCCAAGTAATGATGGATAAAGTTTACTATCATCCACTATCTCAATTACTTAAAAATATGATGTACTGCGCACTCCATCGATATTAACATTCACCCATGTCAATATTCCAGTTAGAAAAATCTTGTGTTGATTTGCTAGCCTTAACTGAATATGTGATCACCAGATCAACTTTGGTTTTCCCATCGTCTCCCATGTCTGCTTCAGAAGGATGTTCACACTAGTTCCTATATCCAATATGATAATATCAATATCATAGTCTCCTATATGTTGATCTAGGAGGATCCATAATACTCAAAAGAGGTCCAGGAGGATCCAAAATGCTAAACAATTGATCATCTCAAATTCTCTCTAAAATTCCATCAATGCGTAGATCTCGGTGATATCTTTTCAACGATGTAAAAATCACCTCAAACGAAGTTCATATGCAAAGGTTATGAGACATGTCATTAAAAGAAGGGTGACATGTGGCACATGATAGTACATACCATGCAGGTGACTTGGCATGCCAGGTTGGCAGATGACTACGCAGATCATACAAGTCCAAGTGGACCAGCTATGTGTTGACACATGGAAAGTACAGACCAATGAGAGGCTCCCACATGGCATCCTCCAATTGTTCATTAATGGTTATGGTTTATCAAAATTATGGAGTCGATCGGGGTCAAACCTAATACCTCCATAAGCCTTACACCAAGCTCCATTACCATTGTGCCATATATATGAGTCTTAAAAAACATATGACGCAAGTTTTATTTAACTTTGTGTAATGTTTAAATGGGGTTTTAAAAGGGCCAAGGGCCTAAGCCCTCAACCCATACCTTATCATATGACCACATATATTCCATGTAATATAACCAACACCTAAATCCATGTGGGGGTTGTTAAAATATTTGGAAACTATGTAAAAAATATACACCATAAATAGGACTTCATGGGGCTTGAACCCCAAACCTCCTATTATACATCGAATTGCATAACCTTTTCTAACCACTATGCTAAATGTGGGTTTTTTTACAAACCCCAAAAAAATTCATTTAAATGATGCCAACTTTAGCGTGGAATTCAGGGTATGGTTTGGGCCCATGACCTGTTGAATGGGAACATATCCAAATGCTCGACACACATCCCAAGGTTGCATAGATTCCGAGATAGTGGTACGATATGGGTGAATTGTTTTGTGTTCCAAGAGAAGAGCCAAGTTATGGTGTGTCTCGGCATGGATGCCATGAGGTATATTAACTGCACATAGGAAACTTTATACACATTTTTATCGTTTTCTCATGAAGAGTATGAATTTGAGGTTTGTTTTATGATAAAAGGTCATTTGTAAAAGTATTAGTCCATATTTCCATTAATGAGTGTTAGAGTGTATCATTTTTCATGTACAGGGGGTAAAATTGAGCCAATTTAGAAAATAGTCAAATTTCACAGAAGTTCGCAAGGATTCTAATGGTGAACTCTTTATTTGAGTTTGAGTAGTGGAATTAAAGAGAGACCAATAAATTGAATTTTTAAGTCCATATTGTAATGTAATTTGGCATTTGGAGATGATGAAGAACAAAATTACTATCTAAAGAGGAAGTGAAGATGAAGTGATATATGTCATCAAAATATACAATTTGATTTTTTTTATTTTCTACTGTGTTATCTCATTATTTTTCAAGTTATTCATTACTATTAATGAAGTTTATGGAAAAGTAAGAATATTGACATGTGTTTTTGAAAATAGTCAAGCGATCATTTATATTTTGAATTTAGTCAAATGTTTATGTGTATTTAAGAGTTATTTTTACATCTAAGGATTTTTAGAAAAGTTGGTATCTGAGCTGGTTTTGACGTGTATTTTCAAGTGAATTCTTACGAGGTACAAATCTAAGCAAGGTGAAGGAATGCTTGAAGAAATTAATCCTGAGATTTGACGAGTATTTCAAAGAAAATAAATGGAGCATGAAGAACTCATTATGGAAACTAATAAGGAATTTCAAAGGTTGTTCCTTGAGATGACAACCATGGTAAAATAATTATGTTAATACCTAGAAAACAAAAGAGCAACTCCTCATCAAAATGAAGGTGGTCCAGTTGAAACAATGGTAAAATTTGACGGATAAGGAGAAGGCGAAGAACCTCTAGGATCTCCTTCATACCCATCATTATCATCATCATCATCATCATCATCATCTTCATTCGATGAAAGTAAACATTTTTTTCATAAGAGGAAGAAGCATTCTAAGAAGTGTTCTTGATCTCATGATATGCATTTGTTAAAGCTGTTGGTTGTGGAGCTTGATTATCTTCTTGATTCAGAGGTCTTTGTTTTCAGCCGTGTTTATATCCCATGAAGAATTTACACCCCAGAAGAATGTACACTCCTCTATGTAGGGGTGTGCAGAGGGGGGTTACCCCCTCTGCGGGTTCCGGGGGAAAGCAGGGGTTCGGAGGATACCGTTCTCCGATGGGGGTTCGGGGGTGAATCCCCCAAAGGAAAAAATTCCCTGTAAATGTATATTGTAATTTCATTGTAAATCTAGACTATTCATTATAAGGTCACAAATTTGACGATATAAGTTATGTTAGGGTTTTTTCCCTAGAAGGAAACCCTCTTTTATGAGGGAAATGTATTACAGCTATGTATCATTCCCAATATTGTATTTTGAGAGAGAATACTATGAGAGAAATAAGAGGAAGTTACAATGGGTGTGTTGTAGATTGTATCCCTTCATTTGATGGATAATAATAAAGGAAGGAAAGGACAATTTCTCTGGTGGACGTAGCCCACACTGGGTGAACCACGTGTATCTATGTATTTATTGTATTGTGTATCTTCTGTGTTTTATTTCCGCATTTGTTTTATTTTATTGCTCCATGATCGTATTTTTCTAACAACTAGTATCAGAGCGAAATGTAACTCGTAGGAAGAGAGGGTTCCTGGTTCGAGTGGGAACAATGGCAGAAGATGGAAAGTTTAGGGTCGATAAATTTAACGGCCAAAACCACCAGTTATGGAAGATGAAAATGGAATATTATTTATATTAGAAGGATATATTCCTACCATTGGGTGGAATAACAAAGAATTTGATGACCATAGAGGACAAAGAATGGGAGGTTCTTGATAGAAATACACTAGGAACGATACGACTGAGCCTGGAAACGTCGATGGATTTCAATATTTTGAATGAAAAGGCAATGAAGGAGATGATGGATGCATTGGATAAACTCTATGAAAAACCCTCAACATCCAATAAGGTATTTCTAATGAAAATATTATTTAATATGAATATATCAGAAAGTGGGTCTGTTGCAGATAATTTAAATAAATTTAATACAGTTACTAATCAACTAAGTTTTGTAAAAGTGGACATTGATGATGAGGTCGGGTATCTTCTACTCTTGCACTCATTTCCAGAAAGTTGGAATGGATTGGTCATGAATGTAAGTAACTCTATATCTGGTTCAAATACTTTAAAATTTGATGATGTTTTTGGTGTTATCCTTAGTGAGGAAATGCAATGGAAAAGCACAGGTGAGACATCAACTAATGTGTTGAGCATGGAGAACATGTGAAGAAAAACTGATAGAGGTAGGGGCTCAGGGAACTGTGAGAATTATAGGAAGGTTAGATCCTAATAAATATTTGGAAAGATAGAGTGATGGAATTATGGGAAGAAAGGGCATCTGAAGAAAGACTGTAGATCTCCAAAGAAACAAAGAGATGGACATCGAGAGAAAAATCAGGAAGAAAATGTAACATGTGATGTGTTACATGATGCTTTGATTATTTCTGTAGATAATATTTCTAAGTCTTGGGTAGTAGGTTCAGGGGCTTCATTTCATGCTACACCCCATAAGAAACATTTTCTAGATTACGTTCAAATTGATGTTGGACAAGTTCATTTGGGTGATGATGCACCATGCAAAATTGTTGGAATGGGAAAGGTAAAAATAAAGAAAAGCAATGGAAGCTAATGGTTGTTGAAAGAGGTAAGACATGTTCCAGATCTAAGGAAAAATATGATTTCAATAGGGAAGTTGGAAAGTGAAGTTTGTATATCCATATTTATAGATAAGGTGTGAAAGGTCACCGAAGGATCATTGGTGATAGCAAAAGGAGAGAAGGTAGGTACATTGTATTTATGTACTGGTAGCACTGACTCTTCTATCTCTTTAGCTTCTAAAGGAATGGATACATAATTGTGGCATAATAGGATTAGACACATGAGTGAGAAGGGGATGTAGATACTTCACGAAAGAAATTTGTTGCGAAACCTTAAACAAATTGATTTGGATTTCTGTGGGCATTGTGTTTATGGAAAACAAAAGAGAGTTAGATTTCTCAGAGTCAGAAAAGAAAAGAAGAGTGAAAGGTTAGAGCTTGTGCATACATATGTATGGGGACCAACTCAAGTATCATCTCTTGGTGTCTCCCATTATTATGCTTCTTTTATTGATGATGTAACTAAAAAAAATTCGGGTTTATTGCATTCGAAAAAAATATGATGTTTTTGATACTTTTAAGAAATAAAAAGATTTGGTTGAGAACGAGACATGAAAAAGGTTGAAGTGTCTTGAATTAGACATAGGAGGTGACTATTGCAGTAAGGAGTTTTATTATTATTGTTCATACCATGGGATTCATAGAGAGAAGACAGTTCCAGGAACACCACAAGAAAATGGTGTGTTAGAAAGGATGAACAGGAAAATCATGGAGCATGCAAGGAGTATGAGATTGCAAGTTGGTTTTCCCTTATAGTTATGGGAAGATGATGTAGATAATTCTATTTAATTAATAAACAAAGGACCTTCAATCTCTTTGAATGGTATAATTCTAGAGGAGGAATGGACAGATAAAAAGGTAAACTATTATTTTTTGAAGACTTTTGGTTGCGAATCATTTGTCCATATTGATCAATAAACTAGAACAAAGCTTGAGGCAAAATCCAAGAAGTGTACCCTTATTGGATGCAATGTTAATGATTTTGGTTATCACTTATGGGATTATTAAAATAACAAAATCATTAGGAGTAGAGATGTCATATTCAATGAGAAGGTCATGTACAAATATCAATTGCAGGGACAGTGTTGTAGAAAAATCTCCTTGCGGACAGGTAGATTTCCTCTTGAGAGCTAGACCCTTAACTCTAAGATAGAAGGTGCTTAACATGGGCACTGAATTCCTTTTAGATCTAATCAGGCTGATGAACAAAATAGAAAGAGGAAGGTGTTTACCTTATGAATGTCGTTTGTCCCTACAAGGTCCAGGATGAGCTTCGATCTTGAGCTCCTTGGTGGGTCCTGCAAGACAAACAAAAGTACAAAAGACTTCATACTCTACTGAGATTAGCTAAAACAAAGATCCATCTACTATAGACAAACTTATATGGAACAAGTACAAGTTTGAAAGAAACAGGTCAAGCATTGATTGTATTAATGTGAACAACAATGAAGAATACTTACAACCATCGAGGTGAGTGCAACAGCTTCATCAAGCTCTCCTCGTCCAAACCCTTGCTTAAATAGTCCACATATGGAATGATGATGTTCCAAATAACATCTTCCTCATGAGATCATAAGTTAGATGCTTCACAATACTTTCCCCTCACTTCTCATAAGATCATAAGTTAGATGCTTCACAATACTTTCCCCTCACTTCTCATAAGATCATAAGTTTGGTATCTCTAAACTCCTGTCTCTCCCCTCCTCCATGGAAATCCCTCATTATATAGGATTTGGAGGCTTAACCACCATGGAGAGGATCTCTCATTAGATCCACTAAGAAAGAGATCTCTAATATATTTAGGGAGAAAATATCTCTTAAGCATTTTGGGGAGGAAATATCTCTCAATGATTTTAAGGAGGAAATATTTCAACCATCCATGAGATTCTCCACCTTCCCTAAAAAATAGGAAACCAAATGTGAGGTGGATTCTCACACTTAATTACTTTCTTTTCCATGAATATTAATAATAATTCATGTGCACTTGATTCTTACACTTAATCAATTTCTTTTCCATGAATATTAATAATAATTCGTGTGTACTTGGTATTTTGGCCTTCATGTAATATATCCCTCCTCCACATTGACTAGGGATTGTGACATAGGTTATTCCATGGTGTCAAGGTGTATGAAATGCTTATATGACACTTTACGACACTTAGGGCGAGGTACCTAGGTGTGCAAATTTCATGTGTAATAGAATGCCCCCTAAAGTGTGAGGTCATAAGAGAGAATGATGGCCGAAACTCTTTACAAATATTTAAAGCAAGGGAGTGGACTTGGAGAACCTGGTAGAAGCTACAAAAAACCATCAAATAAATGTTATGACATGTTTCAAACCCAAGGCAGGCATACCTATGCTTGAGTGATAAAAGAATTTCAAGGTATGGATGCCATAAAATACACTGTGGATCCATAATTATATTGACAAAAATGTATAGCCATTGAAGATACACTATGGATATATACTCCCATGACCTGAACTAATCGTATCCATGAAGAATACATAGTGGATCTATGAGATGAAAAGACATAGCCACAACCAATACAAAGTGGATCTATGTGACAGTATATGTGTCAACGTTCAAGAGAAACTTCGTTGCAACCTAGGCAAAGCACATATCAGAGTGATCACTTAACCTAGGGTCTTCTTACTGATCCGGATGTAGTACGAATCTAACCATGTGAATAGATGTCCTGATGTCGAACATGGTAGAAACCACTTGATTATCGGTCAATGATGTAAACTATTAACAAGTGCGAGGGAGGTCACCATTGATGTCAATGATTCCTAAGGTACTATAGTACATTCCAACGAATGTGAATGGAAGAACTAAATTCGAACATGCGTGGAATCATCCGATCAGAGGTCAATGATGTAAACCCACTGTCGAATGTGAGGAGGCCTGCCATTGAGGCATGCAAGTCCCAAAGTACTAACTGGTTTCTAAGTCTAGTTCCTAGATAATGTGTTGAAGTCGACAGGAATAGACTCGTCGAAGGAGGGCCTTGATGTATCCCCCATTAATGACACAAAAAAAACACATAGATGTAATTATTAGATCAAATGAACATGGAATGACATGGGTATTGAGACAATATATTTGTGATGGATGACTCTCGAGGTAGATACTTCCCTTGAACACTGAGGCACAACAACATAAACATGACATGGACCAAAACACGATGATGCAGTGGATACTGTGACTTTCGTCGGGTGACCCAAAGGAGTAAGAAAAACTCAGAGGATTAGTTCAATGTAGAGTTTCATTGGATTAATATGTGCGCAAAGACAAAGTGCCGTGTTCAAGGGAGACTCTAAGAGTTACTGGTAACGTTCTCAAAAACTGCTTGGCTTGCTTCCTTCAATTTTTCCCCCATCTAGATAGATGAGCACCTCTTTTTAATTTAATGAGCTCAAAGGGTAACACATGCTCGATATGACTCACCTTCAGTAAGTCCCTCTTCCTTTGTTTAACGAACTGGAAGAAGTAATGATTCGGTCCTGTATGGGCCCTTCAATGTATGATGGTTTAACTAGTCCAGAGAAGGTAAACTCGGTGGTTTTTCATATTTAGAGAGTTTGAAAAAGAACTTAAAGATGACTCCAATGTTGTCCTTTTTCTTAATGTTAGTCTCACGAGGGTGAAAAAGAGATAAATTATCACTCGAAAGACGCCCTTTCAAACCTTTTAACGAGTGTGAAAGGAAGCAAGATCACTCGAAAATCTTTTCAGGTTTAGAGAGTCTGAAAAGAGATTAAAGAAGACTCCAGGGGGTTCCTTTTTTGTATATCCATGTGAGCCCGAAAAAGAGATAAAAGGTTGCTCGGTTACATTCTCATGTTTTTACGAGTGCGAGAAAGAACAAAGACTAAGCTCGGTATGCCCCCATCTTGAAAGCTAGTGGCTTGACTCCAGAATGATCATCAAAGGCTAGAGATATGCCCCCCAAGCTTCAATTCATTCATCGAATTTGAGGATTTCACCAATTTCTATGCTAGATGGAGAAAAAGGATACAGGTGGATGAAATGAAGGTTAAAAAATGAGACCTAACGAAAGACTCGACTCGACATCTACGAGATCTGGCAAAAAACTCACCTCTAAGGGAGAGGTGATTGTTTCATTTTTTAACGAGCTTGACACAGGAAAAGAACTATTCTCAAGGCATTTGTTTCATTTTTTAACGAGATTTCTATAGAGAAGAAAATCTATGCTTGCGGCTTCTTCTTGATCATGGCTTCGAAGAGGATAATGCTCTGGAAGGACACCATGTCAAGGGACAAAACTCGGTCATGGCTTCCAAGAGATCTTCACTGGATGGAAGAAAAATTCTCTGGAAGGAACACATGTTCAGGGTCTCGACAGGGATAAGGAGATCAGGCTCCAATAGCCCTATCGAAGAGATCACCATGTCAACTACTTGATCTAAATCATCAGAAGTTTAAGTCATGGGAGACAATGCCACATAATTAACATGTGGCAGGGGCGATACTATTTTCATATAAGAACCATTTAGGGAGGTAATCCAGTCAGGACCGATGAATGAAAGTTGATTAATAGTCACAATTCTTCCATTGTGAGGGAAATATATCACAAGGAAAAGAGCATATACAATAGCTTTCATGGCATTGACATAATCCCGCCCAAGGAGTAAAGAAAAATCCAAGGGGTCTCAGACCACCATGACATCAATAAAGACAATTTTCCCTCCCAAAGTTACAGGAAACTGAGGAAGGGTTCCTAATGGTTGGATGGTTCTTCTATTAAAAGCTAACATATTCTGTGTAACTGGTGCAAGCTGAGGACAACCCAAAGTGTGCCAAGCAACATAAGACAAAATACTAATAGACACACCTTCATCTATCAGTGTTTGAGGAACGTCCCGATCACAAACTTGTATTGTAATCTGGAAAGGAATGTGAGAGGGAAGATGAGGTCCAGTTAGCGCACCCCAATAAAAAAGGATGGCCTCATTACTTGGAGGGGTTTTCGAAGGAGAAGGAGGAATGCCCCCCGGCACAGTAGATTCTGTATCAACGAGAAAAACATGGGCAATATCGGGTTTACACTCTAGAGGGAGAGTAAGATCAACCAATGGAAGACTTGGATTGACCAATGGTGGACTTGGATTGACCACTTTGGCACTCTTCAGAGGAAGAGTGGGATTGACTGATGATGTAACCAGAGCAACCACTTTGGAACTCTTCGAATGAAGGGTGGGACTAACCGAGGAAGGGATTGGATCGGTCACTTTGGCACTCCTCAATGGAAGAGTGGGATTGACCGATGAGGTAAATGGAGAAACCACTTTGGCACTCTTCAGATGAAGGGTGGGACTGACCGAGGAAGGGACTAGATCAGTCACTTTGGCACTCATCAAGGGAGGAGTGGGATCGACCATGGACGAATCGGATCGACCACTTTGGTGTCACCCTCTAACGGGAGAGAGGGATCGACTGAGGATGAAAATGGATCGACCACTTGGGTTACACTCTTTTGATAAAGAGTGGGGTTGATCGATGATGGAGCTAGATCAACTACTTGGGTTTGTGGTTCAATCGAGGAGGAAATTAGATTGACCATTTGATCAATCGAACTGGCTGGGGATGGAACTGGATTGACCACCTAATCAACCAGACTGATCGGGGATGGAACCAGATTGACCAATCCATCAGCTAACAAAGGGTTGGGGGAAAACCTATGATAACCAGCTGGAATTTGAATCTTTTCCAAAAGAGAAGAAGCCTCATCCATATGAGGGAAAATATGAGAGTAATGATCACCTTTGCATAACATGCAAGGGAACTTGACAGTTTTCTTCTTCCTACCAACCTTAACATCACTAGTTGACGGGGTATCATCGGCATGACCAGCAGAGGCCGATGACATGGAGAACCATATTTTTAAGACCTTGGGAATACCAGGGACATACCTCAAAAAATGGTCACCCTTACAAAGACTGCAAGGGAATTCGGGTTTTGGATTCTTCATTTTAATCTTGTTGAACTCATCCACACTCCCAATACTATTAACAGTAATTGGTTGCTTGGATCCAACATCTGATGTTGTTGGGGCCTTGGTCCTTTTTGGGCTCTTCTTCTTCTTCTCTTTCCGTTTCTTCTTCTTTTGATCAACCTGGCTACTTGCTTTAGAGCTTTTGCTAGGCGAAGAAGGAGAAAGGGAAGGAGACTTAAGGGGTGAAGAAGGCAAAAGGTTGACATGAGGTTGATGTGTGGGTGGTGTACTGACATCTAAAGGATTAGGTGCATTTGGAACATTGGGAGGATTCGAGATCACCGGAGTGGGGAACATCCAAATTGGTAATCTAGTGGTGAGTCCTAGAAGACTTAGTGTGGCAATATACAGAGGACCAAAGTTTCCAAAAGAAGGAAAGGTGTAAGGTTCCTTGGGACAAGGGGTTCCTCCATTGGTACTCTTGGGATTTGATGCCATTAATACTGACTCGACCTAAGGTCCACTAAGTAAAACAAACAACACATGCTATGAATATGAGAAGCAATCAATCAAACAAAACCTTACCAGAATGAAACCACTAGTTGGTGATGAAATCCAACATCGCAAGATCAAAATAGGAAGAGGTGGGGATAGAGTGGATGGATCAGTTACATTGGAAACCTTCTTAATGGAATTACAACTTGGTGCAAGCTTCCATGCAGTAATTGTGGATTTACCCTCTAAGGAGCCTGAGTGAGTTTGACCAATGTCTGTTCCAGGTACAATGAGACTTCCCTTCACCATCACCTTATGGAAGACCCTAAAGATTGTGGCTACTAAGGTCACCAACTCACAGTCAGCCCCTAGGTAGGTACAGTCAACAGTCCAGTCCGAATGTAAGGGTAGGGTATCTAGCTCGAAATCAACTTGAAAGGCTTCCACTCAACATTGTGGGTATACCTTCAAGCGACCCCCATAATATGATCCAACTACTACAATCAGTCAAACCACGGAGGGATAATCTCCGTAGCTCTCCTGAGTACGACCTCGTGCGTAACCCTTGTGTGAGAGGGGGATCCCAGAAATCCTATACGATAATTGGATTTCCCTCTCCCTACTGCAAGATACTAAGTTTGTTTGATAGCTTTGGAAAGTTATCCTTTCAACCTATTCCAAATCCCTACACATTAAACTAATGTAGGTTTGCTAACAAAGATGTAAAAAGTCTGATAAATTTTAGTTAAGAATTGATTTTAGTGGTTTTTGTTTACTCAGAGGTGTATGAGAGTGAAGACTGATGATATTATGACTCAGTTCCAAAAACATGCATAAGAAATGATAAGTAGTCTTTTCTTTCAATGAATGTCTAATTAAGAGAAGGAGAAGGATTTTCCTTTCACTATCAAACACCAAGATGAAATGACCTCATGCAATAGTCCTCAATAAGGAATCCAAGTGCAATGCTAAAATGTTTATATGTGTCTGATAACCAGTAGATGTAAAGCTTCCTATTCCACTCAAACTTCAAGAGTTGTGAGATTTAAGCAATCTGGAAGAAAACTTCACATAAACCAAAAGACACCCTTGTTGTGATCAAACAAGAAACAGAAAGCCAAAAAATAAAAAGGAATAAGAAAGAGCTTGGATAATATGACTCAAAGATCAAAAAGAAAAGTAGAAAATACCTTTGAAACCCCTTACAAAGTTTTCACTCATTCAGATAAACTAGAAGAAAACGACAAATTGCCTCCAAATCGTGAAGGACAAATTGAAAAGTAAGGAAAAATGTCAGAAAATCCAAACAAAAGAGGATGAATCCTTAGAAAACAAGGTATTGAAGGCCAATACTAAGATGGACTGAAAGAATCATACCCTGAGCAAATGTAAAAAGTAGAAACTAAACCCCAAAAATTGAAAAACTAGAGGATTTTTCACAAAAAGGGGGAGCGCTTTGGTGTAAGGGGCACCAGAGAATTATAACGCTCTGTTTAAGACTATAAGGGAGTGATGGTGCTCTGATAACAAGGACAGGGAGTGCTCTACTTCAAAAAAACTTAGAAAAGTTCCCATAAACTCAAAAATTCAAGAAAATTCAGCCAATCAGGGTGATCATGATGACACAAAGAGGCAATCAAACCATTCTAAGAATACCAAATTCAATGGAGAAGATCAAATGAGTGGGAAAAGGGCCAAGACAAGATCTGGGACAGGAAACACAAGTCATATGTCCTCCCCAGTGGAGTCGCCAATTTCTATTGTAGGAAAATCTCTCTGCGGACAGGTAGATTTCCTCTTGAGAGATAGACCCTTAACTCTAAGACAGAAGGTTCTTAACATGGATACTGACTTCCTTTTAGATATAATCAAGATGATGAACAAAATATAAGGAGGAAGGTGTGTACCTTATGAACGTCATTTGTCCCTGCAAGGTCCAGGATGAACTTCAATCTTGAGCTCCTTGGTGGGTCCTTCAAGACAAGCAAAAGTACAAAAGACTTCCTACTCTACTGATATTATCTAAAACATAGATCCATCTACCACAGACAAAATTATATGGAACAAGTACAAGTTTGAAAGAAACAGGCCAAGCATTGATTGTATTAATGAGAACAAAAATGAAGAATACTTACAACCTTAGATGTGAGTGTAGTAGCTTCATCAAGCTCTCCTCATCCAAACCATTGCTTAAACAGTCCACATACAGAATGGTGATGTTCCAAATACCATCTTCCTCATGAGATCATAAGTTAGATGCTTCACAATACTTTCCCCTCACTTCTCATAAGATCATAAGTTTAGTATCTCTAAACTCCTCTCTCTCCCCTCCTCCATGGAAATCCCTCATTATATAGGATTTGGAGGCTTAACCACCATGGAGAGGATCTCTCATCAAATCCACTAAGAAAGGGATCTCTAAGATATTTAGGGAGAAAATATCTCTTAAGGATTTTGGGGAGGAAATATCTCTCAAGGATTTTAAGGAGGAAATATTTCAACCATCCATGAGATCCTCCACCTTCCCTAAAAAATAGGAAACCAAATGTGAGGTGGATTCTCACACTTAATTACATTTGTTTCCATGAATATTAATAATAATTCATGTGCACTTGATTCTCACACTTAACCAATTGATTTTCCATGAATATTAATAATAATTCATGTGTACTTGGTATTTTGGCCTTCATGTAATATATCCCTCCTCCACATTGACTAGGGATTGTGACATAGGTTATTCCATGTTATCAAGGTGTATGAAATGCTTATATGACACTTTACGGCACTTAGGGCGAGGTACCTAGGTGTGAAAATTTCATGTGTAACAGAAAGAAACAAGAAAAAGAAAAATCAGAATACATAGTGCTTGATGAGATAACTGAAAAAGAAACTCCAAAGGTACCATAAAATCAAAATGAACAACAAAATGATTAGTAGGTACCTCAAACTCCTGCAAGTGTTGTTAGAATATCTACCAGGTTAAGTAGACCCCCTGAACGATACTCTTCTTCATCATATTATTTATTGTTGATTGATTATTGTGAACCAGAATGTTATGAAGAGGCAATGGAGGAAGACACCAAAAATAAGTGGGAGCAAGGCATGCAAGAGGAAATGGATTCCTTGGTAAATAACCAGACTTGGGACTTGGTTTAGTTTCCTGCAGGAAAAAGAGCATTGCAGAATAAATGGGTTTACAAGTTAAAGGAAGAAGATGGAGGAAAAAAGAGTTACAAGGCTAGACTTGTTGTAAAGGGGTTTGCACAAATGAAAGGTATATATTTTGATGAAATATTTTCTCATGTTGTTAAAATGAATTCAATTAGGACTATTTTAAGTTTTGTGGCAGTAGAATATTTGCATCTTGAACAATTAGATGTAAAAACCAATTTTCTCCAAGGGGATTTGGAGGAAGATATTTATATGCAGCAACCACAGGGATATGAGGTCAAAGGGAAGGAAAATTTGGTATGCAGGTTGAAGAAGAGCTTGTATGGCCTAAAGCAAGCTCCAAGGAAGTGGTATTTGAAGTTTAACAGGTTTATGACATAACAAGGTTATAGTAGATGTCATTCTGGTCACTGTGTTTATTTTAAAAGGCTATAAAATTGAAGCTATATTATCTTGCTATTGTATGTAGATGACATGCTTGTTGCAGGTCCTAATATGCAGGATATAAATGTGCTCAATAATAAGTTATCTAATTCATTTGCAATGAAACATTTGGGTGATGTAAAGAAAATACTTGGTATGAGAATAAAAAGAGACAGGAAGAATCACAAATTGACATTGTCTCAGGGTGAGTACATATAGAAGGTGTTGGAGAGGTTTATAATACAGAATGAAAAAACAATTAGTACACCTTTGGCCATCCATTTTAAACTAACAAAGGAAATGTGTCCCAAGACACATGAGGAGATATAATACATGTCCATGGTCCCTTATTCATCAATAATTGGTAGCTTGATGTATGCAATGGTTTGCACAAGACCAGATATTTCACATACAGTGGGAGTTGTGAGAATGTATATGACCAATCCAGGTAAAGAACATTGGGAGGTAGTAAAGTGGATTCTCAGGTATTTGAGAGGTACTACTACTCATGAATTATGTTTTGAAGGTTCAAACATTGTTCTACAGGGATATCCTGATTTTGATATGAGAGGTGATAAAGATAGCAGGAGGAGCACCACAAGGTATGTTTTTACTGTAGGTGGAACAATAGTAAGTTGGATTTAGAAACTACAAAAGGTTGTTTCACTTTCAACAACAGAGGAAGAGTATGTTGTTTCTACAGAGGATAGTAAATAAATGATTTGGTTACATTGGTTTATGAAGGAATTTGGAAATAAGTTGGACAATAGCAGGTTGTACCGTGACAGTGAGAGTGCCATTCATATTGCAAAGAACTTAGTGTTCCATTATAAGACTAAGAATATACAACTTAGGTACGATTTCATACGATCCATCTTGGAAGATGGACATTTGAAGTTGGAAAAGATACACACTAGCCATAATCCTGCAGACATGTTAACTAAGGGAGTAACCAGGGAGAAACTAAGTTCCTGCTCAGTCAGTTGGTATTGAAGCATGAATATGAAGATGAGAAATTTTCTAGGTCCAAGAAGGATCATAGTCCAAAAGATACAACAACAACGAAGTTGTTGAGATTAGTATCCAAGTGGGAGATTGTTGGTTGTGGAGCTTGATTATCTTCTTGATTCATAGGTCCTTGTTTTTAGCTGTGTTTATACCCCATGAAGACCTTACACCCCAAAAGAATGTACACTTCTCCATGCGGGGGAGTGTAGAGGGGGTTACCCCCTCTACAGGGTCCGTGGGAAAGAGAGCCCCTAGTGGAAAAATTACCTTGTAAATGTATATTGTAATTTCATTATAAATCTAGACCATTCATTATAAGGTCATAGGTATGACGGTAAAATTTATGTTATGGTTTTTTTCCTTAGAAGGAAACCCTATTTTATGGGGGAAATGTATTGAGGCTATGTATCATTTCCAATATTGTATTATGAGAGAGGAGACTGTGAGAAAAAGAAGAGGAAGTTACATCGGGTGTGTTGTAGGTTGTATCCCTTCATTTGCTGGATAATAATAAAGGAAGGACCTGGAAATTTCTTTGGTGGATGTATCCCACACTAGGTGAACAATGTATATCTGTGTCTCTGTTGTATTGTGTATCTTTTGTGTTTTATTTCCCATTTTTTTTATTTTATTGCTCCACGATCTTGTTTTTCTAACAAAATATAGATGTAAAGTTTGATCTTCCTACTTATGATGGAGAGTTGAATAAAGAGAAGTTGGATAATTGGGTCAAACATATCGAAGTGTACTGCAGAGTACAAAAAATTATAAATGACAGTGCACAAATACGGTTGGATACTCTTCTCCCGAGCGACATATGTTTGATATGGTGGGAGAGTCGAACACAAGATGATCTTATTCAACATGGTAAAATCAGTTCTTCCTAGATTGAATTTGGTGTTTCATAAGAAAGTAATTTTATCCATTATATTATATGCAAACATCAATGATTTCATGGCAACATTTAAGATAAGGAAAATGGAAAAATGTTCAAGCTTATACATAGGAATTCAAGAGGAAGGAATTATCTTTGGAAATTCCATTACATACTCCTGAGACTCTTCTAAAGTATATTGGTGGTATGCATTCATATCTTCACCATTCTATATTGATGTTTAATCCTACTAATATTGATGAAGTATCAGTACAAGCTACAAATCTTGAATCCAGCAAAGGAAAACATGTTGTTGAAGATGATTTAGAGGATCCACATGAATTCGAGAAGCAGTCGAAGGGAAAAGGGAAGAGTAAGAAGACAACTAAAATAAATAAGGAAGAAGAGAAGAAGCTTCCATGTTCTCACTGTGAGAAAAAAGGACATGATGATAACCATTGTTGGAAGTTGCATCAAGAATTGAAACCAAAGTGGGGTCATCCTAGGAAAGGTAAAAAGAAGAACACGACCATAGATCAGAATCTTGGATCATATTTTGAGGATGAAACTAAGGTTACAAATATAAGCATCAAATTTAAATCTTCTGTTGAAAATTTTAGTTTACGTACTTCTGCAAAGTCTAATGTAATTCCTGATGGAAGGAAAAGAAAAGACATGTTTCATTTACGAGTTGTCTCAAAGAACACTAGGATTGATACACTTGTTGATAGTGTATCACAAGTAAATCTTATTTCAGAGCAAGTTGTTCAGAATTTGGGATTGGAAATTGGGCCTCATCCGAGACCATATCTTTTGGGATGGATTTGTGATAATTCTCAGGTACAGGTAGATAAGAAATGCAAGTTACGGTTTGAGATCACATCCAATTTCATTGGTGAGGTAGAGTTATACATTGTTCCACTTGACATTTGTGGGATGGTTTTGGGAAGTCCATAGTTGAATGAAAGGAAGACCATTTTCTACAGGGAACATAAAAAGTACCATTTTTCAAGGATGGGATTGATTTCATTGTGAGATTTCATTAAATGAAGACTAATTTGATGGTTGTCACTACATGGAATTTGAAAATGCTAGTTAATGCTAGTAACCAAGATCCAGATATACAACCTATGATTGAAATTAAAATAGGTCCTTTGGTTGATGTTATTCCTGTTAAGAAGGGTAAACATGTTGATGGTTAATTCTTTTTCTCATCTATATATTCAGTTTTATTGTTCATTTTATCATTAATCAATGGAGTATGGTAAATAGCTACAACAATCAATGGTAGAGTTTGTGAATTTAAGGGAATGGTTAACTTGGTCAGCAATGTTGTTTCAGTCTTCGTTATCATTATGATGAGTTAGGTGCTTATTATTCAAGAAGGAAGGATGAATGATACTAGAAAAGTGATGTGAAAGAATTCTCACTTCATTTCTAAATGATCCATACTTTTGGAAGTCCAAAATTTCTTCAGTGGGGAGGTGTGATCCAGTAGGATCCAAAATGCTCAAACGAGGTTCAGGAGGATCCAAAATGCTCAAACATTGATTATCTCAAATTCTCTCGAAAATTCCTTCAATCCATAGAGCTCATAAATATATTTCCAACGGTGAAAAAATCACCTCAAATGAAGTTCGTATGCAAAATTTATGGCTAGTAAAAGTTTGGTCAACATGAAAAATGTCAAATGGAAAATTCAAGGGTGATAGGTGTCTCCAATGAAAGGTTGACATGTGGCACATGATCATACAATCCATAAATGTTATGTGGCATGAAAAGCTGGAAGATCACTGGGCAGATCATACAAATCCAAGTGGGCTAGTTATGTGTTGACACATGGCAAGTACAAAGCAATGAGAGGATACCACATGGAATCATTCCATTGGCCGTTAATGGTCAAGGTTTATCAAAATTATGGAGTCGATAGGGATCAAAACCATGACCTCCATAAGCCTTACACAAAGCTCCATTACCATTGCACCATATATATGAGTCTTAACAAACATATGACGCATGTTTTATTTAAGTTTGTGTAATGTTTAAATGGGGTTTTAAAAGGGCCAAGTGATTAATCCATTGACCCATACCTTATCATATGACCACATATATTCCATGTAATATAACCAACTGAAGGATTAGATCCTATCACTGAGAGGGGGGGGTGAATCAGTGACAGAATAATTTTATCAATTTTCTTTTGTTAATGCAAACAAAATTTTAACAGAATTTTTTTTCGTGGAACCCAATTGGGAAAACCACAAACACTTTTCTATTAATTGAAAATTTTTGTTTTACATGTTACATAGAAGGAAGATGTTCTTCCTCTTAGATCAACATCAACTGATAAGGATTCACCCACACCCTTGTTCACTAGAATCAACTAGTAGGAGGCTCCGACCCCCTATTTAGTCAGCTACAACTAACAAGGAAGCACCCGCTCCCCTGTATACTCTTACCTGCCCTTGCACCACCCAACCACCCTTAATTTTTGAATCTAAAAAACTTCTGTATCATGTCTTCACTGCTTCTCTCTCTGCTTCTGTGATTTAATATATCTTCTGATTCAGACTACAAAGACAGATTCTTCTCACCAGTCTTTATCATTTATATAATCTTCAAAACAACATGAGTTATAACACATTATGTCCTTTCGTTTGGACCATCACACCTCTTCATTTAACTTAATCATAATCACTGCAACTATTGCAAAAAATTGAGTTCTATTGAGGCGCTTCCTTCAAACCATTACATATGACCGACAACGAAAAACCACGATCTTATCAACTTAAGCTATGTATAAGATTTTACCTTTATTTTTCTTCTTGCATATGATCACAAGTGGTGACCAGGAACTAGGTCAAGTGAGTGCTTGATCACTTTATCAAAATCAATGGTTACATTTTAATCTCTCGATTAGGTGGATGTTTCTCATTTACTTCGGGACTTCATCTATTCCACTTATGCTATCCATCCACTGTACTCGATCAATGATCGAGAATACTCTCGAAGTGTTCTTCAGATCGAAGGACTCATGTCCACTTTGGGACTTCATCCTTCGTGACTTCCAGCCTCTTTACAGATCTCCCAAATAACAGATGTGTGTCCATAGTTTTCAACGGTTGAGAAAGCTTCTGAAATGTTCTTTAGATCAGATGACTCACTTCCACTTAGAGACTTCGGCCTTCGGGACTTAGGTCATTTGCTGGTGGTGAAACGCCTAAAGTAAAACTCCCAGAGTGACGTAACTTGCCGATGTCAATTGATGATGTGGCACGAGACGAGTAGTTGTCACGTGTCACTCAGATTCGTGATTTACACGTACCTGAAATGCCAATTTCATCTTGACACTTGTCATTATATGACTATTCCATGTGTCCTTGCTGATGTGGTCTACTGACGTAGATCTCCTGATGTGGCACATATTCTTCTTCTTGATATAACGATTAGGATACTTCCTAAAGTGTTCCTCTGATCAGATGAATCATATCCACTTAGGTATTTCAACCTTCGAGACTTCGGTTAATTTGATTTCTCCACTTCCTAGTTCTTCTGAAGTGAGACTCCCCGAAGTGTAACCTCCTCACAAATTTTAACCCGAAATGAACGCTGTTCATTGATCATGATATTATATCAACGACTCGATCTGTCTGCAATGTTTCTTTGCCTTGGTTTAAATCCAACAACTCTTATTCTTTTCTTATCCTATCCTTCCACTTTAAAGTGATCCAATGACTATCAAGAATTCGAGTATTCAAGATCTCAACCCTTTTTCCTTGCTTATCCTATCCTTCCACTTAAAGTGATCCAATGGCTATCGAGAATTCGGGTATTCGAGATCTCAACCCTTTTTCCTTGCTTATCCTTTCCTTCAACTTAAAGTGATCCAATGAATATCGGGAATTGTCCTTGAGTAGATCAATGACCAGGGATGATTGTGGGGTCCCAAATAGCATGAAGTTTAAAACTATCATTGAGATTTGCAATGGAAAACTACTCGTTGGTAGTGTAACTGATGCCAACCGTAGATATATTTTGCGGGTGACGATCAATAGTTTAGACTAATTGCAGGATTGGAATTAGCATGTTGTTTAATCATCCCTTCGTGATCCACAATCAATCCCTTCCCTTGATCTGCGCTTTCATATCCGATGGTCACGAATTAATATGATTGTTTTGTGGATCAACCATAGTCGTCGATCTTTGAAGCTATAAGATCTGACGATCTAGAATAATTGCGGGATTGGAAATAACACGTTGTTTAATTCATCTTTCACTCTTAGAAATCTGTCCATGTTGTTGATCTAGCGCTTGTGTATCAATGGTCTTGATTTGATCTGATCGTTGACGAGTCCTCCAACGATCCTTCTCTTATAATCTAACTGTCTAGACTGATTGCGGGATTGGTAATAACACACTTTTTAATTCTCCTTTTTCTCTCTCCAATCCATCCTTGCCATTGATTTGTCTCTTACGTATTCAACGGTCCTGAATTGATCTGATCATGTTTCTACAATGCACTTTCCCTTTTGAGTTTCATCGCGTCATATATTCTGAGATTTGATCTTCATTCACTAACCCTTCCGAACTTTAATCTATGCATACCGTCCTACTGTTTGAAATCAATGAAAACACATTAATGACACTATGTCCAACACTATCCCCCTTTGTCAGTGATGGAAACACACCAACTTCATAAACAATGTCCCCCTATGATGATGCTTCTCTCCTCTGAAATTTCTCCCCCCATTTGACATCAATGGAAAATGGTTGCTTCCCCTATGCTAAAGCTATGTCTATCTGTATGATTCTCACCAGCATCTGAACTCGGGTAACTCCATATGTAATCATTCTTTTCCTGTCATAACTAAATGACTCCTCCTGATTTTGATTGTTGCCTCCCCCTGAATTGGTGCCAATTGATGCATTATTTTCTTGCGAGATTATATTGGAAGATGGATTACTCCCAATATTTTCCTGAGATATTCAAATACATCTATGCCACCTATTCTCACTATTAAATTTGAACATTTTTACGATGAAGTAGAGGTGAAGTTTTGTCGGAATAGGATCGTTGTTGCAACCAAGATGATTTTCTTTTTCCGTCAGAATCAATTCGTCAGTCTAGAGGCCACACATGGATCTTCGTCGGTCTAGGGACCGGGAAAAGAAGCCTATTCAAAATAGGGAAAAGTTACCATTCGTCGGTCAAACGACCAAGATTAGTCGGTCTACTGACCAACTTTAACCACAAGCCTTGCTAGCATCTCTAAGGAAAACATAACCTTGGTTAGTCTAGTGACCATAATTAGTCAGCTAGCGATGAATGTTAGTCGGTCTAATGACTAATATTAGTCGCAAGAGCGACCAAGACAACCCTGGCAAACGTAGTCAATAAACCACGCTGAGTTGGTAAAACGATGAAGATTAGTCGCTAGAGAGACCAAACCTGAAGATAAAAATGTCAAACGAAGGACGAACATGTAGTCGCTAGAGTGACCAAGTTACATAATTTACGACCAAATGGAAATACATGCAACGAACATGTTAGTCGCTAGAGCGACTAATGTTGGGGTTTTTTTTAAAACAAAATATGCCATTCATAGAGGAATAGTTCTAGACTAGAAAGATACAGAAGCACACTTTTATTATGTACTTGGGAAACAATACAGAAGAGTAGAGCAGATGTTGGCACAGGGGCAGACCCAGGGTTCAACGGTCAAGATCACACCAACAAATCCCTTACTACCGACCCTTTCGGCAACACCTGTGAAGCAGATGAAGTCTCACCCAAGGTAGAGGCAGGGGTGGTTGCAGGACTCACGTGTCTGCAACCTTAGCTGGGATAGAGATCTATGATTATCTTTCTTACAATGCACTTAGCATTAGTTATTTCCTAACATACATTCATTAATACACTTCACAGAAAGCACGGAGCACCGCAGTAATTACTCAGACCTAGCACTTAACAATGATAAACAGATTATACTCAATAGATTAAGCACTTAGCATCTTATGTATCATATCTAGCATGCATTCATATCTCATAAGCACAAAGCAACAATAAATCTATCTAAACATATCAAAGCACATAGCAAGAGAGAGACAAACACATCAACACAATACACTGAGTTACCGTGGTTCACCCCCACCCTGGGGTTACGTCCACAAAGTCTTATTTATATTATATTGGTCAAGTAGTTACAACACGAAGGTTCAATGACCCTTACTTTGCATTGGATAGAGGATTTGCGTAGCTCGCTAGATCCCTCTTGCCTGCACTCAACACAAATACTTCTACAGTTTTTCACAGAGACTTGTACTTAGCTCCTCAAGTCTTACACAAAATGCACAGAGACTTACGATACTTGATCACACAGATCTTGCTACTAGCACTAAGCCTTCAAGATCCTACCCCACATAGAACAAGAGATCTGCACAACTTGCTAGATCCTCTTTCCCCGGGTAGATACAAGAACTAAGCCTTCTCACACTCTATGCACTCAACACTTATTACAACATGCACAGATCTCTTACAGTCACACAGAATTTTGATCACATAGATCTAACTTATGCACCAAGACATCGACTAGACAGGGGCCTCTTTTCATACATGGCCTAGACCTCTATTTATACATAGAAAAAGGCCTAAACAAAGGTCGACATCCCTTTCCCATTACAATATTCCCAAAAAACCCAAAAATATTCCACAAAAGTTGGAAAGATCCCATGGTCTCTGCTTCACCATGCGCTTCATCTTCGATAGGAAGTTGAAGTACCAACCAAACGGTCAACTATGACCAAGTGTTCCTCAAAACTTGGTCGAGGGCCAACAAGCCCCCAACACTCACCTGTGGCTTGTCCAGAGTCACTCTTCTCTGGGTAACTCTGCCTCAAAGGCCTCGAGCTTTTCTTGAGCGGCTTCAACCTATTTCTTTACTACTGCTTCTTGCTCGACAAACTCCTGAATGAGTGTGTTACTAACTGGTCCTTCTGAGCGCTGCTCTGCTGTGTTCACGACCTGTTCTAGGTCTGTCCCTTGGCTCTCAATCTCTAAGAATAGTTGACATACCCTATCCTGCAAAGGTTGAAGTTGTTATGTCACTTCCATGACCTTTCTCTAGATCATATGAATCTACTACTACACGACGCATTGTTCATGGGACCTCTTCATTTTCTCTAGGGTCAGTAGGGCCTTCAACTGTACCTATAACTTCTTGTCTTGGTACTTTGCCTACTAGAGTTGTGACTCCAATTTATGCAATTCAGAGTTCTCAGATAGGTTCTCATGTATCTGCGCACTTATACTACTTAATTGCTTACATTCTTCAGTGAGTGCCTTAATCCTTTCTATTGTACTTCAGCCATTCACTTCTCATTGGTCACATTCTTCTTGTGGAGTACTTGGTATAGCTTGGAGCTCTAGTTCTACTAATCTTTGTTGCAGTTACTGAATGGATTCAACAAGATTCATTACTTGGAATTATATGGGTTCTTATGCCTTCTGTTCTAAGCCAGTCACAGAGTGAAATGCTCTGTTGACTGCTTCTTCGATCCCAATCTGCTTCGTGAGCAGTTTCTCCTTTTCTTTCTGGATTTTTTCTCTGTCTTCTTCAATTTTTTCTAGGATGGAATCCTTCTCTTGTTATGCAGCTTGGCGCTTCTCTATGATTTCCTCATGTGCATGCTTTAGGCCCTAGGTGGCCTATGCTATTTCTTTTTCTTTCCTAAGGTGTACTTCAACTAGGTCAGCAATCCTGCGAAGTTGAACTGACTCGTCTCTTGCTTTGGGTGTTCCTTCTGACATAGGCATAGTGGAGACTGAGAAGTTAGACTGGAGGGCTTGCTATACTCCTTGGAGCTCGACTTAGATTCTGTCATACATTGTTTGTTGCTTGGCCTCCTGATTTTCTGTAATTTCTTCTATGGCTTCATTCAAAGTTGCAAGGAGAAAGATGAAGTCATCGGGGTTGAGCGTGGTATTCATCTTGGTCATAGTCTCTTTTTCTTTCTTCTTAGAGGAATACTTCGAAGGTGACCCCTTTCTCTTCTTTGGAACTTTTACTTCATGTTCTGGTTGCTGTTCAACTTCTTCTAGGTCTTCGTCGTTACCTTCTTCATCTAGTGTGATGGAAGCTATCCTTACAGAGCGGATATCCACATCTTTTACTTCTTCATTTTTCTTTGTCTCCTCTATCTTCTTTGTATTCTACATCTTACTGGGCCCAAGTGTGTCCTACGCAGCTTCTGGGCTGCTGATACTTGAAATATCTATTGGATTTGCTGCAACGAGGAGGTCCACCGACCATTCCTTGGTGATCCCTTCAAGGTCTTCTTCTGTTAGTTTATAATAGGACTGCAATTGTTCCTGGTGCTCATCAAGCATGGACTTAGGTATATGAAGTGGTGGTCCACGTATAACTTCATTAAAGGTCTGAATCTATGGAGTCTGTTCAGAGTAATGCGAGGTGTGGCTTGTATCACGGTATTCAACTAGATGCAGTATCTGTGAAAGAGGGTATTCGACTGCCATTTCTTTTTCATATCTATCATGTACCATAATGTACTGAACTTCACAACCAATGGTTCAAATGGTAGGGTTTCAGGAAAAACGACAACCTCCAACATCTCCCATGCTATGAAGGCAATCAGGATGAGAAGCCAGCTGAAGTGAAACTCATATCCTTGGTCTTGTGCTTCTCTGCAATCCAATTTGAGTTGATTTGCTAAGTACTTCGACCAGTTCATTTGGACTCCTTCTACGCATTTTCCTGCGAGATCAACTACAAACCCAGATACTTATGTCAGTCTATTCTTGCAGACTAAATTTCCTGTGATCATCTAATGGGCGAGGCGCACTATGCCACTGTCAATAGAGGTTACCTTGTAACCTCGTGCACCTTTTTCAACATTTCCATAGGCCTCTTTAATCTTTTGTGAAAGAGTGTGATCCGCGGTCTTTGCAGGGTAATAGTCTTGTGGGTCATGGCCCTGCATGCTTAGCCCAATGATCTGATTGATCAGCGCCGGATCAATCATTATACGCCTATTCAACCAGAGATATCCTCCATGGTAGCTTGCCAGTAGCAATTTTACGTAAGCGTTCACCTCTTGGTGCCTGCCAAAGTGTGGAATCTTCATTACATTAAGTAAGGTGGACTGCACGAGGTTCATCATCCATTACTGAGGGACGATCTTGGAATTCTTCCCCTTTGTCATCATTAGATACTTGTGCGGGTCAAGCATACTGTAGGCTTTCTAGTCACCAAGGTTGAAGTCACAAAACTTCAATGCTGCGAGATTCATCTGCTTAGAGAGAACTACATGCACTCCCTTCGATAGGTAATGCAATGATAATAGGATAGTCATAATATTGGGGCACACTGTCACGGTTGATTTCACCTTTCAGAGGAGGTATGTAAGAGGGAAAGATGCTCGGGATCAATTTGGCATTCATGATGTCATCTCTATGTTTAGTACGTTTCTCGACGGTTTGTCGGGATGGTCCAACTCAAGAAGTGGATGGAGAAGCTACTACTCCTCTTGACGATGAGCCTTGGACTCCGATGGACATTCCTCTTTCTGACGTAACTCTTTCAGTTCTTAAGCTAGGGAGTACTTCTCTCACTGATTCTTCTGCTACACTAAGATTGTCGAACATGTAAGCTTAGGATCACTTTCTCAGGTTGTCAATGGGATGAAGGTACCGTAATAAAGTAGAGATAAATGTGGGGTAGTCACTATTCCACAATGCGGGTATTCTATGAGCTCAATGCGGGTATTCTGCGGGTATTCTGTATTCCACTACCACATGCTTCAATGGAAAATACTTGAGATGCTTCTTCCCAGAGAAATTTTGACACTTAATACAAGCCATGATATTTTCACAAACATTATTGAATAGGCTAGGGAAAAATTACCCAACCCTGAGAATTTTATAGGTCGTGGTTCTCCAGAAGTGATGTCCCCCACATAGGCTGTGATGAAAATCAAACATAATCTTTTGGGCCTCTTGTGGGTCTAAACATCTTAGGATTACTCCTAGAGGGTCTTTCCAATACAAGACTTGGCCAATAAGGAAATATCTAATTTTTTTGAGCTTTAAGGCTCTAGCCTTTCTCTTCCTCATTCTATCAGGGGGCCTTAACTCTTGCAGAAAAAATATAATGTCTTTGTACCAAGAACATTATGCCAATGGATGGTTGTCCTAAGAACTTTTATCAAACAACTCAACTTGCTAATTTTGTGAGAAAGTGTTGACGAAGTTAACCCCCAAATATTTGAAATTAGGCTTAGCCAACAACTTGGCCAAACCCTGGCCTTTAACTAGCTTGGTGGGCTTTATTTCCAGATCAAATTCCAGGATTTTGGCAATCCACTTGCTCCTTTTTCCATCTATGTCACACTGGATAAGAATGTCCTTCACCGAAGTCTAAGGGACATATGCAATGATATTTGAATGTAGAACATAGAATCTAAAAGCTTTGAGAGATTTCACCAAGGAATATGCATACTTCTCCATGATGTCATATCTAGTCTTAGTGTCCCTCAGTGCTCTGTTGAAAAAGGAAATAGGTTGCTCCATCCCTTCAACATTCTCCTGCAATAAAACAATTGCCACTGTGTCAAAAGAGGTGAAGGAAAAAATTAGGAAATCCTTGGAATAATCAAGACTAATTAGCACAGGTTCCTTAGTCAATGCATTCTTGAATAGGTTGAAGGATTCTCTGGACTCAACAATCCAATTTAATTCATTTCCCTTCCTAATCATGGTTGTGATATGCTTTACCAATTCATCAAAATTTAAAACAAACCTTCTTAGAAAATTAATTTTTTCCAAGAAGGACTGAACCTGTGAAGTGACAAGGTTTGGATAGCTTCCACCTTGATTGAATCAATCCTGACCCCTTCAGCTAATACTATGTGCCCCAACAATTTTCCCTCTCACATGGAAAAAAATTACTTTTGGGGATTAAGGGAGAGACCGAACCTTCTACATTTCAAGAATACCTTTCTCAGATGATGACAATGTTCTTTATTAGACCTTGAGAAAACTGCAATGTAATCCAGGTAGATGACTACAAATTTATCGCTTTCTCCAATGAAGGTGATGTCCATAGCTCGTTGAAAGGTTGCTCCTGCGTTCATCAATCCAAAGGGAATTTTGGCATACATGAAAGTGCCCCAAGGAGTGGTGAAGGTTGTCTTCTCTCTATCTTCAGGCAGGACAGAGATCTGATTGTAGCAAGAGAATCCATCAATCATGGAAATCTTGGATGCACCTGTCACCCTCTGCAATATGTGTTCCATCTTTGGCAAAGGGTAATTTTCCTTCTTAGAGATTTTGTTTAGGTTCTTGAAATCAACACAGAGCCTGATTTCTCCATTCTTCTTCCTTACTGGGACCAAGTTGGCCACCCATTCAAAATATCTCAAGGGGACAATTATTTGCGCATCCAACAACTTCTTTACCTCCCTTTCCATAATAGGTAGCAACATAGGATTTATTTGTCTTAATTTCTGCCTAAATGGTTTGGCCTCCTCTTTCAATGGGATCCTATGCTCAATGACACTTGTGTCATATGTTCTGAGGTCTTCATAGTTCTAGGAAAACACATCAACGCATTCTCTTAATAGCTCAATGTACTCGACCCTTTTCTCCCTTGACAAGTTGCTTGACAACTTGAAAAATTTTGGATCCTCCTCTGTACCAATATTGCACTCAACTACATCAACATCCTTATTTGAAACTTTACCTTTGACTGCCACATCATTTATGTCAAATAGTATTTCCAAAGTGACTAGTCCCTTTGGGATATGGTTGTTGGGCAACTGGACAATATTGTGATTAGAAATTTTGTTCAGAAAAACATCACCATGAGGATTGATTTCAGAATCAGGATCTTTATCAATGTATAATGCAAAAAATTCGTCAACAGTCTCTAGGAATATTTTGATTTCAAGATCATCCTCAAACACATTCCAATGATTGACATTGTCAGGTATAGAGGGTCTATATTTCACTTCTATATCATACACGAGCTTAGTTGGAAAGGGAACTCTGAAATTACTTGTTGAGACAACTAGAGAATTGACCATGGAATTCTCTTCTCTTGGCACGAATGAAATATTGAAAGCCAAGAAAAACTTGTCAACTAGATCCCAGACTTCATTTCTGTAACTTCTAAGCCGAGGGTTCTTGGCCTGACAAATATTTCTGATCTAATGGACAATTAACTCGGCATCCCCAAACACTGATATCTCTTCAACTCCCATATCTTTTGTAGCCCTCAAACCCAAAACAAGAGCTTCATACTCTGCCACATTGTTGGTAGTTTCAAATTATAACTTGTAGGACAGGGACATGATCTCTTGAACAAGTGAAAAAATGACCACTCCAGCACCAACACCTTCCCTAAAAGAAGCTCCATCAAAGAACATTTTACAAACAGAGGTAATCGGAGGAGAATCTTCACAGAGAGTAAGGGATTGTTTTTTGATTTCAAGAGGGGGCTTAGGGTCATCAATGAACTGCAACAAGTTGGATCCCAAATCAGTATCAACTACAAAAATAGGATGATTGGTGGGTTCTATTTCATCACTATTGATATAGGCCAATTGAGCTTCTCTGTATAGTCTTCTATGATCCCCCCCAAACATATGAATGGTAGCATATGTTAGGTCCATATACAAAGTTCCCCCTAGTATCTTTATCCAAGATCTTGAAAACAACATGCCAAACTTGGGGG
The DNA here is from genome assembly GCA_009831015.1 of Picea engelmannii. Lineage (NCBI taxonomy): Eukaryota > Viridiplantae > Streptophyta > Pinopsida > Pinales > Pinaceae > Picea > Picea engelmannii. Next base: position 364,452 of record ML778583.1, read on the forward strand.
GAACATTGTCCACTACGATATCCATGACCACACTTTTCATGGGCAACTGAAAGAAGGTCACAACCAGATATTTGATGAGCCCAAGACATTGCACTTTCCTATAATTGAAAGAATACAAATCATGGTAAGTCTTTGTGATTTCTAATCCAAGTTCATCCATGACATATTTGGGAATGAGATTATGAGAAGCCCCTGAGTCCATCAAACAATTATGAAACACCTTGTCATGTATGTTCATAGATGTATAGAAGGGAGTGGATGAATCATCTATGTCTTCTATCAAGGGACCTAGGATGGCTGCTGGATTTTCATCCTGAATATTAACTGAGTCTGAGGAGTGAGATGCAGGCTCAGACTATAACAGTTTAGAGAGGGATTTATTGAAATCCTCATGCTTGACTAGCTCTAAAAGAGGTACAGGGATCCTAATAATTTGAATTTCATTCTCAAAGTTAAAATAGGAGGGTATTTTTAGAATTTCCCTCACTTCTAGGACAAGACCTTGGGTGATTGGTGAGGGGTTATGTGTTTTCTTTTTCTTGTTGTTGTTAGCTATGCCTTTGGCAGGTTTCTCTACTTTGGAAGGCTAATTGGAAATGTTAGACTTCCCTTCATTATTCTTGGACCTAAGTTTATATTTATTAGGACTACTATTGGTCTTCTCCCCTTTACTCAACTCGTTTATTTGGCTATCCATGAGGGACTCCTCATATGTGGATTGAATTAAATGGGGAAAAAGAGATGTGTCTTTAAGACAATGGATTTCAGGGTCAAGTGCTTCCTCCTCTCCTTCTACATCAACAACAAGATTATTTTGGAGAGGGGTTTGGATTTTATGATCATCACTATCTCTGTTTCTGGGATCTCTTGGAAGTATCTGAGGGGTATTGTTTCATCTTCTGAAGATGCCTCTATTTTCAGTATTTTTTCCAATATTATAATTCTTCTTCCCTTCAAATTTCATCTTCTCCATCTTTGTAGAAAGATATTTTACCATCTTGGCCAATTCATCTACTTGAGGACGAGATGCAAAGGAACCAGAGGTTGAAGCCTTAGATCTCCCCCTTCCTCTGTCTCTATCAGTTTTATTTCTAAGTCTCTCAACCGCCAATACATTGGACTCTACTTCCAGGGCTTCATCTTGCATATGAGACAAGGAGGTAGCTCTTCTCTCTCTTAACAGGAGGTAGAAATCAGGGTCGAAAGCAATAGCATAAGTAATTCTAGCAAAGGATTTTGTAGGATTTATCTCAGCAGGGATCTTATTGTACATTTTGTTGAATCTTTTGGAAAATTCAGAGATATAATCTCCCTCTTTTTTTTTTAGGGACCCAAACTCTGTGATGTAATACATAAATTCCTTTTTATCCCCCCATTGTCTCAAGAAAAATAATCTAAAGCCTCAACCCCAGCAATGGATCTAGGGGTCAATCCCCTAAACCACTTCCTAGCCTTACCATCAAGGCTCTGAACAAACACTCTCATCCACACATCCTTGTTTTCAATATTTAGATTGCCTGCATAATTGTAGAAGGCAACAAGGTGTTCTTCAATAGTTATGTTTTCTTCTCCTGTGAATTTGGGAATGTATTTTAGGTAGTCTCCAGTAGGGAGAGAGGCTGAGGTAAGACCAGAGGGGCATATATCGCAGCCACTATGGCATCCATTATGTTCTTATGGGGATTAGCACCTTCCATAGGGATGATAGATGGAGGGGAATTGGGAGGAGATGGATTTCATACCGGGGAGAGTGGAACTGAGCCTTCTGGAGGAAATGGAAACAATAGAGGATTTAGGGAAAACGCTATAGGGATTGAGGGAACATAGGTTTCCCTCTCTATAAAAGAAACAACTCTAACAAGGGGAGGAGTGGTAAAACCCAGAGTGAGAAAAGATTCTGAGGTCCTGGGTATAAAACATGGTACAACTTCATGGGAGATAGGGGTGACAAGGCTTTCTCCTTCCAATCCCAGACTAGGAGAGGAGAAATCAGCAGGAACACTCCCAAACTTTAATCTTTAGGAAACTCTAGAAGATGGTATCACAAGAAAAGGAGAAGCAAATATTGGAGTTTCTAAATGAGGATGGTGAAAATCATCAGAAATACCTGGTTCAACAGCTGAAGTACCTTCTTGAGAGGTCTTTCATCTTCTGAAATTTTATCTGGGTCAGCTTCAGGTGTCGCTAGAAGCAATTGTGGGGTTGAACTCGTGTGTCTGCCTTTGGAAGCCACAACTAAAACAATGGAGTCTCTAGGTGCACAGTTGCAATATTAAATGTAATGAGTTATGATGCACCTTCTGATCCAGGTGGATATCAGTGGCCACCCACCTTTTTCGACTGGCTCAAAACAATTTTCTGGCAATTTTGGTAATTTACTATTTTTAGTAGGTTTTAACTTCCAGGGCCATTTTGAGGGCCTAAATGAAGGTTTTTTGAGATATAGGTTCTCAATGATAGGCAAAGGCATGATTGAGCCTTCAAAATGAATCTCCTTGATGATACCTTTCCAACGAGCTATCATATTCCTAAAACAGATATCGTATGCAAAAGTTACGACCTCGGGAAGTTGATGTACTAACTTACCCAAACGGGGCCCACATGAATTTTGGCACTTCATCTCCTAGGGTTAGGTTTTTGGATGTCTAGGACTTTTGGAATTCCTATTTATTGTAAAAAGGCCTTCAGAGCCTCATTGTAATCATCTTCTGGCGAATGCGAGTAGCCGTCACATCTCTTCTCAGAGATAAGTTTCCACCATTCTAGCGAGTCTTTCACTCTGTATTTTTACAGTCGCTATACATTTCATTCATTAATAGAAATCATGTATTCCTGTATCTCTATGTTTATGGTTTCATCTCTGATATATTTCTGTTATATAATTGAATATCCGTGATATCTTTGTGCATTTCTTTATTATATCTCCGATCTCATTTCATGCCGAAAATAATCCGGATCACCTTCAGAATCAGTAAGCTTATTGTTCAATCCTAGGGAAAATATTCAATTCATCCCCGACAATGATGCTAGAAATGTTATCCTTAGAATTCACTTCTGGATTGCGGTAGAGGTAAGCCCAGTACCCATCATTTTCTTATGTCATAATGAATAATTTAAAGGGGGGTCTAATGGATGAAAACTCAGGATGATATCGCTTTAACTTAGAAAAATGGGTTGGTATGCATAGGCAGATGAGGTCTTGATCTAACTTTAGACAGTAGGTTGAAGTAAGGTTGAGTAGGCAGAATAAATTGAGGAGAAAATGTAAAGGTCTACTATGGACATCCTGTCTTCCAACATCCTAAGGAGGCAAAGCTTAGAATACAAGATCCTCTTGGATCCAAACTTCAGGAAACTGAAAACATTATAACAACATTGAAATCAAACATAAATCATAATACAGTTACAACACTTGAATGGATCCTCCATGCCCAAGTCTTTCAATATCAAAAGCAATAGAGATGAAAAGAAATATGATTGTCATTAAACAATAAGTCTCAAATTGAAACATATAAGCAAAGAACCAGAGACTTCATTAAAACTTTACAATTGGGAGCTTAGCTCTACCATCGACACAAAACAAAATGGAAAAAATGCCTACATATACTCTGCACTGGCTCAGACTCCCTGAGGAAATCTAGTCATGCTTTCAAAGCTTTGCATTGATGAGATTCTCTATCAGGCTGCACATGCAGACATTGATTCGACTTCCCATGCAATATTCTATCGGACGCAATCTCTGTCAGACTGGACTGACATTCTTCATCCGTGATTTGTCCCTCTATGGTCTTCTATTTATGGAAAGAGACGATGTCTCACCCACCTTCCTCGCTTTCATTAATTGTTTCATCAAGATCTGAGTGGGCAGAGTCAACGCCTGCACTTTGAAGTCGTGGAGGCCTTTCCTTCATCATTTGTGCTTTGTTGGATGCTTATAGGGAGGACAGGCAAGTGGATGAAGGTGGAGCTAATGAGGACTTGACTAGGCGATGGGCGGTCATGTGGAAAAACACATTGGCAGAACGATGATTGGGAAAACATTGATGACATGCTGAGATGTAAAGGTGCAGAGATGATGTGGCACGAGAAGGTGATGTGGAGGAAGATGGGAGGCTGCAGTGATAGGTGTAGTGGGGACAAAAACTACATAGGTGGAAGAGATACGGGAGACATGTGTCACGAAGTGAGTGGGGGGAGGTAGAGAGGGGATGTGACATGAGGTGGGAGTGGGATACACATGGCAGGTGGTGATAAGCGGCACATGAAAGAGGGGATGTGATGGGCTGAGAGATGAGTGATTGGAGGACATGTGTTGGCAGGAAATGAGGGTGGTAAGTGGTCTACTTGGACGGGGGGTGGTAAGAGGTTTTGAGAAGGGGGGACAGGGGGGTCCAAGTTAATGAGGAAGCACCATGATAGTGGGGGGCCCACGCTAAAAAAACACCAACTCAGACCCCCCCCCCCCTCGTTAAAGGTAGAATGTTATGGGGGGGGGGTCTGATATAGATCCTACACCATAGATCTGAGCACATAGTTCTCAGCCGCCCAGATCTATGCACTCCTTAGCACAATGCGCTCGGGCACAAAACTTAGGATAAACTATAAAAGTGGGTTTTTGGCCTCCTATTTGTCATTTTTTCTCCATGGGGATATTTTCTATGGAAAACCCCCCTCCATACAAACATATGTGACAACACACATTTTTACACAATGCATCTTTGATGTTGTCCATTTTCTTGAAGAATTATCTAAAGATCTTGCCAAATCCATAGAGTGAGAATGAAGATCATTACCATGGAATTCTTTGTCTTGGTGAATGGGAGATAGTTATTTTTCTCATTGTTTACTTTATGTCACTTCACCACCTCTTGGCCTCTCCTAACTATTTGTCCTCATAGAGACCAACATAAGACTCAAAGAAACAAAGACACATTCACCATAATCAAGGTAACTTGCAAACAGTCTCTTCATAAGGTTGCTTGTATTTATCTTGTAAAAGAGTGCATTTTCGATAGAAGTCTAGACCCCTCATTTGTTGAGTATTCATTGTAAATTATGATTATGAAAGGTTGGATTTGCAAGAAACCCTTGATTTCTATTTATGTCTTTAAAATAGCTCGAGTGGACGAAATGTTAGATTTATTGAACACTCTAATCCTCTCTTATGTGGAAAATGTAATCACCATTGAAAAACTACTTTGCAGTCTATTGTGACATGCTCAGAAGTTTCAAAATCCAAAGAAACACCACTGAAAACTCAAAATCGTCTTCTTCACGAGGCACTTGAATGAAAAAATCTACGAAAACATTATGAACTAGTTCTTTCTCAAAACCTCGTTTTCAAATATGATGAATATTATGTTTCCTATTCAGACCAACGAACAATGCAACAACAACTCGGTGACCCAATTCCAGATTCAAGTACATATAAATATCAACTTCCTCTTTCCAATAAAATAATTAGACCTTGGTGTTGTGTTGGTTTTTTCACACGCATGAGAAAAAACACAACACTTACTTTCCTAGTTAAGTCAGCTAAACAATACAAAGGTTTGTGAGTTGATTAGATAACTAAATACACATGAAACAAGGAAATAAAACTAAAAACAAATAGAAATAAATGTTAGAGAATCTTGCAAGAACTAGAACCATGAAAAACAAAAAAATGACCATCATATAGCTACCATTGGATCAATATACTGATAGGCTAACACCATAGAGAAAGGTAGAGACTTATGAATCCCCTCTTCCTCCTTGGGAGTGATATTGAGTCCCCTAATAGAGAGCTCTTCTCTTCATGGAATGGCAAGTGACAATAGTGAAGAAACACAATGCTGGTCCTCTCAAGAGGTGAGTAGAATGGCCCTTACTATAGTGCTTGAATGATTCCAAGAGAAAAGAGGACTCTCCAAGAAGAATTCTTGCAGCATAAAAATACCTTGAAGTTATTATTTTTCTAGCACACCCATGGCACATATTTATATTGTCCATCCATGGCAAGATACAATTGGTTCATAGTGTGAACAAGGGGCCTCTTAGGGCATTTTCTATCCCTTAACAAGCCTTAAAGCTAGGTTTCGCTCAGATCTGAGTGTCAAATCGTGTTGGGGTTCAGACTAGAAGTGGTTGAGAGGCCGACAAGGTTTATAAATGTGTCATTCATGAGAAGTGCACAAATTTTATCGTAGACAGCCGCTCATCTTGGGTACAGTGCAAGATTAGGGCTCTGTTATCCTACACATTATGTGCACTGTGCGTGTGCTTCCTTTGGTGAATTTGCACACTTTAATTTTTGAACCAAGTGTATAGTTTTGTGCCTTTTTGATGCATTTTGATGTTGTAGGTGTACTAATTGCTTCTGGAATTGATGTCTTTCTTCAACCATTGTGTGAAATGATGCAGACTATTTTTCAATGATAACATATGCCCCCTGATGTGTGAGGTTAGGAGAATATGTATAGCCTAAATACATCAATGTTTCTTTTTCTGAGAGTTCCATTGTAAGGAAGAGTGAAGAGAGGAACTACAAGAGAGATCCATCAGAGGGATAGGGAGAATTGTGGGAACCAAACCTTTCTCTAGGAATAAAAAAAAATCTGTATACAAATGAGGTGGGCATGCCCCATGCTCGTGTCATGAAACCAAAACATGGGACTATAACTGAAGATGTATGATGATGTAGATAGCTGCAGTGCCCTCGAGGGTGGTTGATAACAACAAATGATGGTTCTGACTGGTGAACTGGATCTGAAGTGAGTAATGGATGACTGTAAGAAGTGTGGATTACTCGTAGGCATTAATGGCCTATCAACTTCAGAGGTCTTTGCATGGTATGAAGCAACTGCAATGGTCGCATAGTAGGACCCACCTTAACATGAGAGTTTGCTGAAGTTGAATTTTATGGGGGTCAATGAAATTAAAAAGCGATGATGACTCTCCATGTTTCGTTTGAGACTCCTCATTGAAATGGTAATGAGATTCAAGATACTGTCACCCTTCTAGAAACTGTGTTGATGTTAGAAGGAAGGTAGACGCAATGTCAAGAAGAAAAGGGATTCTTGAAATCCATTGAGTAATGGGTGAGATTAGGTACTGATGGGTAACATGGACAAAGTCAAGACACTATGGGACTCAAGACTTCCCTTGGTTGGGATGTTAAGGGATTATTGGAAGCAACCGTAAAACTAGATCTAGCGCAAGGGGGCCAATTAGATATGGGGTTAAATTGTGCCGGAGGCTAACAAAGTGGGAAAAATCAAAGATCGTGGGTACATGGATTTGGGATACTCGAGGTTTGTTAATGATGTCGATATGAAAAAAGGGTGGATGCCCCAACCAAGGAAGACATGGGTTTCTTTCCCAAGTATTAGAAGGCCATCGAGGATTACCACTAAAAAATATATGTATATGCTAGAAATAAGGGATTTATACAATTACCAAAGAAATAAAGAATAATTTGGGTTGAGTATACAAATACAGAAACAAGTGCCCCAGTGAAATATGGCTTGGTCTATTTAGAGCACAAGTTTGTGAAAGAGAACTGGTGGAAGGTGGGGGATCCATGGGTGGTTTTTTGTATTAGGTAGGTGAATGGAGGACAATATGCAGATGGGAAAATTGATGGTGGATGAGATGGAGGGCTAATGAAACTACAGGGGTGTAGTCAATAAAACCAAGTGTAAGATGATATGACCCAGGAGTCCATTGGTAAGGTTAGCAATATGATGAGAAGAAGTATGGGGTTAATTTTCAAAAGTGAAAAATACTATTGGGACTCCCAATCCTAGGGGGGTGAAATTAGCATGAGTATCAAGTTTCCAAGGGGAACTATGAATGGGAAAACTCATGTGGGGGAGAGTGTTACCGGTTGACAGTACCAAAATGTAGTAGAGGTAAAGATACCCCAAAGCTAAATGTAGAGATCCTAAAGTTAAATGTCAGAGGGTGTGACTGGGATATGCAATTTTTTATAGATGGAGTAACTCCATGTCAGTGTCATAGATATACCTAAAGGGGTTGTAAGCTTGTTGAACAAGTACCTGCACACACAAAAAACCAAATACCCGATGTGAAAAATATCTGATGATAAATAACATATAATATCTATTCGATAAAACTGAAAGTGAGCATGCATACCTGAACGTGGGGTGATAAAAACGCTCCTCCGGGGAAAATTGCAGATGATAACCCATGGAATGTGAATGTGTAGATGGTTGGATCAAGATCTCGTAGCTGAGAATGGATTGGAAAATAGAGGCTTTGGGCTCCTGTAATAGAAGGTGGAAGTTGGGAAAAAGGGCCTATATATGGATGGTGGGTCCACAATGCCACCTCATTTGTACATGACACTATTGTTTATCTGGATAGAGAGCTTGAGGTGATGTCGAGATTACGGGAGCATGAGGCTACCGATCCAGGAGTTGCGAGAGACAGGTTAGTGACACTATCATCCTGCAATTTGTGAAGTTGATAGATGTTAGGTAGGGGCTATAAAGAGGGTCATACAAGGGTTTTTAAGGGTAAGGGCCCACTAGTGCATAGGAAAAGGGGGAACAACTGCGCATGTGTGCACGGGTAGAACTCTGTTTCCCACAAATTATGTGTGATGTTTTTCAAAAAAATCACAAATTTTGAATGTGTGCCTGTGTTGGGAAACCTGGCGCATAATATGTGGCTGTGTAGGCAACAGTTGCACACATGTGTGCATGGGTTGGATAGACAGGATCGAATTGGATGCGCACCTATCAGAGTGATAGTTGCGCACCCATTCGTGACTGTGGGTGAGACAGTTGTGCATGAGTGCGTAGTTGTAAGAAGAATAGTTGTGCACAAATGAACAATTGTATGGGGGAAATTCCTGCACTATGGGCAGGCTCAGGGGTGTATGATTTTTTGATATTTATGATTTTTGATGGATGATGTGGCTTATCAGTTGTTTTTGGGTGAATACAGGTGATCAATTGAGGCTTTAGTATGATTCCAGTCCACTGGAAAGAGTGGGACTGGGACCGATTGAGAGAGGATGCGAGGGAGCAACCTGGGGTACATAGACACTTGGCATCCTGTTGGTTGCTCACATTTTTCAACTATCCTCTAATATGGTCACATGATTTTTTACTCTAGTTTTTTATTCATATGTGGAGCACTCATCTGCGGTGCTTTGTGGTGCAGGGGGAGTACTTGACGTTCTCTGTGGCAGAGGACTTGTAATTTTTGACAGGACTCCCATTCCATGGGAGGGAATTGGTCATGGATCCCCATCTTCCAGGGGAGGACAGGGTGGAGATCATGGAGGCACAAAATTATTCTTGTTGATTGAGTGCATCACAACCATGGTGGGGAGTATCTATGTATCCTTGGGAACTCAACGGATCATAGGTGGTTAGCTGAGGGTGATTGAGGAGGTATTGGATGAAGAACTCTTTGCATGGGGTGTGTTTATGCATACCCAAATGATGTCGCAGTTGAACCGGTGTCGGTGTGCTGACTCCAATGATTTTTCATTCAGGTCATTTCTAGTAGCCTGGTTTTTGGAGAGGGTGCCTCTATTGCACCCACAAATTCTATTAGAGATAGCATCACGACAAGAGCCACAAATGATGTGATGGCCACATGTTTTGGTGCAGCATAGAGGAGGGGAGAGTGGCCACTACTTCACGATCATGATTTCTCGAGTGTGGCATCATATGACACAGGTGATTCTTTGATATACATACATTGGTATGGATTATAGACAAGACCTTGACATGGTACTACTTACTAGGGAGGACTGGGACCAAAGAGGTATGTGTTATATCTGTTTGTTTTGATTTTGGTAGATTACATTTATCAGACATGTATATGGATGTAGACACTATATCTATGTTGTTTTGCAGATGTTGGACCCCAGGGGTGAGAGGTAGAGGTCGTTCAGGAGCTGTCTCATCGAGAGTTCTCTCTAAAGGAGCTCATAGAGCCGAGGGTTGGGAAGAGGTTCCAACGATATGATGCTGGTGCAAGACCATCTAGAGAGCCATAGGGAGACGATGAGGCCATGCTAGAGGATCTACGATGATGGTTCAAGTGGGTCCTTCAGGGGGTTTCATAAGGTGTATGGGACCATATCTAGGATGAGGAGGTCTTGGACCAGTCTGTGGGGATACCAACAGAGTGGTGGGTGTTGATCCGCATGGAAGTGGTGGCAGGGAGAAGCTATGACTAGTTGGCTACCTCCTAGAGCTGGAGGGCCCCCAGCTGGTGGGGTACCNTTTAGGGGCACCTTGAGTGCCGAGTTGGGATGTATGAGTGTGGGAGCCTAGTTTTGTATAGTTTAGTTGATACCCAATTTTTTGTACTCATAGGAATGATGGGAGTCATGAGCCTATGGGTAGTTGTATATATATTTTTTGTAAAACATTTATGACCTTGATGATATATATGATAGATACATTGATCATTCATGTATTTATGTTTTGTGTTTATGATGTATCATGTCTATTGATATTTGTTTGAGAAATGTATGATGTTGTGTGTATGATGTTTTTCAATGTGATAAATGACAATCTAATACTAGGTTAACCATGTGATCTGCTACTTGATTGAGGTTTCTTGCAATATGTGTAAATGTGATGGAATCAAAGTTGCGATATAGGAGTCTAACTTGTAGGTATTTGCATAAGAGTCAAGGATCGTGAACATGATACAAGTTGTTGAGTTGTAGGACGACAAGCTGGGAATCTAATAGAACACTTAGGTGACGAATGTGGTAGTGAATGGCCTTAGCAAAGAGACCAAAGGAGATGTCATATTCAACTTGTTTATTGATTGTTGAGCTTAAGAATATGCCACTGGAATGGAGTAGTATATTTGAGGGTGTATAGAGTTCCCAAGTGACCGAAGAAAAATTCTAGGTCCAGCGGCTCACACCGTCAACATAACCAATGTGGTAGGCTAATGGAGGATGCATCTGTCAATAATACGAGGGATAGATTAGACATCAGGAATGGTGGAAGTAAATAAGACTAAAAACTCTACATATGTGTTCAAAGAGAAAACTAAGGTAGGGGGCCTATACTTAAGCATAAAATTTCTTCAAGTATAACCCATTGACAGGTTCCTTGAGAGGGAATCATTCAAGAGAGGCCAATATGTAGGTGCCTTTAGTGAGACAATGTTGGATGATGAAGTGGTTGTGCCATAATGAATCAAATTTCCCATGGTCGAGAGTGTCGTGGGATATATCATAGGCTAACACGATATCACCTTCATTGAATGAGTGAAGGTTGACATGACTGTCGAAGGTGGCTTTGGACCATTTTTTAGTTGCTTCATTGTGTTGTAATGAAGATCGACAGTCTTCATCAAGTGATTCTAATGTCAGCAGGCACTGCACCATTGGAGCAGTTCCAGGTAAGAGCTCTATGGAAGCGTGTAATGTGGGGATTTTTCACTCTATAGGGAGGGTCGCTTCGATTCCATGGACAAGGTGGAACAGTGTAAAACTGATGGTCATTTTGACTATCGTGCGATAGGCCCATAAAGAGAAAAACAACATATGATGCTAGTTAGTCTTATGTTTGTTGACGGTGCGTTGTAACATTGTTTTGAGGACTTTATTGACAACCTCAACATGTCTGTTGGATTGAGGGTATTATGGGGAGGGAAACTTATGGGTGAAGCCTAGTTTTGAGGAGAGTTCAAAAAAGATATTGTTCTCAAAATGTTTACCATGATCAGAAACTAACTATTGTGGGACTTTGAAATGGGTAATGACATGGTTGAAGAAAAAACACTTTGTTGTGTCAGCAGTGTTGTTAAATGTAGGCATGGCTTCGGCCCATTTGGTAAAATAATCCATTTCCATGAAAATGTATTTGTGTCCATTACTGGATGGAGCATGGAAAGTCATGAATTCTATGCCCCATTTATAGAAGGGGTCGACTATGATGACTGGATGTAGAAGAGCTGGTGGAGTTCATGCTTTGTTTGCATAAAGTTGGCATTTATCGCATTGCTTGGCAGTGTGGATGCAGTCATGAAACAAAGTGGTCTAGAGGTATCATTCTCAGATGATGTTTTGGGTGGTTAACATACCCGAGGGGTGACCACAGCAAGCACTTCTATGGAAATCATTTAAGACTCGGTCAGCTTCATCGATGGTAAGACATCACCGAAGGATGGTATCGAACCCTCGTCGGTAAAGAATTTCCTCGATGAGGAGGTATCAGAGAGCCTGATGGTGAATGCGTTGACGATCATCACAAGAGAGGTGAGACCCAAACTTTTGTGTACGAAGGTAAACAAGTAGTTCGTCGTACCAAGGGTCATCGGAGGGAATGAAGAAGAGGTGTTCATTAGGGAAATCCTCGTTGATGGAGGAATCTTTGGCATTTGGGGGAAAATCCGTAATGAGTTTGGTTAGGACCAAAGATTTCTTTATTTTGGGAGTGGAGAACTTGAGATCGTATTCCTGGAGGATAACGATCCATTGGGAAAATTTGTCGAGGATATACCACCGAGTAAGCAAGCACTACAGGGGGTTGGAATCTGCTATGACCTTGGTAGTTTGAAGCTGAATATAATGCCATAGTTTCTAGACTGCGAGGACAATTGCTAACGTGAGGTTTTTGTCATGATTATTGATCTGATATCTTTTCATTGAAGTGACTTATAAAGAATTGTATAAAATGAGCATAAATTAAAGTGCACCATTAAAGAAGGAAAATCTCAATAATTAAGAGACATAAGAATCAAATCCGAACATGAAAAATTGATAACGGAGTTTGTCCCTGGTGGACTACGTCTCTGGGTCCTACTCTCAAATGGGTAGGCCTTTTTATTAACTCAACAAAAGAATTTGGAAAAATACATAAGTATACCTCATTTTGGAATTAAGCTGCATAAGGTTTGCTTAGATCAGAAAATAGGCAACACCATTGAATTCATGGCGTCGAATTACCCAAAAATTTTTGTCTCCACACCTCAATCTGACTCTATCACCCACGGGCCCTTGAGAAATCTCATCTCGGTTCCTGTTCCTACTCCCTGCAATTAATTCATTAAAAAAATCCTCGAAAATTGTGCCCAACCATACCGTCGTGCCCTTGCTCCTTCCCCCTGTGCACTAGAGAATTTCAACATTTAAATAATAAGTGTGGGTGGTATAAACAATGGGGTCATTTGGCCAAATGGTGGTGGAACTATAGTTAAGGCGTATGCATTAGGGGAGGTCCCGGGGTCGAGCCCACAAACCTCCCCTTTTGGCTTGTTTTTATAACTTATATATATAAATGAATGGTGTTTTCCCAACTTTTAGAGTTGGTTTAGATTTGTCTATTGGGCCGCTAGATATGGTGGGGCTCCGCCATATTTGGCAAACCCGCTCTTCTTTTATTTTTGAATTTTTATTTTCGGGCCCTCATTGGGTATTTTCCACTACCACATGGAAGCCCATGACTGGGCCACGTGGCAACTAACCATTGGGCCATGCCAACCACCCATACAGTCACCTACCACATCATTCTACCACATTAGCTTCCAAATTAGCCTGCCAGATCACCATATGTTCTACCACGTGGTTGTATGGACTGCCACATGGCACTTTTTCATTGATCCATGGATCGATCCGAAAAATAAAAAAATGAGTGACACGTGGTAGCCTCCAGTGTTGCCACATCACCATGCTAACATCATGTTGACATTAGCATGACACATGTTGCCTCCTATGTGTTCCACGTAAACTGTACATATGTTGACATCATCTGTACTAATTCTAACATTGATAGTACAAATGTTGACTCATCCCCTGCTGACTAGGCTAGGTTGACCAAACTTTGACCGTGAATATATTTCAATTCATAACTTCGTTTGATGAGTCATTTATGCCATTGGAAATATTGTGACGCATCCTTTGTGATGATGCCATTTTCACTGAGTTTTGAGGACTTTGAATTTTTCCCTTTCTCTGTTTGTTGAGGCCATTCTGATCTTCCTGATTTGCTTCTGTAAGTTTCGAACTATCCTTAGTCTTCTTTAGATCCTTTTTGGATCACGCCTTCCCACTGAGAGATTTTTGGACCACCAAAATCTTTCATCAATCAACATATAAGTGAGGGACGAGTTCCCTCACCTTGTCCTTCTCAATCCACTTTGCCTTTCTTGGATGTGTTCCATTTAAACCTACTCAAAGATAATATACATCACCCCTGCATGAATTCCTCGTCCTTCTGTCCAGGATGATATATTCCTTTAACTTATCCAAATACTCAGGAGAAAACTCATCAACTAAAGGTATTGAAACTTCCTCATCCTCATTCATGATCATGGGAGGCTAAAAAAGTTTCAACTTATCTACATTTACAACTGAGTAGATATGCATATAAGGTGGAAGATCTAATCAAAAATCATTGGTACCACTTTTCTCCAAAATAGTGAAGGGTCTATAATGAATGGGATTGATTTTCTTGACTTCACCCTTCAATATTTCTTGGATAACATGAAGCCATACCTGGTCTCCAACCTAAAATTGATGATCAACCCTATGTTTGTCATGTTGAGCTTTATATGTGCTTGACTTTTCTCCAACTGTTCTTTGATTGCTTAGTGTACCTTTTGGATCCTCTGGATCAACTTGTGGGCTCTATCTACATTTCTTTCTTCATTTGAATCGACATTTCTCTAATACATCAAGTCCAAAGGAACTTTAGGTAGGTACCCAAAACATGTCTCAAAAGGTGAACACTGAGTGGAGGAATGCAAGGCTCAGTTGTAAGCATGTTGTACATAGGGTATCTATTCATACAATACTTTGGGATGCTTGTTGTAGTAACCTCGAAGAAAAAGTACCAATATTTAGTTAACAACCTTTGTCTATCTGTCGGTCTGTGTATGGAAAGCAATGATCCTCTTCAAATTGGTGTCCATCATTCTCCACAAGATTTTCTAAAAATCCCCAAGGAATCGAGTATCTCGATCCAAGATAATGGATGTGGGTAACTCAAATTATAATATACCAGATATAAAAAGTATGCAGAACAAAAATAAAATGCTAGAAATGGCAGAATAACAGTAATATAACCAGCATAATCTCCACAATAACACAGAAATGATATAACAACAACAACAAAAATAACACTTTGACTCAGAAAGCAATGTTCACGGGCCTCTTCGAGGGGGCAACCTCCAGTTGAGCAACACTCTGTTACAATAATCTCCAAGCTAGGGTTTTCATACCCTTGACCCTTATTTATACTAAATATGTCTATCAAGAGAAGCATCTAGAGGAAGATCCTTCTAGAAGCAGAAGCTTCTATTAGGTCTTCTTACATCCTCCTTATTCTATTTTATTGAAAGGCCTTATTAATATTGACCTTTATTACATCCAAATATATTTCTCTACCTATGTGCGGGTTAGGACCCTAACATGTCCACCCCCTTAAAAATAGCCTTGTCCTCAAGGCTTGAGATGTGGAAACTGTTGTAGAATGGTAGTTGGTTCCCAAGTGGCATCTGCTGGAGTTGTATCTTTCCACTGGACTAGCACCACAAATGATTTTAGGGGCTAAATTTCTCTCATGGGCTAATTTTCCATGGTTTTTCCAAAAATGTGATTCTCTATTTTAAAAATGATTCGCCCAAATTCTATAGGATAAAATTATTTTACCTTAAAAATCGCCAAAACATTATAAAAACTATATAAAATCCTTATAAATTTGAATATTTTAAAAAAAATATCGCCAAATATTTATAGTTGGCATATGAAGGATTAGTAAGATTCACCAAGGTTTCTACATGTTATAATAAATTTCCATCCTTAAAATCATCCCTGACTAGCACTTCCTTGATGGTTCTCTGACGAAGGTGATGCTCACGCTTGTCCAAAACTGCTTCTGGTTGTAGCCAAATGGATCCTTCTTCAGCTAACTCGGGAAGGTTGGTTTGAATTTGGCACCTAGTTCCAATCACCTTCTTTAAACATGAAACATGAAAAACAAGATGTAGCTTCGAATGACTGGGTAGAGCTAACGGATAGGCGACTTGTCCCACATGCTTGAGAAATGTATAAGGACCATAAAATTTGGGTTCTAGCTTCTGAAAATGCTCGACCTTGAGGGAAGTTTGCTTGTATGTTTGTAGTCACAGAAACACCTGATCCCCTTCTGCAAATTGACGTTCAGAAAGACCTTGATCTGCTTGTTTCTTCATGCGATTCCATGCCATGACCAAGTTCTCTTGGAGGATACGAAGAATATCCTCTCGAACTATAAGTGTTTGGTCAACCACCTGGACCTTCGAGGTACCCGGTAAGTATGAGAGAACTGAAGGTGGATTCTGTCCATATACCACTTCAAAAGGAGTCATACGTGTAGCTATATGGTAGGAAGTGTTGTACCACCATTCAGCTAGGGCTAACCATTGA
Organism: Picea engelmannii; assembly: GCA_009831015.1. NCBI lineage: Eukaryota > Viridiplantae > Streptophyta > Pinopsida > Pinales > Pinaceae > Picea > Picea engelmannii. The sequence continues at coordinate 380,848 of ML778583.1, forward strand.
GCCCATTGATTTTTCTTTTCAGAGGAAAAACACCTCAGATATGTTTCCAAACACTTGTTGACAACTTTCGTTTGACCATCAGTCTGGGGATGATAAGCTGTGATGAGATGCAATTGGGTGCCTTGTAGCTTGAACAATTCTTGCCAAAAATTGCTTGGGAAAGTTGGGTCATGATCAGAAACAATAGAGTGCGGCATGCCATGAAGCTTGAAGACCTGTTCCATGAAAATTTGAGCCACCGTGGATGCAGTAAATGGATGTTGAAGACCACATAAATGAGCATACTTGGAAAGGCGATCCACAACCACCATTATGACTGATTTATTTCCCGATTTGGGTAAGCCGGTAATAATGTCCATAGAGATATCCTTCCAAATAGCAGGTGGAATCAGAAGTGGTTGTAGTGTGCTCGGAGATTTCACTATTTCTTCCTTGTTGGGTTGACACACATCACATTCAATGACAAAATTATGGATGTCCTGTTTCATACCATCCCAGAAAAAAGAACGCTTGACCCTGTCATAGGTTTTGGTGAACCCGGAGTGCCCCGCTGTGGGTGTAGCATGAAGCTGAGAAAGTACCATGGATTTAAGCTTTGATTGTTTACTTAAATACAAATGGCCTTTGTATCGTAGCTCATCCTGGAGCCAAGAGTACCCTGGGGGAGTTGGAGCATTGGTCTACAATTGCTGGATCAGATGCGAAATTTTGGGATCTTGTAGCCATTCCTGGCGAACAACTTGAAGCCAATCTGGTACAATGAAGGAAAGAGAAAAAAGGGATCCTTCTTCTTCATATTTTTTGGATAGTGCATCCACCACCACATTGTCTTTGCCTTTCTTGTAAATGATCTCATAATCATATCCAAAAAGCTTACTCACCCATTTTTGTTTCTCCGGGGAGAAAATGTGTTGTTCTAGAAAGTACTTGAGGCTTTGATGGTCTGTCTTAATTTGGAAATGTTGCCTCAAGAGACAAGGGCACCACAGATCAATGGCATGCAGAATAGACAACATTTCCTTTTCATAGATGGGTTTTCCCAAATTCCTTTCAGATAGTTGCTTGTTGATGAAGGCCAAAGGTCGACCCTCTTGCATAAGGACAACACTAATTCCTTTCCCCGAGGCATCACATTCCAACACAAAGGTCTTTGTGAAATTAGGAAGGGCCAGAACCAGAGTGGTGCACATGGCCATCTTCAAAGTTTGGAAATCTTGAGCAACAGTTGGAGACCAATTGAAAGAGTTCTTGTTTAGGAGAGCAGTGAGAGGTGCTGCAATCTTTCCATAATTCTTAACAAACTTGCGATAATACCCTGTTAAGCCCAGAAATCCATGCAATATTTTGAGATTCTTTGGGTGTGGTCAGTCTTGCATAGCTTCAATCTTTTTTAGATCCACCTTTACGCCATCCTTGCCAACCAGATGACCCAAGTATTCTACTTCTAAGGCACCAAAAGGACATTTAGACTGTTTTAGGAAAAGTTGGTGCTGAGAGAGTATATGGAGAAATCGATCCACATGAGTAAGATGGTCTATCGAAATTTTTCTATAGATGAGGATATCATCAAAGAAAACTAAGACAAAATGACCGAGAAAGGGATGGAACACATGATTCATGAGGCTTTAGAAGGTGGAGGGGGCATTACACAAGCCAAAGGGCATACCCAAAAACTCATAGTGGCCCTCATGAGTTTGAAAGGTCGTCTTGGGAATTTTTGCCTCTTTCATACGTATCTGGTGATAGCCTGAGCGAAGATCAAGTTTAGTAAAGAATTGGGTGCCACTAAATTCATCCAGGAGGTCATCAATGACAGGAATGGGAAATTTGTCTTTAATGGTCAGTTTGTTGAGGGAACAAAAGTCAAGACACATTCTCCAAGAACCTTCTTTCTTCAGGACCATGACTATAGGAGAAGAGTAAGGGCTTGTACTAGGGTGGATAACGCTTACATTAAGGAGTTCCTATACCATTTTCTCAATTTCATTTTTTTGTGAAAAGGGGTGGCGATACAGATGGATATTGGGAGGAAGGCTTCCTGGTACAAGGGGAATGGAATGATCATGAGCACCGTGGGAAGGAGGGAGTCCTTGGGGAGTGGAAAATACCATTTGATGTTTAGAAAGGAGGGCTTGGAGGTCTTACGGCACCGACGGTGTCTCTATTGCTTGTATGGCATGGAGTTGGGAAATGACACCAGAAGGACCTTTTTTGAGCATCTTTTCCATGCGATGGGAACTAATGACCTCAGGTGAACCAGCAGTGATTCCTTGGAATTTATATTGGTGGCCTTCCTGGTCGAATTGTATAGTTTGTTGGTCTCCAGTTTTGATCATGTTTTTTCCCATACTATATCACAAAGACCTCCATCTCTATACCCAGTACCACCCCTTTTGGCCTTGTTTTGATATAATTGACATCTCCCTACCACTCAATGGGGATACTTAAGGTATCTTTACGTTTCAAGCTATTTTTATGCATTTTGATGCTTTAAATTGATATTGGAACTAATGTCGCTTGGGTTAGGTACCACTTCTATTTTTGGAACAGGATTGCCAGTACCAGGTACCGACTCGTACCCCGTGGAGATACCAATGAAGCCGCTCAAGATCTGTGTGTTATGGTCAGAATGGGAGACAGAGAGATTCACATGACAGATGGAGTTACCGCTCACAGGATGATTGAAGGCATAATGAAAAATGAGTCGTTAATTATTCATTGTTCACACTTCGTGACACTACGTGTCACGAAGATGTGAAGACCGTTTTAAAATCGATTCCAAGCTATTTTCGGATCGGGGGGATCCATTTGTCTTTACGTATTTTTTCTTAGTCTGTTATAGAGGATGATTTATATATAACCAAGAGGTCACTCCTAATAGATGGTTGGACTACGTTATGTTATGAACACACATTTCTGAATATAAACTGTTGTTGCGTCATGTTACTCGACTGTTATACGATTTGAGCTATTTCTCTATTAATGGAACGTGAAGTATACACAGTGATTGCATAGAATGATATAGTTGGTTCTGTTTATTTCTTACAGCGTCTGTGCCATTTGGTTGGGCCCGCCAAACAGGTGCAAGTCACTGTTTTACTCTGTCATAGATTTATTTATTTCAGTGTGTTAGTGTTTGCTTACATGATAGCTTAAATTTTCAGAATTAACTCGTTCAAAATCGTGTTTATTTATTCTTCAACCGAATCATTCCAACATACTGTTATCTTTTAAGTTGATGAGTATTGAACGCATGACTGATGCCTGTAGGGTTTGGAACTCGAACTATGTTTGATTAGTCTCTGGTTTTCAATTCGAATATCACTTAGAATTGGAATGAACTTTGCTTTGATAGATAGTCAGTTACCCTGCTTAATTAGAATAGTTAGATTACAGTTAAATTAGAGGAAGCTTCCGGTACCAGTAGGGTAAGTAGAGTAGTTCTTTATCTTTCCTGTAGACAGAATTAGATTTTTTTTCAATATTTAGATTAAAATAATTTTAGGAAATACTCTTTTTCTTTCATGGCTTGAATCGAAATGGTGATGATAGATGATTAAAAGTAGTGATGGAATAATCTTGTGAAATCACACTTTTGCATGGAAATAAAAGCACCAGCATTTGAAGCATAGGACTGTTTTCTATTAATGACTTAAATAGGAAATGCTGAGTTTTAGGATAATCATTAGGATTCAAGTTCTCAGAATGAGTTTGTGTTTTCTTCTAAGGATAGCATTCAGATAGCGATTAGAGCCTTACCCACACATACAATGTAGCAGCTCAAAGTTTACCAACCCTGGTTTGAAAATTTAGTGTTTCAGGTCATTCAAATCTTCAATTTAGCAGCCTGACATTTTTGGCGCCATTGTCGGGGAGCTGTTTAAAAGGTAAGAATATAATTGTCTTGATTAGTTTTAGAATGCACTTAGTTTGGTGTGGTATGTTAGCAGGTTGATAGTAAGAGGAGATGTGGAAACAAGGGGTGAAAACCGACATATCAGTTATCACAAGTACTCTGAAACTCAATCTTAGTTTCTTTTCTTTCATTTTAGCATGACTTCATGAGAAATAGAGATCCTAGAGGTAGATTTAGGAGAAATATAAAACCAAAAAAAGAAGAAGAAACCTCCACCCAAAAAGCAATAGAAACTGAAACTGAAATTCTGGCTGAGGAAACCATAGAACAAAACCTAGAACCAGGAAACACCATACATCAGAAAACTCAAAATCTTGGTGATCCAGCCCTGGATGACACAGTTGATCCAGAGAAAATACAAGCTCTTCTCAGGAACCTTAACACTATAGTTTCACAGATAACAACTACAAATGTGGGATCAAAGGCCATAGGATTCTCAAAAGGACCAATAAGAGATAACACCTCTGATAAAAAGAATCCAGAAAGGTGGGACATCACACCCTCACCAAAGAAAGATCGGATTACATACACAATTCTTGGTAATCCTTTTACCATGGGCGATAGAGGGAGAGACCTACATGGGGAACTCCATATTAAAAATGAAGGGGAAGAACAAGCAGAGAATGAGTTAGCATCAGAAACCACCTTTGGATTTCCTATTCTGGACTTGGTCCAGAATTTCAATATGAAAAAGATCCCACTTTCAGCATTACCAACCTTCCATGGGAAAAATAGTGAAGACCCAGATGTCTTTCTCTTTGAGTTTGACATCCTGTGCAGGAGCTATAACTATCTCCAGGATGCGCATAAACTGAAATTATTTCCTGCCACCCTGAAAGATTCTGCATTACGTTGGTTCATGAGTTTGGGAGAATACAGCATTAGATCTTGGGAAGATATGAAGGCAAAATTTTTAAAGAAGTACTAGGACTATTGCAGAACCAAGGATTCTCGAAATGACATCTTCAAACTACAACAAAAAGATGAAGAAAGCCTTGAGGATTTTCTAGAAAGATTCACCTTTACCCTTCAAAAATCTAAATACACTGATCTCCAGGATGAAGCAATCAAGACTCTTTTCTTAAAAGGAGTTTTGGAGGAATACATTGATACCCTCAATTTAATGGCTGCAGGAGACATTTATCAGAAAAACTTTGAAGCCATTTGTAAACTTTGTAGAACTTACTCAAGAAGTAAAGGGAAAGCTGCAAAAAGTGTGAGAGAACCGGTCAACAAAAATACCAAAACATCCACATCTGGTGGAGTTCCTAAAGTCGAACTGGGAAACCTTTTGGAAAATTTCAAAACAGACCTTTTAGGAACAATTGGCTCTCAATTAGACACTCTGAAGATCAAAAGAAAGAAGGAAGAGGAAAACCCTGTCCTAAGCATATTTTGCCCAAAATGCAGAAAAAGACATCCTTTACGAGAATGTCCTTTGGACAATGCTTCTGTATGTGCAATATGTACTGAAAATCATAAAACAAAAGACTGTCCATCCTTACCTGGATTGCAAGCAATATTTAAGGGAGGGGAAGCTCCAGGGACTCAATTTGCACCTAAGAAGCCTTGGCAACCTAGAAATCCAAATGCACATGCATATCAGGAACCACCCCCACAATCTTCCATCTATTATCCACCCTTCTCTCAGCAACAACAACACCCATGGAACTGGCCAAATTGGCCTCCACAAAATGTCCCTACTCAACCTTGGTACCAGGGATGGAGAAATCCAAACTATGGAAATAATCAATAGCAGCATGCAGTACTAATGCCCCAGAATCCATGCATGCAGTATCCTCCAAACATGCAACAATTATTGCCTGGTTTTACTCCACCTCCATTGCCACCCATTCCACAAAACCCTCAGCAGCCTCAGAATCCACCACGTCCTACCATTCTACCCGCTCAAACAATTCCCAATCCTAACCACAGACCACCTCTACCACTCCATAATGTTGATTTCCAGAACTATCCAGCTTACAACATAAACCTTGTTTCTATACAAGAAGTATAGCTGAGATCTGGAAATTTTTTAAATAAAAGATAGCCCATAAAAAAAACAACACCAAAGGTAATTATTGAAGAACATGAAGATGAACCTACAAATAGTTTATCAAATGAGACACCCTTGAAAGATGTTATCATTCCAAAACAGAAAAAATCTGAATCATAGCATAGCACACAAACTCAGGTCCCCCAAACACCTCCTTTTCCTAAAAGGCTGCTCATTGAAAAACCAATGGTGCAATTTGAGTTTGACATCATGACTGAACTGAGAAATGTCTGTGTTAAGATTCCATTATTACAAGCCATCAAAGATGTTCCCATCTATGCCAAAACCATCAAAGAACTCTGCATTAAGAAACCAGGTCGGAAACAGAAAGATCCACCCACAATACATCTAGTAGGACAACTATCAAATTATATTTCTGAAACACCTAAAATTGTAAAGTATGCCAACCCAGGGAATCCAATAGTTTCAGTAACCATCAAAAATGTGTCTATTGGTAATACTTTAGTCGATTTAGGTGCCTCCATTAATATCATGACCAGCAACACAGTGGAACTGTTACAATTAGATCAATTTCTGCGCCCTACTCCTACAGTACTTGAACTGGCTGATAGAACCACTATAAAACCTGCTGGAGTTCTTGATGACATCCTTGTGACTCTAGCT